>JAJJWW010012691.1:0-147955 GCA_023531295.1 Papaver armeniacum
TCAAGACCATAGACTCCACTTGTCCTTAATTTGGTTTTATCGTCCAAAATAATCATTTGATCCGTGGTGGTCAAGAGAACAATATTTTCATGCCTAAAAATGATTTATATGTGATAAATAGGTGATTTGTGATGATTGAAGACGTACATGTACTGCTATTTGGAGGAGTTGGGAAAGCAAGAGTCAGAAAAAGAGGCAGTCGACGACCATTTTACCTTAATTATACTTCATATACAACAGGTATCCCTTGTTCGGTGTTCAATATTAATTCAAAAACATACTTTATGAGATGTGGGGGAAATTGAATAACAAATGAAAACAGATTAATAGATAAGCTGCTGATCTAAGTTTGAATATGTTGTTGTTCTAATGCTAGCTACTGCCGTGGTAGTGTCCCCAAGCTACGGATGTAAGTTTGATGGCTTTTTTGCGTTTTCATTAGTTATAGTTATCGCTATCAATAGAGATGTTGGTAGCCAGACATTATTGGGTTTGATGACAACTACAGTTGTAAGGCTTAGTCCTATGGGCTAGATATCTAGCTGCTAGATTGGCCATCCACGTTAGCCTGGGCAACCTCCTAACCCCTATGGGATGGCCAATCTAGCAGCGAAACGCTGAACTGATCAGCGTCCAACGCCGCTCCATTCAGCGTCCAAAAAAGCTTTTTGTCTCCTGCTATCATTTCTTCTATGCCTTTTACCTAATGACACCATGACATGGGATTATTGAACTAGGGGTGCAACTATGGTACTGGTTACATCACGTAATGACATTGAAGTTACATCACGTCTATGGTACAACTATGGTACTGGTTCATCTTCTTTTTTACCTAATGACATTTTAAAAAAGTACAAAAGTACAAATGTACAACATTTTATCAAACAGTACAAATGTACAACATTTTATCAATAGATGAGTGAGTTTTCTACCAAACAGTACAAATGTACAACATTTTATCTCCACACTCAACGCCGCTCCATTCAGCGTTATTCTCTGGAATATTCGTACAACGTCGAACCATCCAGCGTTTGCATCACTTTTTGAGCGCCGCACCATTCATCGTTTCAATCTCGCCGATAGTGCGACTGCGAGCAACTGCTAGGAGAGAGAAGTAGCCAGATTGAGTGTTAACTTTTTTCCCACACTTTTTTCATGATTTGCAACACTTTTTGGCCAATCTAGCAGTCCAATCTAGCCCATAGGACTTAGCCTAATGATAAATAAATTGGCTAAAAAATTCCTGAGGAACCAAATTTGACCCATCTCTTCCATAAAGTAGGAAATACCATATAGTCCTATGAATAATATATTAGAGAGAGTCTAGTCCAGTTGACTCAGTCATGTGTCTGTTTAGCCTTTTTTGGGAAAATATATCATAGTTTGGTCCGAGAAATTATGGTTTGGTCCTAGGGTGATGTCATGGATGATGTAATTGTCATTGTGGGGTGACAGAAATATCCTTTTGGGACCACATACTGTATATACAAAAAAATTAATAGAAAATATCTCATTCTCAGATTTAATTTCTCTCTCCTCTTTATTTTCAGATCTAGTTTTCTCCTCTCCATTTTTTTTTTGCAGACGATGAACATGATGATTAATGATGAAGATTTATGTGTTTTTCTTATTTTTTGTTGCTGCTGGTGTTGTTGAATATGATGGAGACGATGAAGACGGAGAACATGATGATGAACGATGAAGATTTGTGCGTTTTTCTTCTTTTTTTTCTTGCTGCTAGTGTTCTTGAAGATGGTGGAGACGATGAAGATGATGAACGATGAAGATTTGTGCGTTTTTCTTCTTTTTTTCTTGCTGCTAGTGTTGTTGAAGATGGTGGAGACGATGAAGATGATGAAGACGACGAAGATTTGTGATGAAGATGTTGTTGTTGAAGATGAACTCGTGTTTTGTTGTTGAGGACGACGAAGATGATGAAGATGATGATGCTGCAGTTCATTCCATAAATGAACTCTGTTTTTTTAGATTTTTAGATGGAGTTCATTTCTGGAATGAACTCTGTTTTTTTAGGTTGTTATATGGAGTTCAATCTGGAATGAACTCTGTTTTTTTAGGTTTTTATATGGAGTTCATTTCTGGATTGAACTCTGGTTTTTTTAGGTTTTTATATGGAGTTCATTTCTGGAATGAACTCTGTTTTTTTAGGTTTTTATATGGAGTTCATTTCTGGATTGAACTCTGGTTTTTTTAGGTTTTTATATGGAGTTCATTTCTGGAATGAACTCTGTTTTTTTAGGTTTTTTATGGAGTTCATATCTGGAATGAACTCTGGGTTTTTTAGGTTTTTATGAACTCTGTTTTTTTAGGTGATTTCTAAAAAATAAGTAGGAATTAACAGGAGTTCATTTTGAAGAATGAACTGCTACAAAAAAATAAGTAGAAATTAACACGAAGGGGGTACTTTTGTCCATTTAATATTTTTAAATAATTATGGACCAAACAGTAAAGGCGTATTCCCAAAGGACTAAACAGACATGGAACCACCTAAAAAAGGACCAAACAATATTTTTCCCCTTCCATAAACTCATCAATAAAATAGGATATATGTCTAATCCAAAATACAAAATCAACGATTAAGATTAGTTATTTTAGATTGAATTAATATTTATAAATTTTTAATATGACTAAATTAACCTTTTTCTGTTAATGGCAAATTTATTACTTATTTTTCAATCTTTCTAGTTAATTAATTGATTGCATCATTTATGGGCGGCAAAAAAGTAACATTCCATTTCTTACTGTCAACTTATTGATTCCAATATTTTATGGGTGATATTTACTCCTTCAGAATTTCACGTTTCTCTCACTCGAAGAATTTTTACGGCCCATTAATATCATTTTATATAATTTCCCTCTTCAAGATAAAAACCGACAAACCCTAATATCCATGATTAACTAAAATTGAAGAGAAAAAATAAAGATGTCATGACACCACCGTTATAAACATCTTTTCATCCTCCTCCTGCTCTGTGACTATTTTTACGGTGGGTTTGGATGTAGAATTTTAAAGGTGGAATTCATGGGTCCAGGGGATTTGGTAGAATTATGTTTCCCTCTGTATGTTTGGTTGCCAAAATCCTTGGAATCACGTTTCCTACGGGATTCAGTTTTCCAGCAAATCCTCTATATGGAGTATGGCCCCTCCCCCCTAAGATTTGCTGGGAAACTTATCAAGGAATTTATAGACCCACTTTTTTTTAACTCTAAATCCCATATATATGCAATTTTAAGATTTGAGGGTAATGTCAAACGATACAAAGACTTTAATACAAGAAAAATCTATAAATCCTAGGAATTTATATTGAATTACCAAACACACAAGGAATTTACATGATTCCCAGAATTTATAATCCCATGGGATTATAAATTCTTGGAAACGGTGAATTCTGCAAACAAACCCACCATTAAGTTTTTTCATTTTTGATGCAAACACAAAATGGATTACTTAAGCACCGTCGTGCTCGATAAAGTTTAACAAGAATGATGAAGGAACTCTCCGCCATGTGCTAGAGATAAGTGTCAAGTAAACGGTCTAACTCAAGTGCGGAGAAAAATAGCTATTTTGACTATTGAGAGTTATGGTGTCCCTCGCGTACTATGATTGCAGACATGTACGAGGTAAAAGAAACATCTTTATAGGATAAATAAAAATTTAAAATGAACGAAGGTGCGAGGAATAACATTTATATTTTAGGCTTAAGAAAAATTTAAAGTCAGTTAGCAGTCAGGACGATAGACTCCACTTGTCCTTATTTGGTTTTCTCGTCGAAAATAATCATTTTTTTTTATGGAAAAAAGATTTTATTAAGAGAGTTAAGAGATTACATAGTTCTCCCGATCAACCCACTCTTTTATATCACTTGGGAAGTCAGTTTGAAAAGCAAATTGTGACTTAAAAATTCTAGCTTTTTTAGCTAGTTTATCCGCAACACTATTAGTTTCTCTTTTAATTGAGATATACTTCCAATGTTCGAATCTACCTAGTAAAAATTTAATATCTAAAATTAAGTGCTGGTTCATCCAATGAACATAATAAGTTTGATTATTGATTGACTTTATTACAACCTCACTATCACTCTCAAAAACAACCTTATTAAAATTCTTGATGCCTGCTAATGTAACAGCTGCCAGCATTGCCCCGCACTCTAGCTCCTCAACTTCAATTCCTTGTTTCATTCCTCCATCAAAGTATTCCCCTTGGACTCCAATGCAGGTTCCTGCAAAATCCCTAATAATTAGACCAAGGCCACCTTGAGAATTTAGTTGCTTAAAAGATGCATCTAAATTGATTTTAAAAAAACCAGCCTCAAGAGGCTCCCATCTTGAACCTGTAAGGAAAAATTATTACTGTTTGAAACATGAACATTCAAAACAGTGAGGTTATTAATCCCTGCAACTGAAAAATCCATGTTAGGATTCTTATTCTGAAAAAATTTTGTACACCTGTCTTTCCATATGGTCCAAGTAGTAACCATAAGAGTTTTGTTAATTTCCTCCCTAGTAATATATACTAGAGCCAAAAACCAGATTTGCTCCTGCTGAAAACCAAGAGATAACCCAGTTCCTAAAAGAGCCATATGCTGGGCTAAGACTGTACTCACATTAATATTAGTAGCTAACCAAATAGATCTTGCATAAGGACAGTTTAGAAAAAGATGATCACAAGATTCTACAACATGATTGCATAAACTACAGTGAACCTCAATGCCATTTTTGTATCTAGAAAGTTTGTCTCTAGTTGGAATTATGTCCATAATACATTTCCAAGTGAACAGTTTAACCTTATGAGGAAGTTTAACATTCCAAAGAGATTGCCAAACCTGATCAGGGACAGAAGAAGAACCTGCAGAAAAGTTAGTCCCTCTAGATAACACATTGCCGAAAATAATCATTTGATCCGTGGTGGTCAAGAGGAACAATATTTTCATGCCTAAAAATGACTTGTATGTGATAAACAGGTAATTTATCATGATTGGGGATGTACATGTACTGCTATTTATAAAAGGATTTGGGAAAGCAATAGTCAAAAAAAGAGGGGAAGTCGACGACCATTTTATCTTAGTTATACTTCAAATACAACAAGTATCTCTTGTTTTGTGTTCAATATTAGTTCAAATATACTTTAGATAGAGAATTTATGAGATGTCGGGGAAATTGGAATAACAAATGAAAAATACTGATGTGCTACCGATGTAAATTTGATGTTTTTTTTTTTGGGTTTTAGTTAGTTATAGTTATTGCTATCCCTAGGGGTGCTGGTAGCTTGAAATTATTGAGTAAGGATGACAACTACCGTTGTAATGATTATATAAAGGTTTGTTGTAGATGGAAATTATTGAGTAAGGATGACAACTGCCATTGTAATGACTATATAAAGGTTTTTCCATTCGCGGTATAACTAATCTATGTGGTTCAATGAGTGTCAATTCTCTACGCCATTTGTATTTATTTTTTTCCGTGCAAAAGTTCTCTCTTGGGCATGTATCCAATTTTCTCATATGAGAAGAGAAAAAGTATGTTTTTACAACTTTTCCCCGATGTTGGATACACTAGTATGCTTTTTTAAAAGAAAAAAAGGTTTTAAAAAGCCCCAAAAATATTTAGTAATTGAACTACCTCACTCAAATTAACATTTCATGAAACACAACAAGGAACAAAGTATGAATTCCATTATCCTGAAATATTACCATGCATAAGATATTGTCATATACTCCCTCCGTTTCAAAAAGATAGTCCGCTTTGACTTTGTCAAGATATTAAGAAGACCGTAGTAGTTTACATGCCTACCCTCAAGTACTTGCCTAATTTATTTCAATAAAAATGTTAGTTATAAAAACTACCAAAAATTGATATGGGATTGTAAATAAGAAATAAAAAAAAGAAGAAAATTAAACATATCTGATTTATGGAAACAATATCACCAAAGTAAAAGAGAAAATATTGTGAACATTGTGCGGCAAAGTAGGTAAGCTAGCTTTTCGTAGTCCACGGTGTTTGGGAAAAAGAGATATGAAAATATTGTAGAGATAAAAATGGTGTTTGGAAAGAAAAAAAAAAGAGATGAAAAGATTATAGAGATAAAAAGATTGTATATTTATAGAGTATATAACCTTTATAAAGAATTTAATTTGGAACCATATACATTGTCTTCGAAAAGGAAAGAAGGATATATTTGTTTCCTTCATTATACAGATTTCATTAATATTTTAGATTGGGTCCCATCAAAAAAGAATTTATGAATTTAAAGACTTAAGGGTATATTAGAGTTCATTGGAAAAATATGACTATAAACAGAATTTGGACATAATTTTGAAACATACCAAAATGGAATAGAGGACAGTCTTTTTGAAACGGAGGGAGTATAAGTTATGAGCTATTGAATTTACATGCTTAGGTACATTTATAAAGTTTACATGCTCGGAAGCTACAAAATTATCTTTAATTGCTAAAACTAAAGATCGTATGCTCTAAGGAACAATATCTCTTGACTACCAAACTATTACTTTTTTCACGGTCACATCATCCTCTTCCTAATGATTTTGTTCAGGTTGAGATTCTTAGCCAAATCTAAACCCAAAATAACTGATTTGGTTTCAGTTATTAAAGGAGACGTAGCATCAAAGGTATTACTACTACAACCTAGGAATTTTCCTTGATGATCTTGAGCAATGACTCCTATAGCACCCTTATTTGGAATAAAAGCAACAACCATATTAATCTTAACAAATGGATTACATGGTGGTTCTTAATATTGATTCTGAGTGCTCAAAGATTTTAAGTTCCTTTCAACTGCATCTTTAGAAATACAAACATTAAAATCAACATAAATTTTTTGTCCAGCCGAAAAAGAGGTATTAGAGAATATCATCTCATTCCTCATTTTCCACAACAAGTTCTATAAGTTATCCATTGAAAATACATTTTGATCTTAAGAAGCTATCCATTGAATAATTATATTCCTCACATCTTCCATTTCGATACTCAGAGAGAAATATATCAAAGCATTATTAAATATAATTTTAGCTCATGGGCAATTGAAAAAGAGATGAACCACAGACTCCTCTTCATATCTACAAAGAGTGCATCTTGAGTCAACACTGTTATTGAACCTCCTTAGGTTGTACTTCACAACCAAATCACTGTTCAATAACTTCCTTACAAAACCTATATCTCAGGAAGAATAATGTTTGAGAACAATCAAAAAATATTCCAAGGAAACTCGTTTGAATATAAAGTATTATGGCTATATAGATATCTTATAACAAGATTAATCGGAGAACTTTCCAGAATTGACTGGAGACCAAACTTGATAATATTTAGAATCTTTTTCATGACCAATGTATATATCCATAACTTCGTGAACTACATTGCTATGAAAAATCTTATTCAACATGGAAACGTTTCAAACTTTAGTCTTAGTCTCTTGATTAATTGACATTAAAAATATTCTCCAAAATAGTGTCGGGTCTAGGCATGAAATACTCTAGTTGGTTTGGTAACCACGGTTCATTCCAAATATGAATATTATTATCATTTTAAATTTGCCATAATACCATGTTCTCTACTAGAGGTCTTATTTCCAATTAGTTATTCCAAATTGAAAAACCATTTTGATTATTATCCACTGTAAGTTTTCTATAGATATTAAGCAGATAAATTTTGACCGCATTGCATCTCTTTTTTTCCCCAAGAATCTTCAAGCCAACTTGCAGACTAGAATTTTTTTAAGCCATTCAATCTTTTTGATCCCCAACCTACCACTTTTCTTAGGAAACAAAATTTCATGGAATTTATAAAGTGAGATTTTCTTGTATCAACAACATCCACTAAAAGCATCTTTGAATTCTCTTAATTTATTGGGTAACATCCTTTTGGAAGAAGACAAATACCCACAAAGAAGATTATAATTACCGATAACATTGTAGAAGATAGAACTGTCCTTCCTGTTGGATTAAAAAAAAGTCGTCTCCATCCAGATAACTTGGAGTCGAACTTCTCAATAAGGAACTCAAAAGAAAAAAAAACCTATATTCAGATTTTAGGGGATAAATACCCAAGTATTTATCACCTTTTGTCATTTCTTTTACACATGATTCCTGAAAGACAATCTGCTTCCTCAAATCATTAATGCCTTTACTGAAATGTGTGGATTATTTATTGGAGTTTATCACTTGGACATACAAAGCAGAATAATGGTTAAAAATCTCCTTTAAATTCTATATTAACTCTCTAGTTTTCACCTGATAAGAATAGATAGATCATATAAAAAAATCTTGTTGTTGGAACCCATCGATTTTATGTAAACCTTTGATAAAGATCTTGGTCTTCATATTGTTATATTAGAATAGCTAAGCGTTAGTAACAGATGATGGCACATTCATCTTTCACTTTTAAATAACCCATGAGGACCACCATTTAGATTAATAGAAATGAAGCAGTTGTCACATAGGTCATTATAAGAGCATGATCTGATACCCATTATTAATAACATATCTTCCAAAAAAAGTCCAGTCAGCACCATCATACGCCTTGGACATATCAACATTCAAAGTAAAATATTAATTTTCTGGTTTAGAATTATTCATTGAGTTCAACAACTCTTCAACAATCACCATATTATCCAAAATATGTTTACAAGGTGGAAAAGCATTTTGTGACCATGAGATAAACTTATATAAATATGGTTTCAATCTGTTTGATAAGATTTTAGTAATAATATTGTACAACACATTGCATAGTGCAAATTTTCTGTAATCAGTTGGTGAAACTAGAATTTTAATTTTGGGAATTAGAGAAATGTGGGTAAAGTTTAAGAGGTCTGAAAACATAGCATACGAAAAAAAATGATTTCATTATTTGAACAATATAAGTACATATGATAAACCAACAATTCTTATAAATATCAGAGAATACCCGTATGGAATCGGAGAGGTGTAAAAAACCATTTTTATTACCACTGACCATATTTCTTCAACAAAAGGAAATCTGGATAAACATCCATTTTACTTTGAAGTGATTAATTACATCTTGAGCAATTGCACTTTGATCTATAATCCATGATGCATAATATCTTTGAATATGGATAATGATATTTTTCCTCATACGTTGTTGAACAAAAAGGTGAAAATTTCTTGTATTTCAATCTCCAGATTTAGCCCAGTTTTGCTTTGTTCGTTAATCCTAATAAGTAACTAACATCACCAAATATCTATTCAACAACATAGCGATTTCCTTTTATTAGAAATGGATGAGTAGATGGTCTCCAAGTTTGAACTCTCAAAAACAGATTCTTGAGTTTAGAAATTTTGTACTTGACACTGGCGATTCTTGTTTTTCTCAAATTCATAAGAAAAAGTGCAACATAGGTAATTTATCTTGAACATTATCATCCGAATTTTGAGACCAACATTCATGTACTTTATCTTTTAATCAGGATGAGAAATCAAAAAATCTTCAATCTTATAATTTGGTTGAGCTCTTCCTATATATTTTTAGAAGTATTTAACAGAATAGGAGCACGATCACTTACCATTATTGGAAGATGCAAAACTCCAGCATTTTGGAAGGATATACACCAATCTGTAATAACCATCACTCTTTAAAGGCGCTGCCTAATTAAACCATTTAGGCTATGACTGTTATTTTGTGTATACGCAAGGCCACTAAAATCCAAATCTATAAGATGGTTTTGCTGGATACAAGAATTGTAATAAGCTATATTGGAATTCATCACCTATAAACCACCAAATATTTCCTGACATGATGATTGTGCATTGAAATCTCCCATGAAATATTTAACCATGAATAAAATGGTTATTCCAGAATCTTTCCCTTTCAATCATTCTTGGAGGAGCATAGATGCATAATAAATGCCAAGGAGGTCGAGCCTTATTGTGAATAAGAGCACGAATAAGATTAGAATAAAGAAAGATTATTTATAAGTTGACAACATTATTCCTGTTAAGCCATAAAATATGTTTTACGGATAACTATCTTCTCTGCTAGTAATCTAGTTTCATCTTTATTAGATTACCAGCAGAAGCAAGAGACACTAAGTATTATTTATTGATAGCATTGAACGCCGGTCCCTACACTAATTCATAATCATTTAACAAATTTTTAGGCAATTAGTGTGTTCAAAACCAAACTCATCGTAGGAAGGAGTACGAGAATCAGACCACTTATGATTATCTAGACACCAAATTTTATTTGCGGGTACGCTAAACAAAATTAGTAGTAAAACACCAAGGTAAACAAATTTGGAGTACAAAAACTCCGTTCAAATGTTGGGATCCATTAAAACTCCATATTAAACAAAATTGATACAAAAACCCCAAACAAAATTGGTTTCATCAAATTCTATGATGAAACCAAAATTGGTTTCATACATCTTGGATATTACAAGGGCCACACGTGAATCTCATTATGTACTTCCAAATTTAGGAATCTTACCCCCTGTATTTACCGATGTTTTGAAAACCAGACCGGTTGTCGAACCGGAAAACTTACTGGGTCTTGTTCATCTGGGCTAACCATTGGTTTAACCAGTGGGTTGACTGGGTCAATGAATATATATATCTATTCAATTAGATTAAGCTAAATATGTCATTTTTGTAAGATATAGCTGGCATTTAATTATGTAAATATGTTAAACGTGATTTAGCAACCTTTTAGACATTTGCTCCTTCCATTGTTCTGACCAAGAAAACCCTAAGATTTACAACTAGCTTTATTCTCCCCTAACATAAGCGGCCGTAACTATTCTTATGCCTCCGTCTCTCTTTACAGTCTACACTTCTTCCTCTTCTCTATCTTTCTTCTTTTTTCTTCCCTCTTCTATCTTCAAATTCAATATTGTATTTTACTTATTCATTACTATATATTACCTCTTTTTGGTCTCAAATAATAAAATAGAGATCTATAATCTTTATATATTTTCCTATTCATTTCAATCTTTATCTCTTCATGTTATTTTCTTGTGTTTCAATTAGTAAATTAAAAAAAAATGTATGAAAATTTGGGTCCAACATGTTCAACATATATATGGGTCACCAGGATTTCAATGGAGTGAAGAAAATTAATTGGTTTTTCTTAGTTTTTTTTTTTTTGGTTTATTTCCTAACATTATTGCTCTGTGGTGCATTGGGTCATTTGAGAAAACCAGTTTAAAATCGGACTGGGTCGTAAGGGTCATTGGTTGGACCGGTCGGGTCACCCGGTTCTCTGGGTTTTTTAACATGTTGGTGGATCTGTGTTGACTAGGACCGTTTTCTCACTGGGTCACCGGTTTATCGGTCCAACCGGCCGGTCCGGTTTTTAAAACACTGGTATTTACTAATTATTTTCAAACTAATCCGCATAAAACATGTTTTTTTTGCAGTGGAAAAATAATAGGGAAAAGTAAGAGATAGAGAAGAAGAAGAACTTGGTATTGGTAAAGAGGCATCAATCTATTACATACATATAATGTTCTCTTATATACATAAAAGGGAAGACATATTCATCCAGTGGACCGCACATCCATGGGCCATAGGCCCTATAACACTCCCCCTTGCTCGGTTCAATAACAAAGCTTTATACATAGTGCTTCACATATAGTGCTTTAAAGGTAGTTCTTCAAATGTTGTTCTCTCCTTGATGACTTGTGCCGAAATCAGTTGCCTCATTAAAACCTTGACAAGGGAAAAATCCAGTGGGACAAAACCTTGGTACAACTCTTCACATGTAGTACTTCACATGTTGTCTCGTACTTTACATGTATTTCATCACATGCAATACGATCTTCAAAGACCAACATGTCTAAGTTAATTGTCTCGTTAAAACTTCTTTAGGAAAATTCAGAGGGACAAAACCTGAACTAAAGAAAGAGTACAATATTAAGCAAACTTAGAACATAGTTGGATGCATATATGTTGCCTCATTAAAACCTTGACAAGGAAATACCCAGTGGGACAAAACCTTGACGAAGGGAAAAGAGTACAACGTGACAGATGCAAGTAAAGGTGTTTGTTGTTGTATCATTAAAAACCTTGCCGAGTATTAAAACTCTGTGGGAAAAAGCAACCTCGGTGAAGGAAAATAGTTCAACACACCATTAGATGCTCCCCCTGATGTCAGACAATTTTCATTAGTCTAATGCAGTCAAAAGGAGTTTATCACACTTTACTTTGGTGACTTGAATGTTTATAAGACCCAATTGTTGATTCTGGAAGTTACGTTGCTTAACATCTATCACGTTTCATTTCTTTGATTCAGATATTTTCAGTAATATCAACGCGATCTTTATGTCTTCAACGTTCAACATACTTGATGTTTTTAGTATTGTCTCGCTAAAAACCTTGTCGAGTAACAAAACCTTTTGGGAAAAACTATTCTCGATCGAAGGTAAAAAGAGTACGACACAGCTTCGATTTTGAAGTAAATTATGTCGACATCATATCCTTGGATCCTCCCCCTGATGTCGGCATCTCCCACTGATTACTTTTAGAGTTGTTCCAGACAGTTCCTTTAGTCATGTACTTTTCGAAACTGAATATCGGTAATGACTTAGAAAATAGTCTACCATATCTCATGCTGCATTTCAAGTCCTTTTGAAAATTACCAAGCTAACTAAGTAGCGGAACGCTATAATGTTCATTACAAGAGAACAATTCCAGGGCTTTGTGAGAATCCTCGCGCCACAAGGAGAGTCTTTATACTTTAAGACTGCTTTATTCTCATTATGCTTTGTGACAAATTGATCATGTATGTCCAATAGGCTTTACACTTGGTTGGTTAGCACTACCACACCAAATACCTGTATATTTGTCAAAGAACCAAGTTCTAACTGGATTGTATAGGCCAAATACGCTCTTTGTTAAAATTAAGCAACAAGGAGCTTGGTTCGATCTCATCTTGCTTTATTTCCTTAAGCAAATGTATATGAAATTAATCATCAATATGCTCGCATGATCTTTCCAGTGACTCATGCGCATTCTCATAGTCTACTTGGGATGTCATTGTTCTCTAGAATCATTAAACTTTGGAGCGTCCTCCAGTTTGATTCATGGACATATTCAGAGACAATCTAATGAGATGATTTCTGATGATATAAATAATTTTTGCCTTTACTCACCTACTTCCTTTCTAGGTGAGCATTGATCGAACCTGGTGGTACCTCAATCTTCCTTTATGGAGCCACGGCCTCAACTACACTTCCACCAAGTGTAGTTGCAACACCTTAGTCTATGGTGTACCCCATACTGAGGATTTCTAACCTTGCAGAAATATTTGCAGCTGGTATGTGTGATCTTGTCACATCACATTTATATTTGTGGAGTACAAGAATCAATATGAGAGACAGTGGGAACACACCACGACAATTCCTGTCGTTCCCTTAGAAAATACTTTTTCACATCTCACCCTAACGACGGGAAGACTGTCTCATTAAAATGACAACCCGCAAATCTAGCGGTAAAAGATCTCCTGCCAAAGGTTTTAAAAATGCGGATAATTTTTGGGAACTCATTTCCAACATAACTACTTAACAGTTTTGAAGACCCATCATAGTACGACGTGGAGTCGTAATGGAACATATATAGTGCAACCAAAAATGTGTAAGAGAACACGAATGTCAGGCTTAAATCCAGTTACCAACTGGTACGCAGAAAAGGTTGACTAATATTGGGTTCTAAAAACGAATTAAATAAAGATGCGTGTAATATTGCATATCCCCAAAGCAATAAAAGGTAGGTTGGTACGCATAACTTATTCCTTAGGCACCATCTGTAACCTTTGATGGTAGCCTCTGCGAGACCATTTGGTATAAGATGTTCTATATTGATCCTATTAAACATGCAATATTTATCAAGTCCTTTTGATATAAATTCTCTAGCATTAACAAGGGTGGTGAGACTTTGCACTTTGCATTATGTAATATATGCTAGAAGTTTTACAAAAATTAAGCGCATCGTTTTTTTTATGAGTATTAACTTATTCAATGCGTGGAATCATCCACCAGAGCCATAAATCACTTGAATGGTTCTCATTCTGCATGGATATATGTTCACTAACAACACTTTATTTCTTTGAAGAATGAGTTATTTACCATTTGCATCTTAGTAAAACAGGGGTGGTCTCAATCATGTTGTACTAAAGAAATACTTTGTGAGTGACGTGCTTTCTTGCTCTAAAGCATAATGGGGTGAGGCAGTGCAAATCTAGTAACTTTAGAAATCACTGATAATGATAGATGCTATAACTTCGCATTCTATTAGTTCATTGTCGTGTACACTCAAATGAAGTGATGCCCGTGTTAGTACTTTCAAAACGGAACATTGTGTCACAACCAATTTGCCTTATGGTTATGTCAAAGTCTTTATGAATCAATCCCAGTCAGTTCATTGTTAGGGTTAATATGGATTCAGTAATTCAAGTTCCAGTGATTTACAATTCACTAGATTGACACATTAATTTTCTAAGAATATGCTTCCTTCCACATTCATTAGAAATAATTTATAGATGCAATCAACTCCATTCTCACTGTAAGTTTACAAAAAAAAAAGGGTAATAGTTCACGCATGAACACCCTTTGTACTTAACAAGGTGTGATTATCCCTTTGTACATATAGAGCTTAGACATTGAGTCTTGAGAGATTTAATAAGTGGTGTGGCCTTATTACGTAACAAAAGTCAAATTCAACTCAATTACTTTAGAATGAATATATGTTACTTTTCATCCAGATATATCTCAAGTGCTTTAGAGAATTTATGTCTCGTGGGAATGATGTACTTTTCATTCCATGAGGGAAGACATCTGATCTAGATCAATTGAATAGTCAATTGGCCAGGCAAACTTCTTTTTGTCATTAAAGTTGATGTCTAAATTATGACATTTCCATGGAAATTGGTTGCTACTATGGTACTCGCATTGCATTGCTTGTACCAATACCCGATAAGAAGATTCATTCCCGACTCTTAGGTGAGAGATAGAATTACATCTTAGCTTCATCCTATATTCAGTTGATACCTGTACTTTGGTGTCATCACTACCAGGGGAAAAAATATGTTCCTTTTCACATGCTTTATATGAGTCGGTACGTCTAACCCTCATTACTTAGGGGTTCTTTCCATTTTCAATTTTTGCTACATTTAGCTTAATTTGAGAAATTTCTTTATCTCAACAGGCCAAGAGAATCTCACTACACATGTCAACCAATTACTTTAGGTTGAATAGATTACTAAAGAAAGTTCTCTTGTTGTCATACTTCAACATATACTAGTTCGTTAGTATCATGGATGAAGTAGAGAAATGGAAATTTTTGACTCATATCTTCTTTTGTGAGTTCTTCCACAAAAATTGGAATACATGTGATTTTAGTTGAACGTATCGTTTGAAACTACTGACAAATTAATAGTCCAGTAAGTGGATTACATTCCATGGAACATTCATATTTTGGGAAAAAAAAATATCAAGTATGGAATAATGGTGCTCAAGTACTTCTAAACCCCAAATACATACATTTGAATCGAGTTGGTACAACCAATTGTACAAAAGACATCATTCAACTATAGCCAATATCATATTCAAGAGAACAAATAACATTAAGACCAAAATTCTTAATGATTGAGATCAATAAAAATAATTTAAATTCACCGTTTATATACTGTTCACTTATTTTAAGACAAAATTAACAAAACTAGGCATATTCTAAAATAAATAAATAAGCCTAGCGAGTAAATAAGCCTAGCATATAAAAACTCGCGTTATAGTTACATACCTCAAAATTTGGTTCCCACCGTATATACACAAATCCAGAACTCCCTTGGTCGCGCACAACCCAATAACATAATAGCATAGGACAGGCTCAGGGCTTAACGGGTCTGGTCGGACGGGTCGGGATTGACCGGAACAGGGCTGACCGGGTCGGATCGGAGTTGACCGGATAGGGTCGCGGGTCGACTCGGGTCGGGTCAGACATGGTCGGGTTGCACAACTAGCGCACAGTTACACGGCTTTTCTTCTCCTCGGACTTTCCTTTCCCTGACTCTCCGCCGATCTCAATCTAGAAGAAGATCGCAAACCATTAATCAAAATAGTTCATGATGATTAGTTACATACTCAGTATGAGACAAAAATCAAAATAGTCTCTGACAATACGAAAATAATAATCAAAAATAGTTCTTGATTACAAACAATTATAATCAAATAAGCCCTAATTAGTACGAAATAATCCCTGATGGGATTTGCATACATACAAGTTGCGCAAGACAAATTCGCATACATCAAATCAAATCCCTACCATGATTCAATATCCCAGATACGCATGGTTATATAATCACAAAAATCAATTTTCTACCACAGATTTAATATACCCAAAATTGAAATCACAAACCAGGGCAGGGCAGATTCCAAAAATGAAATCAAAAATAGGGAAAAAGAGGAAAAAAAAATATATATGGGACAAAATCGATCCAACTTATCTGATTTGATTCCAGCGATTTCAACGTTCCCATTGATTCCAACATACTGTATTTGATTGATAGAAAAAAAAATACAGATCCAAAACAATCCTTCACGGATTTGATAGCAACCCACAAAAAAAAATCCATTGCCGCGGGGTTAGAGCTCGTGGTAATAGCGTTTTGCAGTGGAAATAATAGGGAAAAGTAAGAGATAGAGAAGAAGAAGAACTTGGTATTGGTAAGACTAAGTCTTATGGGGTGCTAGTCTAGCACCTAGATTAGCAGTCAGGACTACCTCCTAAGTCTTATGGGAGTGCTAATCTAGCAGCTAGATTAGCAGTCCACGTCAAGCAACGCCCGAACCATTCCGCGCCCAAGGCGCTAAATCATTCCGCGCTCGGCGCTGAATGGTTCAGCGCTTTAAATCTCAGCCGTCAGATCAAAAATAAATCTCTCAGCGCTGAACCATTCCGCGAAAAGGTAGTTTTTCAAGCGCTGAATCATTTAGCGTAACTATCTAGCATGCTAGTTCACATGCTAGCAACCGGTAGGAGAGAGAACTAGTGTTAATTTTTTTGCCACACTTTTTTTTTGAATTGCAACACTTAAGTGCTAATCTAGCACCTCCAATCTAGCCCATAAGACTTAATCTAAAGAGGCATCAATCTATTACATACATATATTGTTCTCTTATATACATAAACTACCTGGCATTTTTAGGGGCGACCCCAAAAGAATTAGGGGCGACACTAAAAGACAAAAAAGGTCACACAAACGTAAATGTAAGCTACCCCTTATCTTTGATTTTTCAAAATGGCCAATATGCCCTTATATAATCGGGAGCCTACACCATAATCGGTAGGTTAAAGGTGAATTAGTAGGTTAAATTGAAACTATACCTACCGATTATTGTGTAGATACTTCGGCTAATAATCCCTTTTATAATCGGTAGATTATCCAACATGTAAGACTACCGATTATAAGGAGCCCCATATTCAACCTTGGCCAAATTCCATAGGTTTTGAGGGGTGCAGAGCCAACCATAACCACTTGGCTTGAGCTGTGGATGTATCCATAATTGGAAGCCTAATAGGTTACATAAACGACCGATTATAAGTTGCCCCAAAATGAGTTTTTTCTAAAATCCTTCACTAATGAATTTTGAAATCTACCATAATCGGTAAGGTATATAATTATATAACCCACCGATTATAACGATCCCCAGATCCAACCTTTGCCATATTTCATAGATTTTGAGTGTACACAGCCAGCCATAACCACTTGGTTCGTGTTTTGGATACAGCGTTAATCGGGAGTTAAATATATTACCAAACCATCCGATTATGGGTTGCCCCAAAATGAGTTTTTTTCTAAAATCCTTCATGTAAGGGAATTTGAAATATATCATAATCGGTAGAGTTAACAACTTAACAACCTACCGATTATAAGGAGCCCAGATCGAACCCTTGCCAAATTCCATAGGTTTTGAGTGTACAGAGCAGGCATAACCATGCGGTTCGTGATTTGGATGTAGCCATAATCGTAAGCCAAATAGGTTCCACAACCTACCGATTATAGGTTGCCCCAAAATGAGTTTTTTTCTAAAATCCTTCATGTAATGAATTTTGAAATCTACCATAATCGATAGAGTTTATTACTTCTTACCGCCCGATTATACGAAGCCCAAAATCCAACATGTGCCAAAATCCATAGGTTTAGAGGGTACAGATCCAGGCATAACCATGTGGTTCATGATTTGGATGTAGCCATAATCGGACGTCAAATTGGTTCCAAAACATACCGATTATATGTTGCCCCAAAATGAGTTTTTTCTAAAATCCTTATGTGATGAATTTTGAAATCTACCATAATTGGTAGAGTTTTTTACTTATAACCCTACCGATTATAAGTGGCCCCGGATTCAACCTTTGCAAAAACTATAATATTCGGTAGCCAAAACAATAATCGGTAGTTTCACAAAATAATCGGAAGCAAACTCTTGTAATCGGTAGGCTGGAGTATATATATTAGTGTTTGGATTTTTTTTTTTTGACTCATTGTGAGATAACTCCCGATTGAGTGAGAGAAGAAGAAGAAAAAAAAGAAGAAGAAGTGGGTATATGTTGCCAACTTCCGATTGTTGCCAACTTCCATAAACATGGATGGGTACGAAGAAGGACGTGAAGTTGTTGAAGTTCAAGGTTCAGTACCGTTTAGAGATGACGATTTGGGGTATATGTTGAATGATCCAAACTTTGATGGAGATGAAACCCTAGACAACGCTTTCATGGAAGAAAATGGAGAATCACCCGAGATCGAAGCTAACGATGCATCAAACATACAAGTATGTTGTTAACAAACTCTAATACCCATGTTATCCATGTTATGTGCGTTTGTGTGTTTTTGAACGTGAAAATTCGATTTCTGCATGCATTGAATGACATGAACGACATATATTCGGTAGTTAATTTAGTACAATATCTACCGATTATCCACAATCGGATATATTTTGATGTATTAATCTACCGAATATGAAAAAAATCCCCAAATTGAAAGCTTCAATTTCTCACAATCGGAAGTTGAATACATAAATACACGTCCGATTATATAACGTCGCCCCAAATACAAATTTCTCCAAAAAATGAAATATTTGTAAATCTTGATATTTAATAATCGGTTGGTTTATGGAGTCGGTGGTCCGTCGTTCATGGAGTCGGAATTGTGTGCAAGAATAGCCGAGCGTTATGCTACAACAAATGGCGCCAAGAAGCAAATATTGATGCATGATTTGGAGCAAGCTCTTCACCCTCGTTTAAGGGAGGTTGACGAACCTATTAAGCAAAAGGGGGCGGGTAGGCCAAACACCGAAGTGTCGAGGACCATTGAAAGAAAAGAATTAAAGGAGCATTTGTCTAATAAAAGAATATTGTGTAGGCATGAGCGTTCGGAAGCCGAATTTGAAGATGAGCCGCAACCCAAGAAAAGAGGTCGTCCAAGAAAAGATCGAAATGGACCAACCGCCCAACAAGTGAGTCCAAAGGTATCTACGAAGCCTTCTCAAGTAAGTCAAGCCGATGCGGTGGAAGAAGTTGTGTTAGTGGAGACCCAAACTAGCTCCGTAGTTATTGATCAAATGAGCGACTCGCAACAAACACAATCAACGAAAATGGTGACTATAAGAGAGAAGTATGGTACTCTTCATTGTCCTAGGGATTTTCATGGAAGACCAACACGATCAAGGTATACGATTATATAAGAGTATATGAAACAACTCCCTCCACTCATTGTTCCATTTGTTTTGTCCACCGACGAGGTTGATGGGGATGGCAATTGTGGGTTTCACGTCGCCACTGAACAAATTGGTTACTTTGGAGAGGCGGTGAACGAAGATGTCACCCAATGGCAAAATTTAAGAACTAAGATGGCGGTACAACTAATAAAGGACAAGGATTTCTATATGAATATGATGAAGGAAGGAGATAGGCACGACAAAGAACTAGAGTTCAAAGACTTAGTTGCGCGTGTAAAGTGCCGAAAGGGATTGAAGACAATCGGATCCAAGTATTGGATGACAATGCCTATATGTGGATATCTCTTAGCGGACGCTTTGAATTGCGTGGTACATTTCTTTGTTCCTCCTAGGTATGGACATTCTTTTACGTTTATACCTACAAGGACGGTTTGCGATGAATCGGTTAAAGATAGAAGAATTGTTATGGCATTT
The DNA here is from genome assembly GCA_023531295.1 of Papaver armeniacum. Lineage (NCBI taxonomy): Eukaryota > Viridiplantae > Streptophyta > Magnoliopsida > Ranunculales > Papaveraceae > Papaver > Papaver armeniacum. Next base: position 20,189 of record JAJJWW010012691.1, read on the forward strand.
GTGAATGAGATGCATTTTATCGGTTTAAGAGTAAAGAGGGATTGCCCATTACCTCCGTTGGGTGGTTGGAGTGATTACTTCCCAACGAATCATTGTAACGATTGGTTGAAACAATATGAGACCAACATGTTGGATTGGGATCGCGTCATGAAGGAGGATTTCCCGGAAGGCCTACTGGAATTGGTTCCCTCGGATGATGAAGATAAATGATCGTTATGTTTGAAAGATGTATTTTGGAAAGCCCTATTTATACATGTTTTTTTTTTGGAATTTTGTGGAAAAACTGTGAAGTATAAAGCTATAATCGGTAGTTATATTTTTAATATATCAACCGATTATACAAGCTTTTGTAAACAGACTCAATCAATATTATAATCGGTTATTAACTTTTTGAATTTATCTTCCGATTGTAAGGCTGACAAAACAACTGAATTTTTTCCCCAGAATCGGTAGATTACATATTACATAAACATCCGATTGTCACCAAACTCTGACAAAAAATAAACTGAATTTTTTTCCCAAAATCGGTAGACAAGCATAAACTTCCGATAGTCACCAAAGTCTGACAAAAAAGCTGAAAATCTTCCCAGAATCGGTAGATAATATAAAATAATAACTTCCGATTGTAACCATCAATCAACATTTATCTTGTTGCGATTGGACAACACAAGTAGGTATTGTGGAAACATATGTAACAACAAATACGGTATTATGAATAAGATTTACACATCTCTTGTGTGAGTTGTGGAACTATCTTGGACAACACATAGTTATGTTGTAAAGACACTATTTCACAATATCTCATTTATGTAGTTGAAAAATGGTAGACGACATTTATTAGTATTGTGAATAATCTTGTCACAAGACCTCTAGAGTTGTAGAAATTTTTCGAACAACTCCTACTTATGTTGCAAGATTTGCTTTTACAATACCCTTAAAGGTTGTAATATTTGAAGTAACAACTTACGTTTTTCATAGATGAATGTATAACTACAACTTTTATTAGAAATTGTGTGCATAAAACTATTTTGAAAAAAATTATAGTCAAATGGATTGCGAAAGTATTTCATATTCACATTAACTTGCCCGGTGCAACACACTTACATTCATTCAAATTAACCTACTAGTGTTAAACACACACACATTCGAAAAAATGGCAGCGATACAAAAGTTAAGTTTCCTAAACACACTCTAAAAAGGTTATGAAGATGTCTATGAGAATACTAATCGATCCTTGGGCCATGTAATAAAACATCCGACAACATTACTAACATACTTGAATCCGAAAGTTGGCATGTAGACATAAGAATCATCCACATGAGCGGTTCTCACACACACAGGTGTATGCACCGAGAGATGAATCTAGAAACCGCATCCCATTCAAGCTACTATCATTTGTGGGGAACTGCCATTTCGATTTCGATGAGGAGCCATCATTGAAGGCATGACGAAGTCTTCTTCAACCTTACGTTGGTGGATGGTAACAACATCGGGCAATGGAGTCATTGGACCATTCTTTCCTTTAGGATTCCAATCCAACATGTTCTTGACCTTGATACCAATAACACCTGCTCAACAAAACAAACAACAAATGAACTTTAAGTTAGAAGATTAACGGAATTTCCAGAAACAAAGAAAATATAATTCGGCACAAAAAAAAAAGTAAAACAGAAAAATAGGCGCTCTTTAGTAGGACTGGAGAGAATGATCAGATAGAGGTAATACATTTATGTCACCGTTTCGACAATCAAACCAATAGGGAAATTACCTAATCATCACCTCATACTCTCCACTGTCTAACTCTAAACAAAAAATGAAACAAACAAAAGTAAAACAAAACAATGACAAATAAACAAAGAAGAGATTTCAGGGCATTAGATCTCCAAGATGTTAACATCAATGAAACATTCAGACGCAAATTACCCGTTCACATACAAATTTCCTTCATTTGCCCTTGAAAGTCAAAGGAACAGATCGTTCAACTTGAACAAACAAAACAAATCAATTGTTATGTTCAAAGGAAAGACAATATAAAGAAAGTACAGGGAGAATGATCAGCTAGAGCTAATACATTTATGTCTAAATGAACTACAGACCTACAAGACAAGTTACATCCAAATGAACTACATGACAGTTACAGGAATTGAGAATAATTCTCAAGAAGCCTCGAAAAAACTAAACGAGACGTGTTCGACATCCACCACCAGCTATAGTAGAGGAATAACATTCAGAAAAGGAAATAAGTGACATGTTCCACATCCACCACCAGATGTCCAGGTCATGCTTCTGAACATTATGCATATTTTTAAATAGAAGGAAAAAAAATACATAGAACTCAGCACAATGCTCTTGCCCATAGATGACAGAGACAGTCCCGAAAATACCATGAAAAAAGGATCAAACTAAGTTATACTATTGTCCTTTACAACATATGTATACACCAACAAAGAGAGAGTATAGAATGTTACCTAAGAAGTCTCTGACCTTTAGAGATTTGATTCCAGGATCCAGCAATTGAATTGATGTCAGTACCATCCGACAACTCTTGCCCCATGGTGGTGGCAAGATCGTTCCATAAAAAAACTACAATTTTTTTGATTCTGCAATTCAAATATGAACTTCTTAGATTTCAGGCCACACATTGACATTTATATAAGTAATAAGTGTGATACAATTTATAAATACTTACCAGTCATCGGCAATTGTTATGACATGCTTCGGGATAGTCTCGTTATTAGCTTTTAGCTTTCTGATGCTCATAGTAGGGGAAACACTTTGAAGAACCCTAATAACATCTGGAAATTCAAAATAAGAAAACATAACGATAGTAAATCAGATTACAAAAATTAGAAAACAAAAAGCAATAGGAAGGGTTAATGCAAGGTGTAATTGGTGTTATACCTACAAGCTCCATCCCATTCACAGTCATCTCAGAATCATTTTGGAAAGTTTTGAACTACTTGTTAATAACTTTATGAGTTCCTTTTGATATGTAATAATTTCCCAATTCAAGCTTATTGTAGAACTTGTTTGCATTTTCATTAAACATTGTTGCTTGAATTTACATACCCTGCATAGATGGAATAGTTTCAATATGTCAGTATAAACATGATAACCCACTCAAAGGAATCTAGTAAAGAGAATATGAGACAATACGGACTTCAGGAATTCATAACTTCCATCATAAGTGAATTCTTCACCCTTTTCCACTAAGTACTGTCTTTTTGCGAGTGTCTCCTACATAAACAAACATAAAATAATGTCAACTTCGTTTTAGTAAGAAAGATTAAACACCCGGTGTTATTTAAAAAGAATAACCGAGTGTTATACTTACAAATTGTTGGATCGACAAGCTTAAGTGGCTAGTGTTAAACATCCTCTTTTGTATCGTTATGTAATCATTTACCCCTTTTTGGACAAGTCGGAAACGATCATGAACTTGTTGGAGTGATCTTTGCTTTGGATTTCCATACTCGCACAAATTGGCTATATACCCTCGCCCAAAAGACTTCGGGTGTTAACCTTCCTGCTATGACATCTTCACGTCTTGTTTCATGATACCATGTTTTCACAATGACCAAATCTTCAGATGCGTCAAACGTTGCCATGCTTGTAAGTTGAGATATAGAATGAATTCACAAGAGTAGACGATGGAAAATCTATTTGTAGAATACACGATGCTATATATGTGTTGTTTGGTGCATAAATAAGAAGAGTTTACCCTCCTTATATAGATGAGAGTCCCAACATCTCTTTTTTTTGTTGAAAATATGGCCGTTGATGCGTACTTTTACAAGACTGTACTGAAATTACGTACAATTATTACACACAATCGGTAGGAAATGTTTGAACAAAGCACCCGATTATGCGTAATCGGTAAATATTTATTGTTATATACTTCCGATTATAGGATGTTTTGTCAACAAAGTTCTCAGTTTCATTAGAGTAGTATAATCGGAGGTTTATCAATATGTATTATCAACCGATTATGTGTGGTTTTCGAAGCACGGCTAGTTTCTTTTGAACGAACTAGCCGTTGGAGTATAATCGGTAGTTAGATCAACAATTGAAACTTCCGATTTTCATAAATATTTTGAAATTCATAACAATATCACCCACACATCATCATAATTTTACATTGAACTCCCGCAATTCTATTACAAGGTATCGTGATTAGCGTCGTGGACGTGTTGGACGAGTCCTAAACGGATTAAATCTTTCCATCGCCCTAAGGATTCTAAAATGAGCTTCATAACGGAAGCTTGATTTTTTCCATCTCCGCCATTCCCCTAGAGATCGTTCTATAACCTCATCATTGGTTTCACCCCTCAATCGATATTGATTCACAAGATAAGTTAAATGGACGAATTCTTCGACGTGTCTGTTTATTGAACCAACTCGGCAGAAAAGATCAGCGGAGTGACGGTTGTTTGGGTTACCGGTGTCGGCGCAGAATTTTTCGTGAATTTTCCCCAAATAACTCATACTCATTATGCCTCCTTGCCTACGTTCTTCTCCTCGTCTCGGATAGAATTGAACATAGCGCCTACATAAAGATAAATCTTCTTTAATCGTGAACTCCGTAGGATTAATGAATGGTTGGGCCATTATGTTGAAGATGATGTTGGAGAGAGTTTAAAGGTATTTGTGTTCCATAGAGAGTAAAAGATACAATCCTTATATAGAGTTTAGAGTTCCAACGGCTCTATTTTGTTGGAGCAACCGTATAATCGGTAGTCAAATGAAGTTTTTACTTCCGATTATATCTGATTGCCAAATTTTGTTTTTGCGAAATCTCAATTTTTTCGAATTTGAGAACTATATTAATCGGTAGTTAATAAGACTTCCGATTATACGGATTGCCCCAAATTTTGTTTTTGCAGAAATGTCATTTTTTTCGAATTTGGGAACTAGAATAATCGGTAGTTAATATGACTTCCGATTATAAAGTTGCCCCAAATTTCTTCCTTGACGAAGTCACCAATTTTGGGAATTAGGAGCTACTATAATCGGTAGTCTATTGAGGTTGTTTTTCCTACCGATTGTTATAGAAGCCAGATGCGCGTTAGGCACAAAATCGATATTAATCGGTAGTATAATATCGTTACTAAGATTCCGATTGATTTATAATAATCGGGCACAAAATAGCTTCCGATTATGTAAGGGCATTAACGTATTCTCCCCGTTTTTGGACATCCCTTAACGGTGTATATGGGTTGGGAATAAAAAAAGTCGCCCATAATTCTTTTGGGGTCGCCCCTAAAAATGCCAGGATAAACTAGGTATCACCCGGCCTACGGCCGGGCTCAACCTTTTCTTAGTATTCAACCTTGAAAGTTACCTGGGCCTACGGTTAAGTTAAGATGTAGTTAAATCATGAACCGGTATGGCATAATCTCTCGCGACCAATCTAAAAAGAATTATATCAGCAATTGCTCGTCAGAAAACATAAGTAAAATTTTCTTTTTTCTAACTTGGATAACAACGGTTGATTATTGTACCTGTTATAACAATAGAGTTCAAATTTCTGATGAAGATGGTGGAAATATTAAATTAACCAAGCGATCAAATATTACTTACTACTGGTCAGTACATGCATTTCAGAAGATCACACCATTACATTATATTATAATAACAATCAGAACTATCGATTAATAGCACATTCCAAACCACTATATATATGTCTACCTCTTAATGGATTAGGAGAAGAAAGTACAAATGACTAAATAAGTGTACTCTTTTATCCGCGTTGCTCTCTCACATGCATCTAGACTTCCGTGCTTCCCAAACTCCTAAGCATGTATTAGATAACAGATGTATATGATAAGACGTATCCGTGACCATGTCACTTTCCTAATTATAACAATCTTAGTTCTAATATCTTAGCTTAGAAGCTTTTTTTGTTCTTCGTTCTTTTTTAGCAATTAACTGAGCAAATCCGTCTATATATCTGATCGATTTTTTCTTTATTTAACTGTTCCGGTTTCATGCCGAGATAACTCTTTGGTGTGCAACTTTTTAACCGATATTAATATTTTCTCTAAATCTCTTTTATCAGATTGTATGCAACTATGAAACCTTCGAATAACCCATGGGATCTTCAAGGCTCCTACATGACATACTATAATGCAAATCATCCTCTACTACCTAGGACATATCAGTGTTGTGCTTCTCTATATTGTTTTAAGCCGTTGATTTATGTTCTAACATAATAATAAGGCAAAGGTAGCACGTCATTCATTGCCATGCATCATAATGTAGAAGTGGCGAAACATGTGGCTCTTCTTCATCTCACAACCTCGCCCATGGCACAACCTCACAGTTCCTGAGAAGAACTGTGATTCAGAGTTAAGCGGAGAAGAAGAGTCTATATATCAAGAGACGTGTGAGGAAAGAATTAACTTTAGTCGGGAACAGAACAGACAGGACTCGTCGGGTCAGTCAGAGCCATAATCGTGGCTGGGCCAAATTATAATCTCTGTCATTAAAATATTTTGGACGATCTCGCCCGTCCTTTGTCCATTATAGACACCACCTTTCCTTAGTATACATACCACCCACAAAATAAACAGTCTAAAGACCTATTCATCTAAAGTGTGATAAAAACACACCCTAATGCAGATCCTATAATGGGCCACCTTCAATAGGGTTATTAAGATCTTAATCTCATTCATTTAATTTTAATCTTATTTGCATTTTTTTAAGAATCTTTCGGGCAAACTTGGGCTTTGTTGCACCAAAGTCTTGCCTTAAAGGCCCACACGAAATATGTTTACAGAAAATTCCATGCATAGCCGGGGACTGGGAGACGAGTATCAAATGAAGCATTTGTTTGCTCGTATATTGTTTGCTCGTATATACATGTGAACAAATTTATGTAGTTATAAAACTAACCAATATATTGTACACTTTGATATGTACCAGTAATGTTAAATAATGTCATTATCACCGAGGACGTAATTCAGTAAGCGAAGCTTCATTAACACTGTCTCCTGATTTACTCGTCGAAACACTTGGCAGGTCTTTACTCTCTCTAAATATAATTCTATATTCCTCCGCAGGAACAAAGAAAGCTGGTACCAAAGGTACTGGTAGACTAGTAGAGTAGTTGTTGAGCATTAAAACAATCGACGCCATTGTGGGGCGGTCCGCTGCATTTTCCTGAACACATAATAATCCAATGTGGATGCATCTCATTACTTCACTTTCAGAATAACTGTCCTTCAGGACTGAATCTAACAAGTCTAAAGCTGTCCCTTTTTTCCAATGTCTCCATGCCTGCAACAATTTCCCACAAATGCTTACATTCGAAACTAGTCCAACATTTTTTAACGTAAGTTTTTTAAAATAGAAGTTAAACTTTTCAAACTTACATGGCTGACAAGGTCTCCGGAAACCTCTGATTCATTGAAAGAGTTGTTCTTTTTCCCGCTAAGAATCTCTAGAACTAAGACCCCGAAACTAAACACGTCCGATTTCTCTGAGAACTGCCCATGCATCGCATACTCTGGGGCCATATATCCACTGCAATACGAAAAGTAAGTATTCAACAGTTAGGCTACAAATGGAATGGGGAGGACTGATGTGGTTCCAACTTCCAATAATACTTACTATGTTCCAACAATTCTGGTTGTCATGGCTTGAGTTTGGTCCACCGTAAAAAGTCTAGCCATTCCAAAATCTGAAACTTTGGGGTTCATATCTGCATCTAATAATATATTGCTGGCTTTAAGATCACGATGAATAATCTTAAGTCGAGAATCTTCGTGCAGATAAAGAACCCCTCTTGCAATGCCTCCTATGATGTTGTACCGTTTTCCCCAATCCAAACATGTACGTTTAACCGAATCTAGAAATTTATTCAAGCCAATGGTGAGATATTAATTAAGAAACTATTTTTGAACACTCAAAGAAACCAAAGGAACCTAAATGCAGGAACGGAGAGACGAGCATAGGATGCAAACCAAATATAATTCGGTCAAGGCTTGAATTCGGCATGAAATTATAGATAAGTAGTCGTTCTTCTGCATCTAAGCAGAAACCTAGAAGCCTCACAAGATTCTTGTGCTGCAGTCTTACGAGTAAAACAACCTCATTCTTAAATTCTTCTTCGCCCTGAACTGATTTTCTAGAAAGCCTCTTGACTGCTATCTCTTGCGCATCTGGAAGTGTACCCTGATCAAAAAAGACATTAAAAGAGGCATAACGCAGAGTTGAAAATTTGAACACTGAAAATCCAATGTTAACAAGAAACTTCATTTACATTGGCGCGGTGTTTGTTTGTAATACCTTGTATACTGAACCGAAACCGCCTTCCCCAAGCTTATTTGCGTTGGAGAAATTGTTAGTGGCAGCTCGTATTGTACTAATGTGGAATCGGAAGGATTCAACACTTTGAATTCCATACATGTCTGTAGCAGAAACATCAACTAGATCAGCAAATATGAATCTTAATAACCACAGCTAAATGTCTCTTGTAGATGTCGTAGTTCTAGGCACTCACCATCGATATGCTTCGTTTGCTTAGTTGCTGTTCGTGAGCACAAGTACCATAATGCTATTGCGGATAGTACTGCAATAATCGAAGGAACAGCTATAATGATAGCAACTTTCTGCGAATTCTTTCTCTTTGCTGCATGAATACATGTAAAAAAAACATGTTACTATTTTACATCAAGTTTAAACGGTCATACAGAGTGGGACTGGATATATCCCGATTAAGCTTGTCGTTGACCAAAGTCAAACCTTTTATTTGTTACCATATGCGACAACTGCCCCGAATATTTAAAAAAAATTGAAAACAGAAAGAATTGACAACTAAGTTTCATTTTCCTGATTCTCAAATATTCTATGTTTTTCTACGGTTGTTCCAGTGTGAAATGAAAATGATGAAAGTAGTGGATTCAATCAGCTTAACTGAGAACAAACAAAACATTCTTTATATATCTATATATGCAAGCTAGAATAAACTTTTGTGAAGATCATAAGCATGTGTAGGCGCAAAACTTACAGTTTGGTGAAGGAGGTGTTGCATCAGGAGTAACCTTCGTTTTATAGAAAGGATATGTTTCATATCTGATGTTGCAACTTGGATTAAAAACTCTCGCACCCGTTTTCATATCACAACATATTGATAAATTCCGAACCATCCGACCAAGGCATTTATTGCAATCATCAAATGATATTTCCGGAGTGCACTGTACTAATCCATATATATGCGTAGATACTGTTAAGTTCGCTTCTCCAACGGAAAACTTGTTGCTTGAAGAAGAGTTTGCAGTAATTTTATCCACTAGATTGTTCATTAGCCTTGCTAAGATTGTTCCTTGATTTGCATTTGTACTAGTATTGGTAGCAGGGTTTATGATAGAAAGTACTGGATTTTCTTGCATAATTGAAAAGTATGATTCGTTGGAGTACCTTAAAATACATTCTTCATACCATAAAATTGCTTGTTTAGAATACGGACATCTAATTTGTTCTTCAACGTCTCGGAGTGCTGCATCAAAACAAACTTGACAATCATCCATTGTAAGATCACCTCTGCACTGGTAAGACCCGTGAAGAGTATCGGGACCGGATCCAACAGTGGCACTTCGATAATTAAAGTTTGTGCCTTCGCGATCGAATAAAGTGAGGGAGTTCGAGAGGAGGAAATTAAGGTTAGCTTGATAAGCACTGCTGTTAGTGTAATTACCTCCTGAACAGAAATCTCCACGAAAGGTTGGTTGTGCAGATGTATAGACCAAGTAGTAGTTTACCAATATGATTATCAGTATCGTATAAACACCCATTCTTGATTTCTTGTTTTTCTGGTGATCTGGTAGTTTGAAAACTCTTATTAAGATTTCAAACCAAATGAATTAGTAATGCTCTATTAAAACTAAGCCTCATTAACAAATGGTTAGCTTAATTAATAATTAGTTAAAATGAGATGAGCTGTGTTGTTAGGGAGAGAGAGAGCTAATTAGGATATAAAAGTCAATGATTTAGGAGGATAAGCATATAGTATAATAATGCAATTTCGGGGTTCGTCTGGGTGCTAAGTCATGATTCAAATCAATCTGGGATCCTATTATAGGAACCGCATAATTGGAAGTGCAAGACAAGTTTCCTCCAAGGAAGATGGACTTACTCATGCCAAGTCATGCTTAGTGGCCAACCATTGACTACATACCTGTGTCCTGAGCACCAAAGATCTGGTTGATAGAAATATGCTCGAAAACAATATTTAGTCCCTTTTCTGGGCAAAGAAGAGTGCATGTCATGTTGGAAAGGCATTACCACTCTTCAACAGTTTGCATGCAACAATTATTTCCAGGTTCTGTCATTTATTTTTGCGGGGATCTTTGGACCATGGCTAAGCACTTTTGTCCTAGATGAGACGGATACTTTCATTTCTTATGGAATCAGCAACCTTCAAAAGGCCTCATGAGAGAAAACTAACTAGTCCCTCTAATTCACTTGACTGTAAATTTACCGGGGTCAAAACACACTAAATCAGATGTTCAACACTTTGAAAACCCTTTATTTAGTAGTATTTTACCATTCTTTTCCTCATTCTTACTTGCATTGAAATCAAAACGCGTTGACGACCAATGTTGAATTCTAGTGTGATGTGCACATCTTGGATTATATATGTTGACCTTTGTTTTAATCCATTTCATAGTGACCTTCCCTCGATGCACACGATTCCTATGACCTATTTCGCCACCCTACGGGTAGGGTGGGTAGGATATGGCCTATTTCGCCACCCTACCCGCTAAATGGCGGATAAGAAAAAGTTTACCCGCCACCCTACCCGGCATTAAACGGGTAATACCCTACCCTATGATGCACCGATACTGATACGGGGATACTGATACGGTGACACTGATACGGGGATTCGTCAATTTTTATAAAATGGGGATACGAGATACGGTGGGATACGTGTACTTATTAAAAAAATATTTAATATAATAATAATTCATTCTACTAAAAAATCATAAAATAAAAAAATTCGATAGATATTATTTTGAATATTAAAGTGAGCAAACATTAAATTTTCAGCACTTTGGGTTTCAGTCTTACTTATGTTAATTGAGTGGATAAAATCATATATACTCTGATTTCTCTCTAAACAACATGAAGAACATGACCGCCCAATAAACCTTAAAGCTAGATTTTTCTAACACCGTTTTTTTTTTTGAAGCACCATAAAAATAAATACCAAGTCTTTTTTCTTTATAGTCAACAAGTTATTAGGTTTAGATAAGATTATTCGATATTTTCATGAGTACAAATATCTATAAATATTTAGATTTTATGTATAAATTTATAAATATAAAGATTTTGTATAAAAAAATAAATGTTAGATTATAAGAAGTATCCCCTCATAGAGTATCTGAGAGGTATCCCAGAGTATCCCCTACCCTTTTTGTAATTAAAAAAAGGTGACACTTTAAATGGAGTATCTGATACGTATCCCAAGGTATCCCCATGTATCCGATACTGGTACGGCGCCGATACGGATACGTCACCAATTTTAAAGTATCCGTGCTTCATAGACCCTACCCTACCCATTTAATGACGGGTCGGGTAGGGTAGGGTAGCGGGTATAACCGTTTTTTTTTTTTTTTTTTTTTTTTTTTTTTTGGGTCTGCCTTGACTGTATACAAAAATGCTTCAGAAAAAAAAAAGATCTTCCAACAGCTTAAAGGCCAATCTAGCTAAATATGTACCCAATGGTACTGCCAATCTAACTAGGTAAAAGTGAACAAACAAAAGAACAAAAAAAAGATCTTGCAACAACACAAAGGCTCAAGAAACAAAAGTTATATTCTTTTCAAAATCGACGATGATAACCAGCATAATTCCATGTTCTTCACGTAACATTGTTCTTCATATAAGAGTATCATCATCAAAAGCTCTTCATATGACCTTCTTCTTCAATCATCATCTACCATGATGGAATACGTACTAAGATCACCAAATAAATCTGCATAACAACAGATAAAGCCAATTAACATCAATATCTCCTTATACGTTACATATCAAAGATGATTAACAAAGATTACTTAAAGTCGCAGCATATCAACAATGCAGAATCATGAAAAGAGAACGAGGTTCAAAAGACAACGAGGTTCAAAAGAAATTAGTACATATTGTATATTACTACAAACAGTTGAACCACTTTACAAACTAAATGAACACAAAGAGACAAAACAGAAATAGTCACTCTCTGTCGCATTGTAATTATCACTTGTTATTCTTCTTTAAGCCAAAAGAGGGGGCACTCTCTGTACATAACACAGAGAAGACATTAGTACATACTATATATTACTCTCTGCATAACAACAGATGATATAATGTAAAGCCATAGAAAATTAACAAAGGAAGGAACACCCCAATTGATCCACAAATACCCTCTCATAAACTTGCACTACTGAGTTAAGGATATTAAGTTGCAACTGAAGTCTTGTAGCGAAATCTTTTCAACTAGCGCACTAGTGTCACTCTCTGAAATTACATGTGTCAGGTTGAGTTTCATAGCTTTCTTGAGAGTTGAGAGCAACTCATATTGTTATTTGAGGAAGAAAACGTTATTTTCAAAAGACTTCACAACTTAATTAACGTAAGGGTGGACAACTCATGTGTCAGGTTGAGTACTAATTCATTATTTTTGCAATAATGCACTGAGGTAGGTAGCAGAAGTATAGTGTATTTACATACAATGAATGAGCAGGGAAAGTTGTATACCTGACTCTAAGACGTCATCCTTGTTCTCCTCAGCTCCAAATGTAGAGGGATCCATATCAGTATTAGGTTCTTTAACTAATATCTGTAGCAGTACTGAGGCCATTGAAGGCTTGTAGCGAAATCTTTTCAACTGGCGTAATAGTGTCACTCTCTGAAAGAACAAGTACAGCCCTTACCAGTACAACATAAAGAAATGGAATTTCAGACCTATTCACTCTAGTATGTGATAGAACAATGAAACAACATAGTCATTTCAAGCAAATCTGCATGTAGGATCTAACTAAGATGATACATTTAACAAAAGAGCAAGAGTTTGAAAACAAATATTACAGGAGCTACAGCAATGTCTTGTGATATTCTTTATGACAAGAAAAAGCTGACAAGTTTCAGTAAATTTCACACAACCAACTAATGGAACACACAGAATCAATTCACATTTTTTCCTTAAATGATTTTCCTACAAATGTTATCAAGAAAAACTAATATTTTCGAAGAACTAGCGACAAAGGAAAAACATTTAAATAGTCTAAGGTTACCCGGAAGAGTTACACAGAAATAACAAAGCATGCATCTAAAAAAGATAATGGAAACAAGTTAATTAATATACACAGTAGACCCACTAGTCCTCCCATTTTTCTAAAAATCCAAGTGTTATATTATGAAATTCAATAATCAGAGGTTACACAAGAACCAATCAAAACATAGCTCTTTTTATGTATCAGAAAATGAGAGAAAAATGGGTAAACATTAAAGCAAACAATCCCCATCCCCCACCCCAGATTTATAATGAATTAGACGGAAAAATGAAATAGTCTTGCTCCCACATGGCACGCATACACTGACTAGTAATTCACTTTGGAGCAGAGACTACCTGCTCCCTATGAGATTTATGACATTTGCTCTCATAAATTAAACAAGCAGTACTAATAAATCATTTTTTGATATCTTCTTACTCCACAGAAAATGCATTATTAGCCATTGATTTGCTTCACAAATAAAGCAACATTAGGTAGAATTCGTGTTGACATCTTAACTACAGGGCACCTAGGATTCTAAGGACAAAGCTAAACCGACAAGAAAAACATGAAAATAGTCCTCCTAGAGGTACACACACCAAACAGTAGTAGTGGCTTTCACTTGTTCACTCAAGTTGTGTCACACATTTGTTGTTCATCTTTGTGTATATGCAACAAAACAATTACTATTGTTCCCTTTCAAATATTTCGATGTATGGTGAACGAACAAGACAAACAAAAACCTGGGTAGTTTCTTAGACCAGTCAAAAAGGAAAAGAATATGATGCAAACAATGTGATGAAGATGAAGGAAAAGTACAAAAAAAAGGGTAAGGATAAAAAAGCCTTGGAACAAGCTAATGCAGAGACAACAAGTCCTCAGTGTTTTCATCTTAACTATCAGGCAAGGAAAGAGTAACATGTAATTCATATGTACTGTCAATATCATTGGTCCTCAATTCAATCAAACTTTTGCCAGAAAAGAAAAATGGAACTTGCTAGTAGATCCTGTCACTGTTATGAATGTATTGAGTTTCTTCCGGAAAACGATCTTTAGAATGATTTTGAGATTTTCAGGACCTTTAAGATTAGCTGATCCTAAAAATAACTATGGCAAGGTAAAATGAAGAAATTCATATGTACTGGCAGGAATTTCATTACTTCAAAAGCAAAATTACGGAAAATTTATATTTAGTCAGCTTTATTTTTAGAAGATTCTAATAAAAAATCCAAAAAGAATGATTCATTTGATACGGTAATAAAATGACTAGTGTTGGATTTACTTACTCGTATTTGTCCTTCTTGAATTGGACGAATTCAGTCTTGATCCTTTCAACTGGGCAGAAACCGTCGGCTTTCCGTTAGCGATGAGTCGTAATTCAATTTGTTATCTGTTCGATCTTAGCCGCGGCAATTGCCTCCGGACCATTATTCTCACTACAAAAATCCAAAAACCAAAATTAATAACAAACAAAAACTGATAACGGAGTACTCGTGTACTGACGTATAAAAATCATCTAGGGAAGTCTAAGTGGGTCACATTAATAACACCATCAATGTAACAATTGCATACGTATTCCTAAGGGTTCTCGCATTCAGCAAATGGGATTCAATATTTTTTTGCTCTACTTTACCTGCTTTGCAGCCTTAACCAGAGAAGCACTCATGAGCTTGGGTTGTTCTGCAATATCAGTTGGAGTTTCCGTAGTAGTGTTAGCAGGTGGCTCTGGATAATTTTCAGTTTAAGACCATAGAAGCAAAATAATTCAACAATAGATTCAGGACCTTCAGGTAAGAAAACAAAAGAAGATAAGAAAACAAACAATCGAGGATAAGAAAAATAGAGAATAAACATTTTGTGGGCAGCTTCAACAGCTCTTGATAGAGCTTCTTCAGATGCTAATCGATCTTCTTCTCTACTCTTCATTATTCTTTGTTGGTTTAGCCCTCCCTGTTAATTGTGAATACTTGTTTATTCACATAATCAAAAGAAATTGATTGAAATATCGAAAATCTATGCATTTAAGACATGGGTTTTAGCCACAAATCATATTTTGGAACTGTCCTAATCAATTAACATTACCTAAGATCGTATCCTGCAACATGCATGAAATCATAAAACACTAAGATTTTTCAATCAATAAAAATAAAATAAAAATGAATTGCAGTTAGATCTTACCTTGAACCAAACGAGTAAAGGGTTTTAAATGAGACCCTGAAAGATGAACATGGGATTGATTGAGTTCAATTTCTATGTAGAGTAGAAATGGTTTAAAGAGAAAACTAGGAAGAAAGGATTCCTGTGTTGGATCGATTCGAGAAAAGAGATAATAAGAGAGAAAACAAGTTTGTATTTTTACCCCTGATTTATTTTAAAATAACGAAAAAATGTGTATGAAATAAAAAGAAAATAAGGACTATTTGGTCTTTCACATATCTTAGACGGGTAAGCGGGTAGGGTAGGATAATTTGGACTTTTATCCGTCACCCTACCCATTTGACGACGGATAAAAAATTATTTAACCGTCACCCTACCCGTCAATTAGCGGGTAGGATAGGATATGGGTAAACCACAGGCGGGTAGGGTAGGAAAACCGGTATGGGTAGGATATGTGCACCCCTACCTATGACCCCATATTGCCCCAGATGCTAAAAACCTTCATGCAAATAACAATCCTTTTATCATACTGTACTTATTAAGGTGTTTTTCCTCATTGCTCGTGTCATGATGTTTATCTAATCTTGTGGACAAAAACTAGATCGCTGACAACTTCATCAAATATTGAATTGAAAAAAAAAATGAGCTACAGAAAGAAGGCACTATTTTGATGTTTAGGGATGGTATCTGACATGCCATATTTTGATGTATAGGGATGGTATTTGTTACATGCCAAGGTATGTAAAGCATGTAGTAGACCCAGAGCAACCGATATCTCCCTTAACTTGATCTCTTGACGGTATTTCAATGTTCTTAAAGAACACGCAGCACTATGCAGAAAGATTTGGTTAAAATATGGGCATTTTGTTTCGAGTAATGCTGCACATACCGCCTAATACACAACACGAAAAACAGCAACCTCCTTGTTATGGTTGAAGGTAAAGGTACCATAGAGAGTGATAAAACACAAACATGAAAGTAAGTACTGCAGCCACAATGGGTCGAGTTTCCTCTTCTATTCAATTCTTGAGTTTAGTACAAGCAGGAAGTGAGTACAGAGTCAATAGAGTCTGGCCGACTCTAACTCTTCTAAATTATCAAGTATGTGCAGCGAACATGGCCAACCATGTCTGAGTGACCCTCCTTGTACTGGGACAACCGAGTCTGGCCGACCTTCTTCTTTTTTCTATTTTCTTCGTTTTCGAGTTAAGGCATGGGTCAACCAAGCTTGGTCAACCCTCCCTCTTGATGGACAGCCGGAAAAAACACCATCTTTCTCCTGTATGCTTTTATCGATTCTTCGAATTTGATGTTTTTGATCTCCGAATCGCATCACATACTCTTGGATACTTCCTCTGATCATAGTACTACACTCCGTTTCGCTTTAAAAACTTCGTTTCCCTTGATTTTGGATGATTTACCTATAAAATGACATAAACAAAAAAACAAACATAATAACAAATAGAACCCAATAATTATAGCTAAGAGAAGCACCGAATTGACATTAAATCATATAAATTAAGCACCTATCAAATTCCCACACACTTGGCTTTTGCTAGTCCTCGAGAAAACTACCTAACTTAAATTAAAGTACAATAACTCCTTTTCGTAGAGGATACTCTTGCACTGAGCAAATACAATAATCCTTCAAATCCTTAAGTGTCCATAGTGGACGAGTTATAGTCTCGTAAGGGTTTACAAGAGGTGTACCTACAAAACCATTACTCCAGCTCATAGCTACCTGTGAAGAAGAATCTAGGAACGACACTAAACAATCTCCTTAGTTGGCATACTTCATTAGCTATAAGAGAAAATACCCTATTTTGAATCCAACTATTGTACACAAAAAATTAACATTAAAAAAAAAAAAAAAAAAAAAAAAACTCAAAATATAAGCCGAAAATTGATACTAGATTTTATATATTCCTAAAGGTCTCAACGAGATCTACATAAAATAGTATCCATTGTACTATGTTTCGAAACTTTTTTTTTGTATTATGGTATTTCGTATCCAAGAATGAACACTACTATATGTTGGAAAACTTTATATATTTTATTTTATTTTAAACCTTTAAGTAAATAAAATTAATTATTGTTTTCTCTTATGAATGGAAAACTTTTTTAGTCCCACATCGGGAAGTTCCTCTTTTTAAGTTGTATTATTCCATTATATAAACAAATTCTCTACTTTTGTAGAATCTATGGAAAAGGGGATTCTCTATTTTTTAGAGATACCCCAAAGGGAAAATATTTTATAGTGATTTCTTTAGCGTTCGCGATTTTCCTAAAGGGTTTTTTCGGAGTTGCCAAGCTCAAGTTGAGCATCTACTAAATATGCTAGTAGTAGGTGTAGTATGGTGTTTTATCCAGGAGATATCCGTCCTGTGAGGGCTATAGCATCACTCTTGAGTGTATCTGGGCGCTAATGTCTTAATGACAGCTAGCGCGTTGAACACGTGACTCACTCTGTTTTTTCAAAGTTTTGCCTTGTTGCTGTTGCAGAGATTTGGAGAGCTCGTCCGTTTCATCGAATCGATCACTTCCATTATAAAGTAGCTAAGTATCAATAACTTTTGCTTATTTAATTTTTTCCTTATTTTGATTATTGCACCCAACATTATAAAGTATGGTAGTTCATTCTAATTCTAGAAGTTCATTTTGTAGAATGAACTTGTAATATGATATGTGTTCATATTGTGTGAATGATAATTCATTTTGAAAAATGAACTCGTAATAATAGTTAATTATGGTAGTTCATATTGTAGAATGAACTCTTAATAGGTGTTCATTATGGTAATTCATATTGTAAAATGAAATCGTGATAGGTGTTCATATTATAGAATGAACTCCTAACGGTATTTCATATGGTAGAATGAAGTCGCAATAGTAGTTCATTTTGTAGAATAAACTCGTATGGTAGTTTATTTGTAGAATGAACTCGTATTTTAGTTCATCCTCGAAGTTCATTTTGTAGAATAAACTCATATGGTAGTCCATTTAAGCAGTTCACTTCGTAGAATGAACTAGCTAGTATGGTAGTTCATTCAAGTAGTTCATGTTGTAGAATGAACTCGTATGATAGCTTATTTTCTTGTTGATTTTCAAGATAAGGTAAAAATTAAAAATCTTTGACACATAATAACAATGGTACTCGTTGGATAGATCTTTACGAAATATATAAAATTTATTATTTTTTGACTTATGATTCAGAAGATATTTCATTTTTAAGTTATTTATTTATTTTTTGAAGGGAGAGAAAAAAATAGAGAAAACATGGAATTTCTGACACTGTTAAAAAAATGATGTCGTCTTTCCACGTGAGTAATTTTCACACTAGGACTAAATAATAATTTATTGGATCAAACTCAAAATATAATTTTAGAGAAATTTGACCAAAAATTTTCTTCAACGGTAGAAGTTGGATCTCCTATTCGGCCAAAAGATGGTTGTACCTAACTTTCTTGAAGCAAGCAAAAACTTATCCATCCATAGAAAACAAAAACATTTTGATTATTAGAGTAATTTTCACAAAAAAGTACTGAAGTGAATTTTCCATGAAATTGAATCATGGAAGAAATTTGACCAAGTTAACAGGACCAAATATACACATTTATTCTAATACTAAGATTTACAAACATATTATGTATCTTATCTCCAAAAACTAGACTGAAATTGAATCATGGAAGGAATGGATTGTCACCTAGCACGAGAATTAGTCCAAGGGGTAACAACTTGAAAGTTGATCCGGACTTTCACCATTAAAAACTTGAAAACCACCAGTAGAGATTGAATGATTTGCTTAACCGAAGAAGGAAGGTTTGAATGAGAAGAACCAGCAGTAATACCGGTTGATAGAATATATAATTACCAAAAAAAAAAAAAAAAAAAAAGTTGATACAATTAATATTGCTTCTTCACAAATTAATTCACAGATTTAATCAAAAACTCAAAATTTGATTTTAACGCTACAACACCAATTAAGCCTTGATTTCAACAAAAATCTTTTTTTTTTGAAGCATGAAATTTATTAAATAACTAAGGGACTATTACATGATGGTATACAATACCACAGGATTCGTCAATTACAATAAGATTGGAAAGCCATGAATCTACAGTAACATGATATTGGTACAGAATAGCAGTCTTCATATCAGAATTGCATCGGTGGCGGATGTCGGTGTCGAAGGTCGAAAGGCCTTCGGTCAATGCTTTCCACAAGAAAAGCAATATTTTCGAAGGACACAACAATGTCCGCAAGAACTTAGATGGAGGTAGAGGTGTCCGATGTAATTGATTGAAGTCGCTAGTCATGCTTTTGTATCTTGGTGCTGTGGTGAACTGCCTAAATGACAAGTGTTTACTCCCTTGTTTTTCGGCTTTATCCATAGCTTCAAGTAAGTCTTTAGCTTGATAAAATCTTGAATTAGAATCCACTCAGTGCCCTTGAAGTAAGAAGCGCTAAATCTAATAATTCTATTACAAAAGTTACTACTAACGTACCTAAGAAACTAACAAATTACAGACTCAAACAGAAACAAATTTCTTATAAAGTAATTTATAGCGTGACTGAAGAAGAGTGCTAATTAACTGTGTGAAATTCACCGGCCAATTCGCATAATCAACTAGGTGTTGCTTGCTACTGAGAAATAAGAAAAACTGAAGCTCTGATACATTGTTTTGATATATGTATTCATGGTTTCCATCATGCGAAGATTTTGTATATGCTACTTGCTGAGAAAAAATCATCTTGGTGGAGACAAAGAGTTGATTCTAAAATCTAATAGAGGGCCAAGGTGAGGAGGCATAGGGAGCGGCTTGCCTCAGATTCAAAACTAGTGCACCAGAGATGACAGTTAACAAGATGAATAAAAAGGTCAGTTCAGAAGTTGCATGAAACTGCCCATCTAGTTGAATTGGGTACTGAATTAGTTGGTTGGGTATCTCAATTCTTGGTGCAGATGAGAGCAAAAGCCGATGGAAGAAAGCTGAGACGAGAATTGCTTTGGCTAAGCATTTTGCCTCTCCAAAAAATTGGTATCCAAGGCCAGTTAGAAAGAATCATATCAAGGAAGGACTTTAAGAAAACCCGAAAACCGTTGCAGAGAAAAGTTCTAAGGAAAAACAAGCTCCTTGGAAAACAGTACAATTAAAACATGAAAAATTCAAGCCTTTGCAATCAAAATGAAACTGGAACTAAAGAAAAAACAACAAAGGATCACTGCAACCCACCTATGCAATGAAGAAAACAAGCCTTTGCAATCAATGTAACATTAACTAAGAGAACCAAACAATGGTTTGAACAAATTGGACAGAACATCACCAAAAAATCAAACCACCTACGCACTAAGACCAAAAAGATGTTGAAACAACATGTCTCCACCGCTAAAACTAAAAATAGTTTTCACTAGCCTAGGACTGGCTAAGAACAATAACACAATCCAGATACAGAAGCTAAAACAAGGCTTACAAACTTTCTTAAGGCTCAAAGTAGAAAAAGTCGAAAAAGCAATTACAAAAATCCTAAACCAGGATATGAGAAAGGGGTTACTATTAGGTTTTCAGAAAGACTGATATGGTATCAAAAAGGTTTTTAGGGATAAAAGAGAACGACAGGTCAAATCAAACAACTTCCGGTAGAAAGAAACCAGCGATTACCTCAAAGATAAAGGAAGCAGAAGGATTGTTGATGAAGATTAAACCTTGAGAAAACTAGAATGAATCTCAATCCCAGCAGCAGCTATTTTTTAAAATTAAGATGAGATCTCCATGAATAAATTGGGTATCACAATATGGCAGCAAGCAATCTAATTGATGCAGAAGGCCGGTGAATCGAGATTTAGCTGATGAGATTCGCTAAATCCATGGTGTTGAATTAGGGTTTGAAGAAGATGGTGATGATTTAGGGTTTTGCTTTCACCCTTCTTCTTGATACAAATTCGAACTTTGTAATCTACTACTCTAATCTAAAACTTTGTTAATTGAACTGGTACTGCTCAGATCTAAGAAGGTATGAGCAGTTGACGTTGTCGGAAAAGAATGGGTAGGGATGGCCATTTTCCCCACCCAAACCCATCCCGTGGGTACCCGCCCCGTTTGGGTAGGGTTTTACCCGCACAAATGGGGATGGGGTCGGGTATGGGTAATACCCGAAACCTAAGCTGCGGGGATGGGGTGGGGATGGGATTCAAGGTCCCCGCCCCATACCCGCCCCGTAGCTTTCATATTATAAGGGTTTAGACTTTTATGTAAGAATTCGTATCGAATTTTTATACTTTTACCAATTTGTCGAGCTTTCTTTCATTTATTTTTATACTTCTGCCACTTCTTTCATTTATTATATCTTGATCGTTCTTGTATATTCATCACTTTCGCTTCTTTGTTGTGATCAGACACATTCTCTAAAATTTAAAATAGTGAAAGCGATACAGATAATTCAATGGTTAACATGGACGAAGATAGAATGAGAAAGGAAAAAGTAGCAAAACTAATAAGTCATTTATAGATTCTTTTGTTCACTTTAAGATGAAATTCTGAATTTTAAATTTTAGAATGCATTATTCTTATGTTATTATTTCTGTTTAAGTTTTGATTATAAATACATATATGTATTAACACCGTGTTACGGGTAACCCATGGGAAACACGCCCCATACGGGTATTCCCCATACCCGCCCCGCCCCAATTCATGTGGGTAATGGGGCGGGTATGGGTAATTTTTTTACGAACGGGGCAGTGACTGGGATTGGCATACCCGCCCCATGACCATCCCTAAGAATGGGGCTCTCTGCCAGAAATCGCTTTGCAGAGAGGTGACAGAAAACAAAATAAAGGGGAGTCGTACGACATTCTAACAAAAATAATATGATGGGTTTGCTTCCACATCCTGTTAATCACATAGAAATTTTACAGAGATCAGTAGAAATGAAGACGAGATATGACGAAGGAAGAAGAAAGGGCATTACTGCTCGTTTTTTACTCTGTTTTTAACATAATTTTAGAAGGTTTAAAATAAGTACATCTGACTGACTGGGGATATGATTACACATGTACCATTTGACTTTACTTTAAGAAATCTTGGTTTCCCATCTAGAAAAAATATTGATCAGAGATTAATTTTTTGAGGCATAGTTTTGATCTTGAATGAAAGAGAAAGCTAAAAGAAAGAGGTATTGACAGAGATATTCAAAGTTGTTTTTAGTTTTTAACGTAATCTAAGAACGAGATAAATAAAAAGGAAAATAAAATAAATAGAGTTGAGTGGTTTTGAGATAATAAAGGCGAGTGTTTTGAGATATTTTTAAGCAAATAAGAGAAGCCGTAATGTGCACCCCGATTTTGTGGGGGTGCACAAATTTGGACTCATTTGATAATTTCTACTTAAATATAATAAAAAATTATGGATCTAGTAAAATAATTTATTTCATAGTTATCTTAACAATTAGCTTCAAATAATATTACGTGATCAATTCAAGATTTCATTGGAAAGCTCCGAGCCTCCGACTAAAAATAAAGAATTCAAGATGCAATGCTATCAGATCAACATCATTATCGATCATCTTATTCTAGGAATTAACAAGGAAAACACATTAGTATGAAATTTTTTTTCCTCACACGACCCTTTGATATATGGCATGCCTAGATATTCTTTTCAATGAAGCTCCACCTCCTATTAATTTATCTTAGCCTACAAAATAAAACACCTGCATCAAACATTATCCTGGCACTTTTAGGGGCGACCCCGAAAGAATTAGGGGCGACTTTTTTATTCCCAACCCATATACACCGTTAAGGGATGTCCAAAAACGCGGAGAATACGTTAATGCCCTTACACAATCGGAAGCTATTTTGTGCCCGATTATTATAAAGAAATCGGAAGCTTAGTACCAATATTATACTACCGATTAATATCGATTTTGTGCCAAACTCGCATCCGGCTTCTATAACAATCGGTAGGAAAAAGAACCTCACGAGACTACCGATTATAGTAGATCCTAAATTCCCAAAATTGGTGATTTCGCCAAGAAAGAAATTTGGGGCAACTGTATAATCGGAAGTCTTATTAACTACCGATTATTCTAGTTCCCAAATTCGAAAAAAATGACAATTCTGCAAAAACTAAATTTGGGGCAACTGTATAATCGGAAGTTAATTAGCTACCGATTAATATAGTTCCCAAATTCGAAAAAAATGACATTTCTGCAAAAACAAAATTTGGGGCAACTGTACAATCGGAAGTTAAAATACTTCATTTGACTACCGATTATACAGTTGCCCCAACAAAATACAGCCGTTGGAACTCTAAACTGTATATAAGGATTGTATCCTTTTACTCTCTATGGAACACAAATACCTTTAAACTCTCTCCAACATCATCTTCAACATAATGGCCCAACCATTCATTAATCCTACGGAATTCACCATTGAAGAAGATTTATCTTTATGTAGGCGCTATGTTCAATTCTATCCGAGACGAGGAGAAGAACGCAGGCAAGGAGGCATAATGAGTATGAGTTATTTGGGGAAAATTCACGAAAAATTATGCGACGACACCGGTAACCCAAACAACCGTCACTCCGCTGATCTTTTCTGCCGAGTTGGTTCAATAAATGGACACGTCCAAGAATTCGTCCATTTAACTTATCTTGTGAATCAATATCGATTGAGGGGTGAAACCAATGATGAGGTTATAGAACGATCTCTCGGGGAATGGCGGAGATGGAAAAGATCAAGCTTCCGTTATGAAGCTCATTTTAGAATCCTTAGGGCGATGGAAAGATTTAATCCGTTTAGGACTCGTCCAACACGTCCACGACGCTAATCACAATACCTTGTAATAGAATTGAGGGAGTTCAATGTAAAATTATGATGATGTGTAGGTGATATTGTTATGAATTTCAAAATATTTATGAAAATCGGAAGTTTTAATTGTTGATCTAACTACCGATTATACTCCAACGGCTAGTTCGTTCAAAAGAAACTAGCCGTGCCTCGAAAACCACACACAATCGGTAGATAATACATATTGAGAAACCTCCGATTATACTACTCTAATGAAACTGAGAACTCTGTTGACAAAACAACCTATAATCGGAAGTATATAACAATACATGTTTACCGATTACGAATAATCGGGTGCTTTGTTCAAACATTTACTACCAATTGTGGGTAATAATTGTACTCAATTTGATACAGGTCTTGTAAAAGTACGCATCAACGGCCATATTTTCAAAAAAAAAAGAGACGTTGGGACTCTCATCTATATAAGGAGGGTAAACTCTTCTTATTTATGCACCAAACAACACATATATAACATTGTGTATTCTACAAATAGATTTTCCATCGTCTACTCTTGTGAATTCATTCTATATCTCAACTTACAAGCATGGCAACGTTTGACGAGATGAAGATTTGGTCATTGTGAAAACATGGTATCGTGAAACAAGACGTGAAGATGTCATAGCAGGAAGGTTAACACCCGAAGTCTTTTGGGCGAGGGTATATAGCCAATTTGTGCGAGAGTATGGAAATCCAAAGCAAAGATCACTCCAACAAGTTCATGATCGTTTTCGACTTGTCCAAAAAGGGGTAAATGATTACATAACGATACAAAAGAGGATG
Source organism: Papaver armeniacum (assembly GCA_023531295.1). Lineage (NCBI taxonomy): Eukaryota > Viridiplantae > Streptophyta > Magnoliopsida > Ranunculales > Papaveraceae > Papaver > Papaver armeniacum. The sequence continues at coordinate 45,216 of JAJJWW010012691.1, forward strand.
TTTAACACTAGCCACTTAAGCTTGTCGATCCAACAATTTGTAAGTATAACGCTCGGGTGTTTAATCTTTCTTACTAAAACGAAGTTGACATTATTTTATGTTTGTTTATATAGGAGACACTCGCAAAAAGACAGTACTTAGTGGAAAAGGGTGAAGAATTCACTTATGATGGAAGTTATGAATTCCTGAAGTCCGTCGTAACAATATAAATGTTGATTGATGGTTACAATCGGATGTTATTATTTTAACCGATTCATCGCAAACCGTCCTTGTAGGTGTAAACGTATAAGAATGTCCATACTTAGGAGGAACAAAGAAATGTACCACGCAATTCAAAGCGTCCGCTAAGAGATATCCACATTTAGGCATTGTCATCCAATACTTGGATCCGATTGTCTTCAATCCCTTTCGGCACTTTACACGCGCAACAAAGTCTTTGAACTCTAGTTCTTTGTCGTGCCTATCTCCTTCCTTCATCATCTCCATATAGAAATCCTTGTCCTTTATTAGTTGTACCGCCATCTTAGTTCTTAAATTTTGCCATTGGGTGACATCTTGGTTCACCGCCTCTCCAAAGTAACCAATTTGTTCCGAGGCGACGTGAAACCCACAATTGCCATCCCCATCAACCTCGTCGGTGGACAAAACAAATAGAACAATGAGTGGAGGGAGTTGTTTCATATACTCTTCTATAATCGTATACCTTGATCATGTTGGTCTTCCATGAAAATTCCTAGGACAACGAAGAGTACCATACTTCTCTCTTATAGTCACCATTTCCGTTGAATGTGTTTGTGGCGAGTCGCTCATTTGATCAATAACTACGGAGCTAGTTTGGGTCTCCACTAACACAACTTCTTCCACCGCATCGACTTGATTTACTTGAGAAGGCTTCGTAGAGACCTTTGGACTTCCATTTTGATCTTTTCTTGGACGACCTCTTTTCTTGGGTTGCGGCTCATCTTCAAATTCGGCTTCCGAACGCTCATGCCGACACAATATTCTTTTATTAGACAAATGATCCTTTAATTCTTTTCTTTCAATGGTCCTCGACACTTCGGTGTTTGGCCTACCCGCCCCCTTTTGCTTAATAGTTTCATCAACCTCCCTTAAACGAGGGTGAAGAGCTTGCTCCAAATCATGCATCAATATTTGCTTCTTGGCGCCATTTGTTGTAGCATAACGCTCGGCTATTCTTGCATACAATTCCGACTCCATGAACGACGGACCATCGACTACGGGGGTGCTTGGAGTGAAATTTAATTGCTTCCAAAATGGATGAATATCATTGATGTCAATCACATCAACGTACCTACCCATTTTATGACGACATGGGAGACCAATACCTATCATATACTTGCAAACACAAACCGTATTCTCGTCATCGTAAGCTTTATACAACTTCAATTGTTCCATCATGTGATTTATTGCCCAACGTGAAACTTTATGAACAATGCCCCTTAGAAGCAATCTTTCCCCTTCGTGTTCCGTAGGGAATTTATGTACACTAAATTGCATAGAAGCCTTAATCTTTATGAGATCACGATTGGTGAATTCATGGATTGCTTCTTGGATCGACACAACTCCATTTTGACTACCTAGAAGTATTTTCTTTAATCGGCCATGAGACCCCTCCGCAATGCTTGTCGCCTCGTTCATGAAATTACGATATTCATATGTCCATGCATATACAAACCTCTCCTTAATCGGTAACCATTGTGTTTTACAATACTCAACGGGTTTTGGGTAGTCCTTGCAATATTCTTCCTCAAATTTCTTCAAGTTTCTTTCGTAAATTACCTCGGTCATTGACCAAACGATCTTGTCCCATGCTTTCATGAACGATCTCCAAATTATCCCATCCTCCTTCCATTTTTCATCAAATAACCTCTTCTCTTCCTCTCGTTCTTCCTCGGTTAATTTACTAATGCGCTCATCCTCTTCCTTCGACCTCTTGGTACCCTTCCTTGGTTTTTTAGCTTGGAAATGGCGATGGAAATTGTGTCTGAGGTTGCATTGAATATGCCATGTACACTGCAAGTTTCGAGCTTCAGGAAACACTACCGTTATTGCATGCATTAAGGCTTGATCGTTATCCGTTACAATAACCCTTGGAAAATCATCCCCTTTGTAAATGGACCTCGGCGTCTCCAAGCATCCAAATGAAACTCACGTTGTTCTCATGATCCATTAAACCCCATGCAATCGTAAACGTGTTTTTGTCCGAAGTGTGACAAGCAATGTTCAACAACGGCATGTTATATTTGTTTGTCTTGTAAGTGGCATCTATCAACACAATTTGATGAAAACACTGAGCCAATTTTATCATTTCGGGATGTGCCAAGAAAATACGTACCACTTTACCATCCTTTTCTTCCGTTCTCAACGTGTAGTCGTGTAACTCAGCTAACCACTGCGATTGTTGCATGACCGTTCTACCATCCCATTCCGTCCTTTTGATCGTAGCTAGGGCCGACCTAATTGTAGACAAAGAAGACAAGTTGTCGGGGTCGTCCGCCTTTATTTTACTTAAGATCGCACTCGCCTTTTGGATACGCATAGACCTCACCGTCTCCATTTCATGTGTTTTTAACTTCGCAACCATTACATGTCCAAGTAGAGTATCCGGATCATCGTGGTTGTGACAACCATTAGCAACTTTAGACATTTTCCAATCTTTACTTTCCTTACCATCGGGCTTATAGAAGACAATCTTAAATGGGCATCCAATCTTCTTCGTATGAGTTCAGTACTTCTTCCTCTCCGTCTTCCTTACATACTTATTATTTTTTCCCTCGTGACTCTTCTTCTCCCCACCTCGCTCACATACCATTTCAAACCGAATATTCTTAACGCAACGGTTCTGAACTACCACGCACATCTTCTCTTTTGCCTTGTTCATAAGCCATTCCTTGGCCTCCTTCTTACTTCCAAATATCTAAATGGGCATATTACAAAACAAAAAAAATAAGCATAACCATCTAACATACACGATTGGAAAAAGAAAAGATAATTCATGACCATACCAAATCGTTTGCATAGTGTAGGGAAGTATCAGGCCTCAAATAATAATCGTCATCAACCGCTACAACAGCCTACGCACAACAACAACAAGTTATGCATTAGCAATCGAAATGAAGCTTAGATAATAAGTAACCGATTGTAATACAATATGTGATTTAATACTATACAACGTAACCGATTATGAGAAATCGGTAGTCATGTACGCATATAGTCTACCGATTAACGACATACAGAAATGAACAATTCTTCTGTGTAAAAAGCTTCAATAATCGGAAGTACTATAAATTAATTAACCAACCGATTATTATATACCAATAATCGAACGTTTATTCATGTAGACAAATTCCGATTATGAGAAATTGAAGCTTTCAATTTGGGGATTTTTTAATATTCGGCAGATTAATAAATCAAAATATACCCGATTATTGATAATCGGTAGATATGTTACTAATTAACTACCGATTAAATGTCGTTCATGGCATTCAATGCATGCAGTAATCGAATTTTCACGTTCAAAAACATAAACAAACGCACATAACATGGATAACATGGGTATTAGAGTTTGTTAACAACATACCTGTATGTTTGATGCATCGTTAGCTTCGATCTCGGGTGATTCTCCATTTTCTTCCATGAAAGCGTCGTCTAGGGTTTCATCTCCATCAAAGTTTGGATCATTCAACATATACCCCAAATCATCATCTCTAAACGGTAGTGAACCTTGAACTTCAACAACTTCACGTCCTTCTTCGTACCCATCCATGTTTATGGAAGTTGACAAAAATCGGAAGTTGGCAACATATACCCCCTTCTTCTTCTTTTTTTTCTTCTTCTTCTCTCACTCAATCGGGAGTTACCTCGCGATGAGTCAAATTTTTTTCCAAACACTAATATATAGACCCCAGCCTACCGATTCTGAGAGTTTGCTTCCGATTATTGAGTGAAACCACCGATTATTGTTTTGGCTACGAATATTATAGTTTTTGTCAAAGGTTGAATCCCTGACCACTTATAATCGGTATGGTATAAGTTTTATCATCTACCGATTATGTCAGATTTCAAATTAAACATTTCGCAAATAAGGATTTTAGAAAAAACTCATTTTGGGGCAACCTATAATCGGTAGGTTATGTAACCTACTTGACGTCCGATTATGGCTACATCCAAATCACGAACCACATGGTTATGCCTGGCTCTGTACCCTCTTAACCTATGGATTTTGGCAAGGGTTCAATCTGGGGCTCCTTACAATCGGTAGGTTATTAAGTGGAGTATACTACCGATTATAGTAGATTTCAAAATTCATCACATGAAGGATTTTAGAAAAAAACTCATTTTGGGGCAACCTATAATCGGTAGGTTGTGGAACCTATTTGGCTTACGATTATGGCTACATCCAAATCACGAACCACATGGTTATGCCTCGGCTCGTACACTCGAAACCTATGGAATTTGGCAAGGGTTCGATCGGGGCTCCTTATAATCGGTAGGTTGTTAAGTTGTTAACTCTACCGATTATGGTAGATTTCAAAATTCATCACAAGAAGGATTTTAGAAAAACTCATTTTGGGGCAACTAATAATCGGATGGTTTGGTAATATATGTAACTCCCGATTAACGCTGCATCCAAAACGCGAACCAAGTGGTTGTGGCTGGCTGTGTACACTCAAAACCTATGAAATATGGCAAAGGTTGGATCCGGGGCTCGTTATAATCGGTTGGTTATATAATTATATACCCTACCGATTATGGTATATTTCAAAATTCATCACGTGAAGGATTTTAAAAAAAACTAAATTTGGGGCAACCTATAATCGGTAGGTTGTGGAACCTATTTGGCTTACGATTATGGCTACATCCACAGCTCAATCCAAGTGGTTATGGTTGGCTCTGCACCCCTCAAAACCTATGAAATTTGGCCAAGGTTGAATACGGGGCTTCTTATAATCGGTAGTCTTACAAGTTGGATAAGCTACCGATTATAAAAGGGATTATTGTCCGAAGTATCTACACAATAATCGGTAGGCATAGTTTCAATTTCACCTACCGATTCACCTTTAACCTACCGATTATGGTGTTGGCTACCGATTATATAAGGGCATATTGGCCATTTCGAAAAATCGAAGATAAGGGGTAGCTTAGATTTACGTTTGGGTGACCTTTTTTGTCTTTTAGTGTCGCCCCTAATTCTTTCGGGGTCGCCCCTAAAAGTGCCAAGAACATTATACGTTATGGACTGCACTACCATTATAAGTCATGTTTTAGACATCAAGAAAAACTTGCACAAAGAAATTGATTTTGAGGAAATTTTATTGTAGTACAGTAACTTAGAGTCACTCTATAATAAAACCATTGACTTGACTATGAAAAAGAAAAAAAATCCATCTTGACTACAGAGAAAAATCACCACATTATTGTTAGAGGGAATTGTTTACTTGCGAGGGTTTTGCGGTGCCTATCCAGTGATGATTTTTTTCCGCATGAATCATCGCAATCATCAATACATTTGAGACTAAGGTCTGCATCACCGGGGTTTCGCTTCATACAATTATCATAGCATTTATCAAAACAATCATCAAATTTTGATCCACAAGATTCAGATATTTGTCCTAATAACATTCCCACTATGAACAACACTACTGTTATCATTCTGGCAAAACTTTTTTTACCACCTACCGCCATTTTAAAATAATTACTTAAAGTTTCTAATCACCTAAAAGCACTATTTGCTTTTGCTTCCCAAAACTTTGATACAAGAATAAAATAATTCACCTACTAAACGTTAATTTATACAGGCTCGATAAGAGATGTATCCATGATAAAGAGTGCCTAATTAAGTGCAGAGAAATCTAAAGTCATAAATTTGTGGATGATTTTATGTTATCCCTAATAATCCTCTGCGGACTTAAATTCGCTATTAAGTGTCTGTATTTCTAAGAACAAGAATAATTTTCCTAATCTGTTTTGAAATAATTATTTTTGCATTAAGTAAATTACTCGATCTTACTAAATTACATCTTATATTTGTTGGAGTTTTTCGAATGTCAAATTATAATATCGAAGCTAAATATGAGTGAAGTATAAAATATTTTTTCATTATAAGAATCATTATTGTTATATATTTTATACCAGGTATTACTCGGGCCTAAGGCTTGGGAGTTGAGCAAATAGATTTACCGAGGCCGCTTTATTGGTCGAGCGAAATCATCCAGGGTTAATGGCCCGACTGTGGATTTGAAAATCTAGGGTCAGGTGTAGCCCCATATTAAATTTATTCCTTATTAAGGGGTTGATGTTTATTGATCGCTGTCGTATACGTCAAAAGTAAATATATTTCTCACTACCAAGGTAGTTAATACGTCAAAAGTAAATATATTTCTCACTACTCATAATATATTATATAGCAAGGGTAAGAAAGAATCGTAATTTCCATAATCATATATGAAGTTACCAAGAGGTCTTGGGTTGTCAATGTGTTTACAAGTGAAACCTATCTTATAAGTAACAATGGTCGAGATTTTTATCGTAAAGATTTTTTGTTATGTATCTAAAGTAAAATAATATAAAAGCAAAACAAAGAAATAAAGCACAAAACAAATCAAATCAAGGGTGTGAAAATATTGGATAAAGGTTTCATCTTCATTTGTAAATAATTTTTTAATGTATGATTAAATTCATATTTAATCTCACTATCATCAAAAGCCCTAGAATACCTTATTGCAAGAATACTCCGTAAATTTCCTACGTCATCACACTTCCATGTAAAACGATGCAAGTATGAATACTACCTAGAGAATAACTCGACGCCTTGCGTTAATCAAGTTCAATTCCCAAAGAGCATTAAGATTTGTGAAATGGGCTAATCAATGCAATTGAAATACATTGCACAAACAATTCGAACAAAGGTCAATTTCTACATATGATTACAAGAGTGTATCACTACAAACCATAATCATATCATGCTACTCGTATTCAAGGTTATCGCTTGATGATGAACCCTAAATTATCTATAGATATGGATGTGAGTTCAATCAATTCTAGACTTAACTAAACAAACATTCAATCATATTGGAATACATCAATCATGCAATTGTTATAAGCAGTAGAAATCAAACGGTAATATTGAGAGAAAACTAATTCATCAAATCAATAACTTATTTTCCAAAATCCAACTACATCTTTAACCAATAAAAATAAATCAACTACTTGTGTTTTTGGAAATCATCATCATAATAAACAAAGAAGAAACTATCATGTGAAAACCTAGAAAAGTAATAGAAGTTCTCCCTAACGGAGATCTCCCTTTAATTGTGGTGTGAATAAGCTTAAATAGCTTTCTGTTATGTAAATAGGTTTTCCCAAAATATTAAACTTTTCCAACCTCGATCAAAGCCTGACCACTTCCACCTAACTCACATTCCATCCTAATACAGGCCCATAATACCATCCAAATTTACTTAAGCATGTCAGTCACATGTAACTGACAAGCCAATTCGAGCTTTACCACCACAGGAAACGGCATAATCACTCTCCTTCCCTCCACATCCATACTCAAACACACAACTTCATTCCTGAACAGCAATACCTCCTCTGTTGTTGCATCATTCTGCAGCAAGCTCAGTTTCCAGTCCACTTCTTGCACCCTCAACTCCATCTCAAGCTCAGCTCAGCCATTCACTGCGTTCAGTCACCAGGACCACAACACAACACCATTCAATTTCATTCTCTGCATCAACTACTTGCAACCACCAACAACATCATCATTCTGTCATTTATAACCTTAATCCATCACCACTGCCACCATGACAGCAACAAATCGATGTAGCTCGGACTTCTATACTTCTTCTCATCCCAGCCACAACTGCAGCACAACGCCTGAAACCATATAATCCAATCACTTGCACCTGCAATTTCTCACCAAGCACAACATACTCAAGCCACCATATCCATCTTCCTCTTGATTTGCAGTTTCAGAACTCCACCAGCTCATCTTGAGCTTAAAACCTGTCCTAAACATACATCTAGCCTTCACTGCAATTGTCAAATTGATAAGCACATATGTGCTACATTTTATACTCATATTTATATTAGCTATGACTCGATATTTTATATAAGATTTTTTTTTTTTTAATTCATATATAAAAATATAATATAATTTGAAAAGAATCACACAGAGCTATTGGTTGGCAACCTAGCAACAAGCTGAGCGCCAACCCCCCTCTGAACAGCAACGCCTACTCTATGAAAAAAAAAACTACCATAACCGCTACTAGCGTCATTATTAACAAGACAATTCTTCAGACGCTTAAAAAAACATAAAGTATCTTCGCCGAGCTCACCCAAAGTGGAGAAATCCAAGACCCCGAGACCATAACCGAGTGAAGTGCACTTGTCCAGATATTTAGCACACTTCCTTGAAAGTACAAGCAAATTTGATCGTACGAAGAAACTGGCGTTTGCCGAAAAATGCAATGAATGTTGCTGCTCGTAGCAGAATCAAAGGAGTCGGAGCTTAATTGATGTCTAGTGGGCACCACTATGGCCAGAGATACCAATTCAATAAGAGAGAGATGTCTTCCTTATTTTAGCACGTGTAATCCAGTAGTGAAGTTAAATGAACAGTGGGAGATGTGTCTTGTTTCCAAACCACGTCTCATTTCTTTACCAAACAGAGAATACATTTTCTTTTATCTCCTCAAGCAGCAGATGTACTCGATTGTTCATGGTGGGGACAGAAAACTTACAAGAAATATTGATGAGATAAGGCAGAAGATGTTTATTGTAGCAACTATTAGCTACAACAGTGATTGTTTGCCGTGAGTATTCTATGTACGTAACGGCTGGGCGACGACGCCATTCAATTGTTCTTAATGGATCAAATAATCGCAGGCACTAGTACCGATTGTTCTCGATGGCAGATTCAATTGCAGGAAGTGGTGATTGATGGGTCTCATGGCTGGGAGTAGACGTGAATGGAGTTGAGATTGAGTTTCGAATCTAACTGGTGGATATGAATCTGTTTCATGGAGAGTGGATTTAATGGGAACTCAGAGCCACGAAGAGAGTTGGAAGGAGCTGAGACTTGCTATTGTAGTCAGTGAATACGAATCTGCACAGTCGATGAAGAGAAGAAAGAATGGAGATGGCAGCAAAAGCTTGGATCGAAACTAGTGGCGATGAACTGAGCTATAGAATAGAAAGTGCAGTCTATGGGGTGATTGGTTAGCTGACAGTGAACGAAAGTTGGTTTCTGTCAAAAAAGGTTAAGGGAGATATAGTCGACCAAGTTTCTATGGAGTAGTTGTTAGTGCTTTGCCAAGTTCGAGATAGTTATGAGTGAGCAATGCAGGAGGTGATTGATGGTAGTCTTTTTCCAAGAAGAACGTGGTATCAGTACTCGAATATTTCAGTCGGGAACGGAGATGGAAGCAAGCTTTGCTTCAAACTTTTAGTGCTACAAGACGTGTTTGTTGTGTTGATGCCATGGTCGTTGTACTGGCAATTGAAGACAAGAATGGAAGTTGGATGCTATAGACGGGTTGAATGCAGAGAGTTATATGTTGGATGGATGGTTTTGAATGGAGTTTTTGGTTCAAGAAGATGTGAGTCGTGTTTGAACTGGTTGTTGGTGCTGTTGATGGAGTCGAACTTACTGGTGGTGTTTGTTGAAGAGAATGGATGTAGTTGCTATCCGAGATCCTGATAGAAAGGACATAACTCAGAAACTGGTGTTGGTTATTGTGGCGAGATTTAACATACGGACAGAATGCGCAGTATCCGGATTTTACAAGGGTCTGGATTCGAAAAGCAGTGGGGGCGTTGGATTGGTCCTGGCAATTTCAGCTGGGTCCAGTTTAGATTTTTGACAGCGCATATATAAACATCAGTGAACAGAGACTGAAAGGAGGGGCCGGCTGGAGTTCTTTTACTGGAGGCGACAGCCAGGGAAGAAGGAGAAGAAGCTGCAGTGAAGGCCATTCAAACATAGATAGGGAGAAAGACGACGCTATTGGTTTAATCTTTTTCTCTTGATTATTATTTTTATGGGTTTTAAGAAACTCATGGTTATGTATTGATAAACTTATAACTAGGGTTTTTATGGGTTGAGACCACTTTGGGTATTAGGCTTATTTGAATTGATTATATAGCGTTAAACCAATATGATTTTAATTGATTAATTTTTGAATAATGTTTATTGATTGATCGAAAATATAAGTTGTTTCTTCACCGGTTTTAAAAAAAACTTTTGTCTGTAATTGATAGTGTCACAAATATATTTGTCTTATTATTAAATGATCCATGCTTCGTTAAAAACTTTGATGGGTTATGCTTAGAAAAGCCATATAGAATTTGTGAACCTATATTTAGTTTCGTATAACTTTCTCGCTGATGCAATTTGATGGTTCATACTTGGATTTAGTCTTTTGATGTGCCATGCTTAGGGTATACCAGTGATATTTGCGACTCTAATCTATGTAATAGGTGATGTCAATAGAACGAACAATAAACACGTATTGATAATTATGTTTCATTTCGGTATTTGCAAGGAAATAGTGATGGATACCAATAAAACCCTGGTTACCGATTCTTCTTTTGGATTCATTTTATCAGTTTAATTTATTTTCTTTGTTTATATTCTTTCAAAAATCCAAAAACATCATTGTTGGTTAGTCAATTAGAGATATTGATTTCGGTATTTCCACCGCATCCTGTGGGATCGACCCGTACTTGCCTCTGTCTACTAGTTAGACACCGTGCAATTGCGGTTATTACATATAGGCATTCCCAAAAGCCTATCAATTTTTGGCGCCGCTGCCGGGGAGCGGCTGTGGAATATTGTGATTGGTATTTTTGATTTTGTAAATAGCTAGGTTTTTATTTTATTTATTTTTATTGTTTTGTATATATTTTTATTTTTCTTTTAGGATATTTAGTTCCATTTGACTTGTTTTTTTTGTTTTAGATTTTTTTTTCTAGGTACCATTTTGAGGATGATGACTCTTTCCCAGGAGACGTCACCTAAGATGACACTGGCAGAATATAAGCGTAGAAATTTAAATTATCAGGCAACCTCATTTGAGATGATGCTTGGTGAATATATGCATAGGCAACGGTAGGGAGTTTCTGCTCCACAATTGGTAAGTGAAGAATCACCTCTAACTATATATGAGAAGTATTACAAACATACACCACTTAGTTTGGAACAAAGATTAAGAATTCTGGAATGCCAAAGATTATATGCTTATGATGATCAGTCTTGTAGTGACTCTTTGTCCCAAACAGAACATATATATGACCCTGTGGATGATTCGACTAATTCCATAGATGAATCTATCTCACAAGATCATTCACCCGACTTACAGGTTGTTTCTAGACCCCTAGACTTCCAAAAGTTACCTAATTTAGGGTTAGAATTGTGTGCTTCTCAAATTTTGTTGGATCACTTTGCATCCAAATACCCAGAGGACTTTCCTGTTCCTGATACCGTGCATGAACCAATTGATATTTCTCCAGTCTCAATTGAATCCCCATATTTTGTTCTTTATGCACTTCCATGTGTAGTAAAAACTAGGTTTGGGGGTTATCATTTGTTTTTGATAGTTTCAGGGTCTCCACGTTGTCATGACATAAGTGAAAAACTGTCATTTGTAATTATTGTATTTTGGGTTAATCCCCAAATTTTTTAAATTGTTAATTTTTGGGGATCCTTTATGTACATTACAGTAGGTATATTTATGTTCTTGTTTATTTTTATTTGTTTACTTTTTGATTTTCATTTTAGGAATTTCCCATCTTAATTTCTACGTTGGATGATTCAATTACATTGACGACAATGTAATGTTTAAGTGTGGGGGAGTGGTTATCCGTTTTGATTTTTATAGGTTTTCACTTTTGTTATAAATGTTCAAAAAAAATGATTTGACCAGCTGTTTAGCGGGTCTTAAAACAAAATTGCATGATATGATCAGCTGTTTAGCGGGTCTTTCTGTCTAGCTGTTTAGCAGACATCTCTATCCACTTTTTAGTGGATCCGTCTAGCTGTTTAGCAGACTTCTTTACACCACTGTTTAGTGGTTTTGTCTAGCTATTTAGCAGACTTTTCTAAACCACTATTTAGTGGTTCGTCTCGATGTTTAGCAGACATCTCGATACCACTGTTTAGTGGATCTGTCTAGTTGTATAGCAGACGTCTCTCCATATCCAGCGGTGTAGCGGAAATAATTTTTTCTTTGTTTTGCTCGAGGAGTAGCAAAATATAAGTGTGGGGGTGTTGATAAGCACATATGTGCTACATTTTATACCCATATTTATATTAGCTAGGACTCGATATTTTGGCTAATGACACTATTTTAGTGCTTTTGTAGAAAGTAGAAGCAAATGTGATCGTACGAAGATAAATGGCTAAACTGGCGTTTGCCGAAAAATGCAATGAATGATGCTGCTCGTGGCAGAATCAAAGGAGTCGGAGTTTAATTAATGTCTAGTGGGCACCACTATGGCCAGAGATATCAATTCAATAAGAGATAAATGTCTACCTTGTTTTAGCACTTGTAATCCAGTAGTGAAGTTAAATGATCAGTGGAAGATGTGTCTTGTTTCCCAACCACGTCTCATTTCTTTACCAAACAAAGAATACATTTTCTATTCTCTCCTCAAGCAGCAGCTGTACTCGATTGTTCATTATGGGGAGTGAAAACTTACAAGAAAATTGATGAGATAAGGCAGAAGATGTTTATTGCAGCAACTATTAGCTATAAGAGTGATTGTTTGCCGTGAGTATTCTATGTACGTAACGGCTGGGCGACGAGGCCATTGAATTGTTCTTAATGGATCAAATGATCGCAAGCACTAGTACCGATTTTTCTCGATGGCAGATTCAATTGTAGGAAGTGGTGATTGATGAGTCTCATGGCTGGGAAAAAACGTGAATGGAGTTGATATTGAGTTTCCAATCTAACTGGTGGATATGAATCTGTTTCATAGAGAGTGGATTTGATGGGAACTCAGAGCCGCGAAGAGAGTTGAAAGGAGCCGAGACTTGTTGTTGCAGTCAGTGAAGACGAATCTGCACAGTCGATGAAAAGAAGAAAGAATGGAGATGGCAAGCAAAAGCTTGGACCGAAACTGGTGGTGATGAACTGAGCTATAGAATAGAAAGTGCAGTCGATGGGGTGATTGGTTAGCTGACAGTGAACGAAAGTTAGTTTCTGTCAAAGAAGGTTAAGGGAGATATAGTCGACCAAGTTTCTATGGAGTAGTTGTTAGTGCTTTGCCAAGTTCGAGATGGTTATGAGTGAGCAATGCAGGAGGTGATTGATGGTATTCTTTTTCCAAGATGAAGGTGGTATCAGTACTCGAATATTTCAGTCGGGAACGGAGATATAAGCAAGCTTTGCTTCAAACTGTTAGTGCCACAAGACGTGTTTGCTGTGTTGCTGCCATGGTCGCTGTACTGGCAATTGAGGACAAGAATGGAAGTTGGATGCTATAGACGGGTTAAATGTAGAGAGTTATCTATTGGATGGATGGTTTTGAATGGAGTTTTTGGTTCAAGAAGATGTGAGTCGTGTTTGAACTGGTTGTTGGTGCTGTTGATGAAGTCGAACTTACTGGCGGTGTCTGTTGAAGAGAATGGATGTAGTTGCTATCCGAGATAAAGATGGCAAGGACATAACTCAGAAAATGGTGTTGGTTATTGTGGCGAGATTTAACAGACGGACAGAATGCGCAGTAGACGGATTTTGCAAGGGTCTGGATTCGAAAAGCTGTGGGGGCGTTGGATTGGTCCTGGCAATTTCAGCTGGGGTCCAGTTTAGATTTTTGACAGCGCATATATAAAGATCAGTGAATAGAGACTGAAAGGAGGGTCCGGCTAGAGTTATTTTGCTTGAGGCGACGGCCAGGGAAGAAGGAGAAGAAGCTGCAGTGAAGGCCATTCAAACATAGATAGGGAGAAAGACGACGCTATTGGTTTAATCTTTTTTCTCTTGATTATTATTTTTATGGGTTTTAAGAAACTCATGGTTATGTCTTGCTAAACTTATAACTAGGGTTTTTATGGGTTGAGACCACTTTGGGTATTAGGATAATTTGAATTGATTATATAGCGTTAAACCAATATGATTTGAATTTATTAATTTTTGAATAATGTTTATTGATTGATCGAAAATATAAGTTGTTTCTTCACCGGTTTTTTAAAAAAAAAACTTTTGTCCGTAACTGATAGTGTTACAAATATATTTGTCTTATTATTAAATAATCCATGCTTCGTTAAAAACTCTGATGGGTTATGCTTAGAAAATCCATATAGAATTTAGTTTCGTATAACTTTCTCGCGGATGCAATTTGATGGTTCATACTTGGATTTAGTATTTTGATGTGCCATGCTTAGGGTATACCAGTGATATTTGCGACTCTAATATATGTAATAGGTGATGTCAATAGAACGAACAATAAACACGTATTGATAATTATGTTTCATTTCGGTATTTGCAAGGAAATAGTGATGGATACCAATAAAACCCTAGTTACCGATTCTTCTTTTGGATTCGTTTTATCAGCTTAATTTATTTTCTTTGTTTATATTCTTTCAAAAATCCAAAAACATCATTGTTGGTTAGTCAATTAGAGATATTGATTTCGGTATTTCCACCGCTTCCTGTGGGATCGACCCGTACTTGCCTCTGTCTACTAGTTAGACACCGTGCAATTGCGGTTATCACATATAGGCATTCCCGAAAGCCTATCAATTTTTGGCGCCGCTGCCGGGGAGCGGCTGTGGAATATTGTGATTGGTATTTTTGATTTTGTAAATAGCTAGGTTTTTATTTTATTTTATTTATTTTTATTGTTTTGTATAAATTTTAGGGATATTTGTTATTTGATGTAAGGGTAAACATGAAGATAATTATAAGAGAAATTAAACAAAGCTTTTAGTTGGCAGCCTAGCAACAAGCTGGACTCCAACACCTTTTTGTATATATTTTTATTTTTCTTTTAGGATATTTAGTTCCATTTGACTTGTTTTTTTTGTTTTAGATTTTTTTTTTCCAGGTACCTTTTTGAGGATGATGACTCTTTCTCAGGAGACGTCACCTAAGATGACACTGGCAGAATATAAGCGTAGAAATTCAAATTATCAGGCAACCTCATTTGAGATGACGCTTGGTGAATATATGCATAGGCAACGGTATGGAGTTTCTGCTCCACAAATGGTAAGTGAAGAAGCACCTCTAACTATATATGATAAGTATTACAAACATACACCACTTAGTTTGGAACAAAGATTGATAATTCTGAAATGCCAAAGCTATATGCTGATGATGATCAGTCTTGTAGTGACTCTTTGTCCCAGACAGAACATATATATGACCATGTGGATGATTCGACTACTTTCATAGATGAATCTATCTCACAAGATCATTTACCCGACTTACAGGTTGTTTCTAGACCCCTAGACTTCCAAAAGTTACCTAATTTAGCGTTAGAATTGTGTGCTTCTCAAATTTTGTTGGATCACTTTGCATCCAAATACCAAGAGGACTTTCCTGTTCCTGATACCGTGCATGAACCAACTGATATTTCTCCAGTCTCAATAGAATCCCCATATTTTGTTCTTTATGCACTTCCATGTGTAGTAAAAACTAGGTTTGGGGGTTATCATTTGTTTTTGATAGTTTCAGCGTCTCCACGTTGTCATGACATAAGTGAAAAACTGTCATTTGTAATTATTGTATTTTGGGTTAATCCCCAAATTTTTCAGGATCCTTTATGTACATTCCAGTAGGTATATTTATGTTCTTGTTTACTTTTTGATTTTCATTTTAGGAATTTCCCATCTTAATTTCTACGTTGGATGATTCAATTACATTGAGGACAATGTAATGTTTAAGTGTGAGGGAGTGGTTATGCGTTTTGATTTTTATAGGTTTTCACTTTTGTTATAAATGTTCAAAAAAAAAAATGATTTGACCAGCTGTTTAGCGGGTCTTAAAAAAAAATTGCATGATATGATCAGTTGTTTAGCGGGTGTTTCTGTCTAGCTGTTTAGCAGACATCTCTATCCACTGTGTAATGGATCCGTCTAACTGTTTAGCAGACTTCTTTACACCACTGTTTAGTGGTTTTGTCTAGTTGTTTAGCAGACTTTTCTAAACCACTGTTTAGTGGTTCGTCTCACTGTTTAGCAGACATCTCGATACCACTTTTTAGTGGATCTGTCTAGTTGTTTAGCAGACGTATCTCCATATCCAGTGGTGTAGCGGAAATAATTTTTTCTTTGTTTTGCTCGAGGAGTAGCAAAATATAAGTGTGGGGGTGTTGATAAGCACATATGTGCTACATTTTATACCCATATTTATATTAGGTAGGACTCGATATTTTGTCTAATGACACTATTTTAGTGCTTTTGTCGAAATTACAAGCAAATTTGATCGTACGAAGATAAATGGCTAAATTCAAGGCTAAACTGGCGTTTGCCGAAAAATGCAATGAATGATGCTGCTCGTGGCAGAATCAAAGGAGTCGGAGCTTAATTGATGTCTAGTGGGCACCACTATGGACAGAGATATTAATTCAATAAGAGAGAGATGTCTTCCTTGTTTTAGCACTTGTAATCCAGTAGTGCAGTTAAATGATCAGTGGGAGATGTGTCTTGTTTCCCAACCACGTCTCATTTCTTTACCAAACAGAGAATACATTTTCTCTTATCTCCTCAAGCAGCATATGTACTAGATTGTTCATTGTGGGGACTGAAAACTTACAAGAAATATTGATGAGATAAGGCAGAAGATGTTTATTGCGGCAACTATTAGCTACAAGAGTGATTGTTTTCCGTGAGTATTCTATGTACGTAATGGCTGGGTGACGACGCCATTCAATTTTTCTTAATGGATCAAATGATCGCAGGCACTAGTACCGATTGTTCTCGATGGAAGATTCAATTACAGGAAGTGGTGATTGATGAATCTCATGGCTGGGAGCAGACGCGAATTGTGTTGAGATTAGTTTCGAATCTAACTGGTGGATATGAATCTGTTTCATGGAGAGTGGATTTGATGGGAACTCAGAGCCACAAAGAGAGTTGGAAGGAGCTGATACTTGTTGTTGCAGTCAGTGAAGACGAATCTGCACAGTCGATGAAGAGAAGAAAGAATGGAGATAGCAGCAAAAGCTTGGACCGAAACTGGTGGCGTTGAACTGAGCTATAGAATAGAAAGTGCAGTCGATGGGGTGATTGGTTAGATGACAGTGAACGAAAGTTGGTTTCTGTCAAAAAGGTTAAGGGAGATATAGTCGACCAAGTTTCAATGGAGTAGTTGTTAGTGCTTTGCCAAGTTCGAGATGGTTATGAGTGAGCAATGCAGGAGGTGATTGATAGTAGTCTTTTGCCAAGAAGAAGGTGGTATCAGTACTCGAATATTTTAGTCGGGAACGGAGATGGAGCACGCTTTGCTTCAAACTGTTAGTGCTACAAGACGTGTTTGCTGTGTTGTTGCCATGGTCGTTGTACTGGAAATTGAAGAAAAGAATGGAAGTTGGATGTTATAGACGGGTTGAATGCAGAGAGTTATATGTTGGATGGATGGTTTTGAATGGAGTTTGATGTGAGTCATGTTTGAACTGGTTGTTGGTGTTGTAGCCAAGAAAGGACGTGAATGGTGATGGAGTCGAACTTACTGGTGGTGTCTGTTGAAGAGAATGGATGTAGTTGCTATCCGAGATTCTAATGGCAGGGACATAAGTCAGAAACTGGTGTTTGTTATTGTGGCGAGATTTAACAGACAGACAGAATGCGCAATAGCCGGATTTTGCAAGGGTCTGGATTCGAAAAGCAATGGGGGCGTTGGATTGGGCCTGGAAATTTCAGTTGGGTCCACTTTAGATTTTTGACAGCGCATATATAAACATCAGTGAACAGAGACTGAAAGGAGGGGATTGGAGTTCTTTTCTTTGGAGGCGCGCCGGGGAAGAAGGAGAAGAAGCTGCAGTGAAGGCCATTCAAACATAGATAGGGAGAAAGACGACGCTATTGGTTTAATCTTTTTTCTCTTGATTATTATTTTTATGGGTTTTAAGAAACTCATGGTTATGTCTTGCTAAACTTATAACTAGGGTTTTTATGGGTTGAGACCACTTTGTATATTAGGATAATTTGAATTGATTATATAGCGTTATACCAATATGATTTGAATTTATTAATTTTTTAATAATATTTATTGATTGATCGAAAATATAAGTTGTTGCTTCACCGGTTTTAGAAAAAACTTTTGTCCATAATTGATAATGTTACAAATATATTTGTCTTACTATTTGATGATCCATGCTTCGTTAAAAACTTTGATGGGTTATGCTTAGAAAAGCCATATAGAATTTATGAACCTATATTTAGTTTGGTATAACTTTCTCGCTGATGCAATTTGATGGTTCATACTTGGATTTAGTCTTTTGGTGTGCCATGCTTAGGGTATACCAAGTGATATTTGCGACTCTAATATATGTAATAGGTGATGTCAAAAGAACGAACAATAAACACGTATTCATAATTATGTTTCATTTCAGTATTTGCAAGGAAATAGTGGTGGATACCCATAAAACCCTGGTTAACGATTCTTCTTTTGGATTCGTTTTATCAGTTTAATTTATTTTCTTCTTTTAATTTATTTTCTTAGTGAGCAAATCACCCAGGACATTACACAGCCGTGTAATAATGGTTGGAGCCATACATCATTCCGCTGACTATGAATGTTGGTTTTGCACATCACACTTTACTGGGTAAAGGTTGTTGAAAAGAAAAACTTGAACGCCCCATACAACACCGTCCAATTCTTAATAAGAAACAAGTTTGACGAGATTTGATACCATCTAAAGTTTCGACGCTCCATACAACACCGTCCAAAATTAAGATGGATATCATTGATAACTCAAAACATTAGAATTATTCAATGATAAAGAAATAAAATCAAATGAAAGAAGAGACTATTCAAATGAAATAAAATCATATATCATTGCGACTCTAATATATGTAATAGGTGATGTCAATAGAACGAACAATAAACATGTATTCATAATTATGTTTCATTTCAGTATTTGTAAGGAAATAGTGGTGGATACCAATAAAACCCTGGTTACCGGTTCTTCTTTTAGATTCGTTTTATCAGTTTAATTTATTTTCTTTGTTTATATTCTTTCAAAAATCCAAAAACATCATTGTTGGTTAGTCAATTAGAGATATTTATTTCGGTATTTCCACCGCTTCCTGTGGGATTGGCCCGTACTTGCCTCTGTCTACTAGTTAGACACCGTGCGATTGCGGTTATTACATATAGGCATTCCCGAAAGCCTATCACAAATCCTTCCTCCTTTCTCAGCTCATACTCAATATGACCATCTCTATCTCAGAACCTGCAATCCCACAATTTTTCTTTATCAGTTCAAACCCATGTCAGCTCTGGACAAATCCACCAATTCGATCGGCTTGACTTTCCATGTCTTCCTCCTTGTTCACTGCAGTTGCAATTGCAATGCAACCGATTCTCGCCTGTAACTTCAATCTCTTCATTGATGCTTCAATGTTCTTCCCGAGATTCATACAGCTTCAAATTCTATGGCCATCTCAGAAATACCACAAATCCATCTCCACCTGAATCAGATTTTAATTCCATAAACAACCCCATCTGTATTTCCTTTTTGACTTCAGATGTAGCCAAACCCTTCATTTCATCTTCTCTCGGTATCAAATCTGTTGTTACCCATCTTCTGAATAGCAACAATCATCAATATCATATTCGGATTCAATTCTTCTTCTCCTTCTTTAATTCAGATCCCCATCTCGGACATCGATGAATCGAACCGCTACAAACCCATTTGTTCCTTACTCTTAATTGCTGACAACAACTCTCGATTACTCTCGACCCACTTGACCGTCAGTCAGATGGAACAACAACAAAAATAGAGAAAGGTTGTAAGTAAGGTTGTCGTTCACTCGGACTTGTTGAAATTGATTTTAGGATTTAATAAAGAAAAATAATAAAAATAGAGAAAATATACAATTTATGTCACAAGACGAAGAGAGTTACTAGGACTCGGGATTCCACCAATTGTCACATTCATGCGGTTCATCTATTAATTCCGGACAATTAAGGCTCATAAAGTAACAAACATCCACTCTAATTCTTTGCCAAGGTAGATTTTATAAAGAATTATATGTAATTCACAAGCATGACGCATCTAAAGTACCTAAGACTAAGCATGCGACATCTAACGAATTCACAAATAATCAATAAAAATCATGAATCACTTATAATAGTGCAAATAGTCATAAAGGAATTAAATAGAATTACCACATGGGTGCAAAACAGCTTCCTCCGTCGTCCCAGTGATGGGTTCTAGCTCATCATGGTGTAAACACGCTCAAAAATCATTATTAATGCTCAAAAATGGTTTACAAATGATGAACAAGGGAGAAAAGATGAAAAGCCTGATTTGTAACAGATTTTAATTGTTACAAACGGATCATTACAAAGAACGATACATGCAAAAAGTTGTTGTTGTTGTCTGTACTACGACCCTCGGATGTCTCGATTTTTAAGTCATCCTTCGCTAAACTACGACCCTCGGATGTGTCGTTGTCACTCAGAGAAAACGACGGTCCCTCGTGCGTTGATGTTCTTCATGTTCTTCAGCAGCAGCAGAAATGGTGGTTTCCTACCACTTGATTTTCTCGACCATCTGAAGCTCTGCAACTCTCCAAATCTCTCCCCAAACTCTCCGCCCCCCTTGTATGGTACTAATCCAACCTATTTAAACCCGAAAGATGCATCGAATCTCCTTCATAACTTCAAAATATCCTCTCTTTATTATTTTTATTCTCACGGCAATATTTTCCATTTCTTTGATCTTCCATGCGTTATCATTTGTCAAACATTCCTTATTTATCTTCTTCACGCATCTCCGTAGTGCAAAACACTCCAAAACCGATGCATTACACGCCTCTAACTCGTGTCAACTTCACTTGAACCCGTGAAAGCTTTTGTCCACTATTTTGGATTGAAACACGTTATTGACCAAATTTTGTCCAAACAAACACCCATACCAACATTTTATTGTCATATCGCGTCCACCCATGAAGTTTCAGCGATTGAGTCTACCTCTAACCCATCCAAAATCCGATCGAAAAATCTGCCAGGAGTGAAACTCTTTTTCCCGCCAAAAATGAAAATTCAAATGAAGAAGATGAGATGCCCCCTATCCCGGACTGGGGTGTGAATAGCAACTGGGTGCCCCTTAGCAATTGAGGTGGCCCTTATCCTATGTGGGAGTCCGCATAGCAAATGTTCGGGGGTGCTCCGCATAATTTTTCGAGCCGATTTTTCCAAAAATGTTTATTTCCCAAAAATACCTACAAACGCACAAAAACCATAATTAGTACAATATCGAGCACTAACAATACAGAACATTGAGAACAAAATAGACACAAAAATGTGTCTATCAAATACCCCCAAACTTATTATTTGCTAGTCCTCGAGCAAATTTATTCTAGAAAATAAAAATCATTTGAACCCCTAGGTGGCCCTAGTGGCGGAGTGTTGTCTCAGGAGGGTTTACAGAGGTGTACTCACAAAACCTTTATATTCAGGACCCTAGCTATCTACGCAAAACCTTGGAAAGCACTAAAGAATCTCCTTGGTTGGCATACTTATTGACTACAGGAGGAAGTACCCGATGCAAAATTCCAATTCTTTGTACACGAGTTTGCACTCAAGCATACTAAAATTCATATAAAGTGACAGAGCTCTACTCAGATAGTTTCTGGACATCATAAACCGGAGTCAACCAATCACATGGAAAGATTAAGAAGATGGATGTAGAGAAAAACATGGATGATGTTGACTAAGGTGAACCTATCCTAATGGATGAGATACGGTCGACTAATATCAACCCAACTGGCATATACAAGGGGACCGGTTGTCGATAATCCTAACTCTAGGTCAACACAGTTTGGCATATACAAGGGCTCTAGTGGTCAACTTTATTGAATTTATTCCGGTTGGTCTGATGGTCTGGTCTAATTTATATATATATATATATATATATATCAGTCACTCTATTTCACCCTAGCAATGGCAAAAAGAAAAAGAAAAAGAAGTGATCAGGATTCTTTCGATGTTTCCATCACGAGGATATGGCGAAACTACCATGTTTTCTTTTCTAACACCCGAGCTCTGTGCTTTTATGAATAGACTCTTCTAGATGTTTCCATCTAATCAGATTGGTTCCTCAACTCCTACAACCAAGATGTTCCCATCCACTTAGATTAGTTAGTGCCAACCTTAATAAGCATAAATTTCTAGTCTCTGGAGTTTATTTATTGCAACTAAAAAGTTTCTCCCATACCCCAAACTTAAATCTAACATTGTCCTCAATGTTCTAAAGATGAAATTAAAAACATGAACAAGGAGAAACTGTTACCATTTGAAGCAAAAGAGTTAAGGAAAAATATTACCATGTTGCAAGAGCATGGGTTACCTCCCAAGAAGTGCTAAGTTTAAAGTCTTGACCAGGACATTGGAAAGGATTAGTCACCTCGAAGGATCATATAGCAATGATCGGAATAGCTCGGGTCATCTGGATCAAAAAGTGCTAACCACAAGAAGAGGAAACGCAATGACAGACCCAGGAAGATATCCAACACACCCTTATCTATTTTTTTGTTTAAGACAACTATATCTAGTTGTGGTTCGGGTTCAGGTTCTATAAAAGGGTCTAAATAAACAGTTTTCATGGAATGGACTTCCTCAAAAGAAGGATTCTTAAGATCAGGTTGTAGAGTCTGGAAATACTCAGTTAAGAACTTAGAAGCACATAACAATAACCCGAATAATTGAGGATCCTCTAAGTCAATCAGTTTTGACTTACAGTGACCACAATAAGATTGGTGGTCTTCCTTAAGCAAATGTGTCGACCCTAATCTCCTAAAGTAATTAGGTTTAGCCTCAAAACTTAATAATTGACACATCTGAAACTTATACGTTCCCACAATTGGTTGAAAAATATTTGGTGGGAAAACAAAATCAATCGTGGTATCATAGCCTGGGTTAACCACATCAACCAGAGGATGGGTTCTTAACAACCGAACTTCTTTATGGACACAACTAGGCTCAGGAAAAAGTGTATGAAGATAATCTTTTAAAATGGTTGAGGCACATATGTCAAGTCCCAAGTTAGGGACCTTTCTAAGAGTTAAGGCACATGGAGAATGATAATCACCCCCAAACTTAGAGTTTTTAGTGTCTCTAAAAAGACTAGTCACAACTTCCCTAATTTCAAGGTTATCTGATTCCTGAAAATGGTCAATTGATTCTTGTAAGTCAGGTACATCCTCAGTCATCTCTACGAGTTCATTTTCTTTTTCTAAGTCTATTGTTTCTAAATCGCTAGACTCAAAATATACTCGTTCCTCTAAACCATCCTTGGCTTCGTAATCAAAAGGAAATACTACATCGTCTAAAACGGGGGTATCTCTAGTCAAATCCTCATCCTTTTGAATAGGTGAATAATTATTAAAATTATTTGGATTTGAACTAGAAATAATATTATCGTTATAAAGCTCAATTGGGGTAACAATTTCCTGATCACTATGCCTATTTATTTCAAATTCTTCATCAACACTATCCTCATCATAATCATCATTATAACAACATGAAAATGGTTGAACCTCATCTACACAAGTAGTGTTACCAATTCTAACCTCGTCATCCTGATAAAAATTGTCCTCATTTTCACGGGTGATATTGGAAAGAATGTATTGGCAATCAAGAGTAATTCAAGCAATTCTTTCTTCCGTCTCTAACTCTAACCTACGTGTTGTCTCAAAGAAACTCACGTGTTGACTCGGTTAACTTACACGTTGACTCAAGTATCCTACGTGCTTCATCTAGAGAAGAGGAATTATAGGAATTTTGCTCGTATGACCAGGTATTCATGTGAATAGTAATTGGGCTCACCGTGGTATGAGCCACGATCTTCAAAAGGATGGCGTTCCCAACCACTATTCACATTATGGTCATAATAGGAATAATGCTCATGTTGCTCAGTTGGATATTCATATTCATTGTGATGGCTATTATAATACCAGTTTGACATCCTAACCGCAAGGGAATTCTACACAAACACAAACAAGGCCGACGCGACCACAACAAACCCTCGATTTCTAGCAAACAAAAAGCATGATGGCTCCACTTAGATTGTTTCTAGACCAGACTTCTAATCCTTCGAAAGGGAATTCGTTACAACTGAGCAAACCCCTCTGGAATCAATCCAGGAGTTTAAGTAAGTTGAATAGAGGCGAGGGAAGCCGCATGGAGCTTTGATACCCAAGGCCTCACCGCATTACAAGGCGGCGTGATCACGCATTCAACTTACGTAAAACCATCATGAACTTCAAGTATGCTTAAAGAGTAACCAATATTTTCGAATGACTTTCCTATTAAGCTCGTTACCCTATCGGTCTCGTTCTAGTCAGTATTTTAAGCTTAGGTTCGTGCTTGGTATTGTTTTCCTAATGCGGGCAAGAAGAGAACGGTGATGAAATCCGAACCCTTATCTTGTATGGCCAGTCCTTGCCCTTTACTAGGAAATTAAAGCAGCCGTTTTCAATACCTCAACATATATGCATACAAAAATCATCCAAGAAACCCGGCGACGGGGATTCGCGGGTGTTTAGAATTCTTACCTCCCGTTCCGGACGGGGGATGAACCGTTGAAGTCGACTCGGGCCACGACTCATATGTCATGTACGAACCCGAGGGGCCGAGAAGATCGTGAATCGTCGTCCTCCCTGTGCAGTTTATATTTAAATTAACCCTTCCTTAGGGTTTAAAATTAATAATGTCCAATAGTCCAAAAATAAAGTCAAAATTAAAAAGTCCAAAAATAAAAAGAAAAAAAAATTACAAAAAAAATTTACCTAATTACAGTTTCTAAAAATAAATAAATAATAATTACACTATATTGGTAGGCCTCTAAAGGTGTATAATTTTAAGCCTACATGTTATACCGCAAGTGCACGGCGTCTATCGGAGACGCGGCAAGTACGGGTCGATCCCACAAGGACTAGGGTGTGCTTAAGTATGATCTATGGCTTTACCTAACTGAGTTCTATGAAGTATTGTGACAACAGGGGTATGTAACTCAAATAATTGGTTTTGTCGAAAGCGACCGAGATGGAAATGTGACACTAAACTAAGGCAATTAAATGAGATTATGACTAATTGAGAGCACCGGGGTAGTTGCTTTCACCACTAGACCCTATGCTAAGGTAATCCACCGAGGTTGTATTCTTATACTTTCCTAAAGAAGATTTTAAGGTATGATGTATCGGCTAATCTTCCTAATTCATCCCTAGTATAGAGTGTCTTTTTATAGTACACTCTATCATGATTCCTTGGTTAATTAACTAATCAACATTCCTATTCTATTAAGCATCTGTCTTCTTCCCTGGAAGTTTCTAATGTAGAATTGATTAACTTTTAACTCTAATTCTCCCCTAGTATTGGATGTCTTCTTACAGCACAGCCAATCACAGGAGAATTGGGTTAATGGGCTAATCATACTTCTACTTCTATGAGGCACAATAATAATAACAACAACAATATGATTCACTCAACATTTTATCTAGGGTTTCAACAACACCCTGGAAATGTAAATTAAAACATAACAAGAACAAATTGAACACAAAGAAAAGCTAATTGACGACCAATCACGGAGAGAAGTTGATCTACTAGCTAACTTATTATCCTATTAATCAAGCTCAAAGAACAACATCACAAATATGAATAACTCCTCAAACATCCAATTAAGACATTACCAAATAAACTACAAATTAAACTTTATACATGCCCTCAAACATAATCCCCATGCATAAAATATCAAACCCTAAATTTACTTTAAAATAGAAATTAAATTCAATAATTTCTCACCCACGTCTCGAATCGAGTGATGGCTTTACTCAATCGTCTCGACTCCATTAATTGATTGCTTACACATAACCTAACCCTAGTTCCATTTATCTCTTTCATAGCCTCTAGAGTTGTTGAGAGAGGCTAGGCAAGGGATAACTAAAACTAGAGGTGGCGAAGATGGAGCCGGCTGTTGCGGGAGTGGTTGTTGCGGGTGTGGCGGGAGATGGTGATGATGGAGGTGGTGAGGGCGCTCTGTCGGGGGAGAGGGAAGGAGGTGGCGGAAGAGCGGAGCTCGGCTGCGTCGGGTGAAGAGGTATGGGGGAGGAGAAGAGAATAGGGTTAGGTTTTGGTGATAGGGGCTTATATAGGTGGTGTGATGTGAAGCGGGTGCATCGGGATTTGATGTGAAGGTCGGAGCGAGCGTCGGATGTAGAGTAAGATCCGAACGGCCGAGGTAGAGTTGGGACGATTTGGTGTTGCACGGGAGCAGCAAACTTCGATGCGCGTGGAGGCAGCGACCGTAGGATGTAGCCAGGTGTGATCTCAACGGTTCGGGTTGGATGGGCTCGGATCCGGGTCGCGGGTCGGGTCTAGCTCAAGCCCATGTCTAGTAGATGAGTTGCTACTTGTTAGGTTGCAACATTTATTTGCTTGTGCGCGGCTTTGGCTATCTGCTCCATAGATGCTCGTCTCTAATTCTTCGCTCTTTTGGGCTCCTCAGTTTCTCCAAGCTTTATTTATTACCTAAAAACACAAAATTAATTAATACAAATATTTATTCTTGAAAACAAAGAAAACACAGAATCTGGGATAATATCTGATTTCTAAGCGCAAAAGATGAGTAAAATGCCAATAAAAGGTGTATAAATATGCACTATTTGGCACTCATCAAATACCCCCAAACCTGAATTTTACTTGTCCTCAAGTGAAACAGAAAATAAGAAATCCTAACTATACCCCGTCGCAGTCTCTCGAATGCATTTAGCGTATGCACTAAGCCTTTAAACCCCTAGGTGTCCCTAGTGGACGAGTTGTAGTCTCGTGAGGGTTTACCAGGTGTACCCACAAAACCTTCTCCAACTTCGAGTGTAAAAGAGTCTCAAGCATCCTAGAAGCTATGAGGACATAGAGTTTCGCATGCTAGTAACAGGAAGTTAGAACTATCAAAGAACGCATTCTCATCCTTAAGTCCGAGCGAGAAGTAACCATACCATATGAAAGAATTCGGATTCGATTGTGATCATAAGCCTCGACTTCTACCTCACCATTAGGGTTTTATGATAATTGCACTCAAAAAGATCGCTTTTTAGTCTCTCATGTGTGCAGCAGGAATAAAGAGAGAAATCCCGCACACGTTGTAGGTAAGAAGGGTAACCTTAGAAATAAAACTGAGACTCCACGAAGTGTGGACAAAAAGAATCTTTTCTCGATGATCTCTAAGAAAGGAAATCAACCATTAGCAAGGGGTGGGAGTACTCACTCACTTCTCACCCGATCGGCAATTAATATCACTCTCTCATAAGAACCATAGAAACGTCTTCAATATTCGGTCTTCGGTCTTCACTTGTTGATGACGAACTTCTAAACTTTACAAAACTTGACAATTTTTAACTTTTCTACTCAATTTCCTTGTTACTTGGAATTTTTCTTCTTGAACTCTTCTTTACCATGGTGGTATAACTACGAAAATAAACTACAATATTTTTGGATTTTTGATTTTGATTTTGATTTTTTTTTTTTTTTTGAATTATAAGTGAAATAAAAATAACAAAAAACAATGAAACTACTAACTCCATGGGTGAAGGACTATATCACACAATTTCCATAACTTGTATTGTCTTGATTTTACAAATTTTATTAATTCTCATCCTATTTTCTTTTCTTTTCTTTGTTGCACGTAAACCTTGGACTATATCAACTTTTCTTCAAATATTCTGATGTTGCTCCGCTTGCTGACGATGATGTGTTTCTATGGATCTGTTGATTGAGAGAGAGAGTGATGCTAACTGCAAATCGATATTTAGAAGGAGTTTTCATCTTTAGACGTCACCCTCATGATTGACGGAATTAGCACTCAAGAGATCAAAATAGTCTTTGAAAGTGGTGCGAAGTTGGGTAGCTCACCATTCCTACAAGGAATTGACGTACGGTGACACACACTCTAAAAGCTTTTCTAGAAAGTCACAAAGAGTGAAGGTCGATTACCTCGCTTGATGTAAAATGGGTAGTCTCCACTATGGTTGATCACAATTCTACTACCGAATATCTAAACAAAGACCTAATTCGCCCTCAGGTATGGTTAAATCCAACTTTAACGCTCTAATCAACTAAGAAACCCGATTGTGTTCTCCCGGTACTTCCAAGTTCGTTATTTCGGTCGACTCTCTATGTAAACATAGCTAGAAGCATGCTAGTGACTCTAAAATCTCTAAAAGTTGGAGGTTTTTATAAAAAGAGTTCAATTTTTTTTTTTTTTTTTTTTTAATGAAAATAAAAGGTTAAAAAGACTAAAAACTCTAAATGCAAATGCACCCCCAAACCTAAATCAAACATTGTCCTCAATGTGTCAACAGATAGGAAAAATTTAAACAGTCACATACCATGAGAACTATGCTGAAAAGAGAAAAGGGAAGAGATTACCGATATGATCTCGGCGGGAGCAAGGTTAGAGCTTCACTAGTCAAGGCTAGAATCCAACATTCTTAGCAGAGATCATATCGGATTAGCACAATATATGCACAAGAAGACTCAACCGATTCAAGAAAAGAAAAATTTAACAAGTCCTCGGATTATATACAAAAATTCACCATAAACTAACAATCTAAAGAGTTGAGGATCAACCCAATAGAAAATATATACAAACATCAATGACCTTACGGATATAATATGAGAGTGCAAGTAAGACTGTGTATGTGAATGATTTTCCCCCAAACCTAAACTTGTGAACGGGTGTGTTTGGGAGCACAAAATCTTGCAATTTTAAAGGTACGTCATGCAAAAGGTCTAACTCAAAATGAGTTTTTCTAAGAACAGGGCAGACATACACATTCCAACCGTGGTTCCTTAAAAGTGTTATACTTTGATGCAAAATAGTCCAAGAGGACTTGTGAAGCACAAAGCTCTAGGCCTAAGTTAGGCATTTTCATAAAAGTTGGTTTTGCAATTTTGTGACAAACTACACCTAGGTTTGGTGGAGGAGTATCAATTTGTGACTCAGGAGAGAGGTTAGGTACATCTAGGTTGTTTTCATTTTTAAAATCATTTGTACCATCACACACTTTCCTAAAGTCAAAATATGGTAAATCATGTTCACCAAAGATAGAACAATTCATCAATCACCATGTCATACTCATCGAGGGGGCAACATGTTGTGACATGGGCAGGGGAATCGACACGACAATAATATCATGATCCAAAAGAACATTAGTGTCAACAGAAGATTCATCTTTTCCTAAGTCACAAACAAGTTGTGTAGCATGCTCACATTCACTGAAGAATTTTACAAACCCAAGCTCAGAATCAATATCACATATATGAATGTTAGAAGAAGTGTCATTCATAGGGTTCACGTAAGAGACGCCTAACGTCTCTCGAACTCAAAGATTCTATCATATTATCTCGCATACACATGCTCTTCTAACATATCATATTCATCATCATCATCATCATCATCATAACAAAAATGCATTTCCTATTAGCATTTCTAGTATACTCATTTACCTCTAGATTAGGTTCATATTCAATGTTAGTTGCATGAGTAGGAATAGAAACACTATTTTCAAGATTTACTTTATTAGGGACAATAATCATCCTATCATGAACCGCCTTCCATTCTTTTTCTAAATGAATAATGTTCATCTTTAAGAACATGTGACATTGTTCAATGGAGGGAGAGTCTTCAAGAGTGGGTATGCATGTTTCATATGAATAATCATTAAATGGTTGTGCACATGGTTCACTAGAGAAGGGATGATCATGCATGTTGCTATATGGATGGTCATGTATTGCATTCAGTTCAAGCCTAGCATTTTGCTCCATGAGAGTTTCCATTAGTGATTGTAAACAAGGAGTGGGGGAGTATAAAATTGTTCAACTCCCCACCGTGGTGATCGATACATGTGCTCATGATGGTTAGGGTATGAGTATTCAAGGTCGGGGCCCCGAGAAGGCTCATAATACTCCCTAAAATCATTATGGTCTGTGGGGTTTCATCTTGTGAAGCATGCCCAGTAAGCAAGCTCTCTAATGGATTTGGTTCCATCCCCGGATGCGAGACCAAAATCCTGACATGATTTAGTACTCAAATTGAACTCAAAATCTAGTTTGGTTTATGTGGGCTTTGGTTTATTGGGATTTGGTTTCAATGGGATTCATTTTGGTTTTGTTGGGAAAGTTTGGTTTATGTGGGTTTTGGTTTGGTTTTGTGGGCTTCGGTCTTGCTTGCAGCCCCAACTAAGAAGGCTAAGTTAGGTGGGCTTGAGTTTGGTTTAAGCCTAGTGGTTGTGTAGAACCTAGTTGTTGCAGAGCCCAAGTTAGGTAAAGCGGCCCAAAGACAAATGTGGATGCACCTAAGTATAACCCGGATGTACAAGAAGGCCTAATGGTTGTGGGCTTGATTTGCTTGCGAACAGCCCAACATTTCGGTTGATATGGGCTTTGGCTGTTTTAAGGGTTCAGTCCAAAGTAGTTGGGTCACGCTTATGTGCAAGCCCGGTTTGTGGTTTTAGCCTTCATGACCCCGAAGTTACGCTTTGCACGCCTTGGTCGGGCCAAGCCGAGAATAGGTGCACACTCAGGCAAAGCACAATGCAGCACAAGTTTTGTGCTCAGCACAGCTTAGGTGCTCAGACAACACAGAGCAATGAGACAGCCTAGGTTGGCATTTCACACAAGTCTAAGTGCAACAGCTTATACAATGGTTGTGCTAAGCACAGACTAAGCACAAATAAGTTTTCAAATTCAAACACAAGATACAAGCACGGTGACATGCGGCTCAAAATCAAGGTATCTAATGCAACAGTGAGTGAGGTCAACAGCTCAACAGCTCAACGGTGTCTAGCATGCAAACTTGGAAACCTCGGTTGTGGTTCAAACTCGCAGCTTCTGGGGCTGAGGTTGAGCACAACAGGTTTCAACAAGGCTCGCGAGCTCGGGTATGCAAGGGGTTATGCTCGCCTAACTTGGCTTTCCGGACTATGACCCAACACTTGCAGCCTACAGAGGCTGGTGCATTTCGTAAATACATAGCACGGCGAATCACGGCATCATGCTCTTTCAAATCGGGGTCTCATAGATGGCCTAGCACTTACGGCTTTCGGTTGTGGCTTACAAATGGCCTAGCAACATGCAATTTTCGATTCTGACTAACTTGGGTTTTAAGTTGTGGCTACAACTTGCAGCTTCAGGGGCTAAGTGCATTCACAGATCAGCACAGCAAGTGATAGCTTATGCACAGGTTCACAAAGAAACACCCACAGGGTTATGCTCAGGCCTTGGGTGCACATGGCAGATGATTATGCTCACTTACGTTACCCACTACTCATTCAGATGCTCTAAGGTTATACACAATGTTAAAACCAATTCACAAAGGCCACAGGGTTGACAGGGCTGGTGACAGGGCAGATGCTCAGCAAATTCAAAAAGTAGGTTTGCACACAGCACAGGGCAGAGTAAGCAACTTCACGCAATAAAAATGACTCAGTTGTTTGCATACAGCACAGGGCAGACAAGCAAGTGGACATGAAAATCACAAAAATTGTATGAGGTGCTCAAGTTATCATGCAGTCAAGGTGGTGCTTTATGTGAGCTACAATCGACTTCAAGGGTGACTGCACACAACATAAGTTCAACAGGGTCAGTTGACCCTTTTGGTTTTCAATGGGCTTGCAGGGTTTAATATGCACAGAGCAATGCACTAGGCACAGAGAGCAATGCACACAAGCTTGGGGGCAGATTGGTTATGCTGGGGCTGTAGGGGCTTGGTTATCTAAGTTTAAGCTCAACGACAAAGCTTCGGGGGCTGGAGTTCGGCTCGTAACAAGAGGAGGCTAAGGGATTTCCTGAGAACACACAATGCATGTGGGAATGGAGGCTCAAGCAGATATCACAGGCAAAAATATGCTTGTTATAGCTCATTCACAAAAAGAGATGCTCGGCAGATTTTAGTAATGCACAGGATTTAGTCGAATAGTAATGAGGGACAACTCATGAATCAAGTGACAAATTCATACGGGGAAGCTTAGTAATGCACTTGGGTTATCTCATTCACAAGGCTTACCTCATTCACAAGGCCATATAATGTTCAATTACTAACCTCAAGTCCCGCGCTTTTCTAGGGTTGGCTCACCAAGATGACCTCACAAAGAAGCACAACAAGCACTGTAGCTCAACAAAAATTTTAGTTCCCGAGCTTCACGGTTAAAGCAAGATGCAATACACCGCAAGAATGTAAAAGGTGCAAGAAAAAGAAAAAATTTAGCTAAGTTACAAAGAGCTAATGAAAGATGCTTGAGCTTACTACTAAGAAGAAAGATGCTTCAACAGAGATGCAAATTACAGCTAAGTGCAATGATATAATAAGAACTACAATGCAAACATATATACAGGGATGCAAATTCAGTGAAGCAAGACAAAGATCGAAACAGGGCACACGCCAAGTCCCCGGCAACGGCGCCAAAAACTTGGTAGGCCTCTAAAGGTGTATAATTTTAAGCCTACATGTTATACCGCAAGTGCACGGCGTCTATCGGAGACGCGGCAAGTACGGGGTCGATCCCACAAGGACTAGGGTGTGCTTAAGTATGATCTATGGCTTTACCTAACCGAGTTCTATGAAGTATTGTGACAACAGGGGGTATGTAACTCAAATAATTGGTTTTGTCGAAGCGACCGAGATGGAAACGTGACACTAAACTAAGGCAATTAAATGAGATTATGACTAATTGGAGAGCACGGTGGTAGTTGCTTTCACCACTAGACCCTATGCTAAGGTAATCCACCGAGGTTGTATTCTTATACTTTCCTAAAGAAGATTTTAAGGTATGATGTATCGGCTAATCTTCCTAATTCATCCCTAGTATAGAGTGTCTTCTTATAGTACACTCTATCACGATTCCTTGGTTAATTAACTAATCAACATTCCTATTCTATTAAGCATCTGTCTTCTTCCCCGAAGTTTCTAATGTAGAATTGATTAACTTTTAACTCTAATTTCCCCTAGTATTGGCTGTCTTCTTACAAAGACAACCAATCACAGGGAGAATTGGGTTAATGGGCTAATCATACTTCTACTTCTATGAGGCACAATAATAATAACAACAACAATATGATTCACTCAACATTTTATCTAGGGTTTCAACAACACCCTGGAAATGTAAATTAAAACATAACAAGAACAAATTGAACACAAAGAAAAGCTAATTGACGCTCTGGCTAGCCCAGGCATGCCCTCAAACATCCAATTACACCTTCTATTTATACATGCATAATCCCCCAAAATATCAAACCCTAAATTTACTTTAAAATAGAAATTAAATTCAATAATTTCTCACCCACGTCTCTGAATCGAGTGATGGCTTTACTCAATCGTCTCTGACTCCATTAATTGATTGCTTACACATAACCCTAACCCTAGTTCCATTTATCTCTTTCATAGCCTCTAGAGTTGTCGAGAGAGGCTAGGCAAGGGATAACTAAAACTAGAGGTGGCGAAGATGGGCGAGCCATTGCAGGGAGTGGTTGTTGCGGGCTGTGGCAGGAGATGGTGATGATGGAGGTGGTGAGGGCGGCTCGGCTCGTGAGAGGGAAGGAGGTGGGAAGAGCAGAGCTCGCTCATCTGTGGGGTGAAGAGGTATGGGGAGGAGAAGAGAATAGGGTTAGGTTTTGGTGATAGGGGCTTATATAGGTGGTGTGATGTGAAGTGTGCATCGGGATTTAATGTGAAGGTCGGAGCGAGCGTCGGATGTAGCAGGTAAGATCCGAACGACTGAGGTAGAGTTGGGACGATTTGGTGTTGCACGGAGCAAAGCAAACTTCGATGCGCGTGGAGGCGGCGACCGTAGGATGTAGCCAGTGTGATCTCAACGGTTCGGGTTGGATGGGCTCGGATCCGGTCGCGGGTCGGAGGTCTAGCTCAAGCCCATGTCTAGTAGATGAGTTGCTACTTGTTAGGTTGCAACTCATGCGCGGCTTGGCTTTGGCTATCCGCTCCATAGATGCTCGTCTCTAATTCTTCGCTCTTTGGGCTCCTCGGGTTTCCAAGCTTTATTTATTACCTAAAAACACAAAATTAATTAATACAAATATTTATTCTTGAAAACAAAGAAAACACAGAACTGGGATAATATCTCGATTTCTAAGCGCAAAAGATGAGTAAAATGCCAATAAAAAGGTGTATAAATATGCACTATTTGGCACTCATCAAATACCCCCAAACCCGAATTTTACTTGTCCTCAAGTGAAACAGTAAAATAAGAAATCCTAACTATACCTGTCGCAGGTCTCTCGAATGCATTTAGCGTATGCACTAAGCCTTTAAACCCCTAGGTGTCCCTAGTGGACGAGTTGTAGTCTCGTGAGGGTTTACCGAGGTGTACCCACAAAACCTTCTCCAACTTCAGAGTGTAAAAGAGTCTCAAGCATCCTAGAAGCTATGAGGACATAGAGTTTCCACATGCTAGTAACAGGAAGTTAGAACTATCAAAGAACGCATTCTCATCCTTAAGTGCTGAGCGAGAAGTAACCATACCATATGAAAGAATTGGATTCGATTGTGATCATAAGCCTCGACTTCTACCTCACCATTAGGGTTTTATGATAATTGCACTCAAAAGATCGCTTTTTTAGTCTCTCATGTGTGCGAGAGCGGGAATAAAGAGAGAAATCCCGCACACGTTGTAGGTAAGAAGGTAACCTTCCGAAATAAAATCTGGAGACTCCACGTAGTGTGGACAAAAAGAATCTTTTTTCGATGATCTCTAAGAAAGGAAATCAACCATTAGCAAGGGGTGGGAGTACTCACTCACTTCTCACCCGATCGGCAATTAATATCACTCTCTCATAAGAACCATAGAAACGTCTTCAATATTCGGTCTTGGTCTTCACTTGTTGATGACTTAACTTCTAAACTTTACAAAACTTGACAATTTTTTAACTTTTCTACTCAATTTCCTTGTTACTTGGAATTTTTCTTCTTGAACTCTTCTTTACCATGGTGGTATAACTACGAAAATAAACTACAATATTTTTGGATTTTTGATTTTTTTTTTTTTTTTTTTTTTGAATTATAAGTGAAATAAAAATAACAAAAAACAATGAAACTACTAACTCCATGGGTGAAGGACTATATCACACAATTTCCATAACTTGTATTGTCTTGATTTTACAAATTTTATTAATTCTCATCCTATTTTCTTTTCTTTTCTTTGTTGCACGTAAACCTTGGACTATATCAACTTTTCTTCAAATATTCGATGTTGCTCCGCTTTGCCGACGATGATGTGTTTCTATGGATCCGTTGATTGAGAGAGAGAGTGATGCTAAGCGCAAATCGATATTTAGAAGGAGTTTTCATCTTTAGACGTCACCCTCATGATTGACGGAATTAGCACTCAAGAGATCAAAAATAGTCTTTGAAAGTGGTGCGAAGTTGGGTAGCTCACCATTCCCTACCCTAATTGACGTTTACGGTGACACACACTCTAAAAGCTTTTCTAGAAAGTCACAAAGAGTGAAGGTCGGTACCTCGCTTGATGTAAAATGGGTAGTCTCCACTATGGTTGATCACAATTCTACTACCGAATATCTAAACAAAGACCTAATTCGCCCTCCGGTATGGTTAAATCCAACTTTAACGCTCTAATCAACTAAGAAACCCGATTGTGTTCTCCGGTACTTCCAAGTTCTGTTATTTCGGTCAGACTCTCTATGTAAACATAGCTAGAAGCATGCTAGTGACTCTAAAATCTCTAAAAGTTGGAGGTTTTTATAAAAAGAGTTCAATTTTTTTTTTTTTTTTTTTTTTTTTTAATGAAAATAAAAGGTTAAAAAGACTAAAAACTCTAAATGCAAATGCACCCCCAAACCTAAATCAAACATTGTCCTCAATGTGTCAACAGATAGGAAAAATTTAAACAGTCACATACCATGAGAACTATGCTGAAAAGAGAAAAGGGAAGAGATTACCGGTATGTCGGCGGGAGCAAGGTTAGAGCTTCACTAGTCAAGGCTAGAATCCAACATTCTTAGCAGAGATCATATCGGATTAGCACAATATATGCACAAGAAGACTCAACCGATTCAAGAAAAGAAAAATTTAACAAGTCCTACTGGATTATATACAAAAATTCACCATAAACTAACAATCTAAAGAGTTGAGGATCAACCCAATAGAAAATATATACAAACATCAACAGCCTTTACAGATATAATATGAGAGTGCAAGTAAGATGTGTATGTGAATGATTTTCCCCAAACCTAAACTTGTGAGAACGGGTGTGTTTGGGAGCACAAAATCTTGCAATTTTAAAGGTACGTCATGCAAAAGGTCTAACTTAAAAATGAGTTTTGCTAAGAACAAAGTGACATACACATTCCAACCGTGGTTCCTTAAAAGTGTTATACTTTGATGCAAAATAGTCCA
Organism: Papaver armeniacum; assembly: GCA_023531295.1. Taxonomy (NCBI): domain Eukaryota; kingdom Viridiplantae; phylum Streptophyta; class Magnoliopsida; order Ranunculales; family Papaveraceae; genus Papaver; species Papaver armeniacum. The sequence goes on from JAJJWW010012691.1 coordinate 81,840, forward strand.
AGAGGACTTGGGAAGCACAAAGCTCTAGGCCTAAGTTAGGCATTTTCATAAAAGTTGGTTTTGCAATTTTGTGACAAACTACACCTAGGTTTGGTGGAGGAGTATCAATTTGTGACTCGGAGAGAGGTTAGGTACATCTAGGTTGTTTTCATTTTTAAAATCATTTGTACCATCACACACTTTCCTAAAGTCAAAAGATGGTAAATCATGTTCACCAAAGATAGAACAATTCATCAATCACCATGTCATACTCATCGAGAGGGGCAACATGTTGTGACATGGGCGGGGAATCGACACGACAATAATATCATGATCCAAAAGAACATTAGTGTCCTTGAAGATTCATCTTTTCCTAAGTCACAAACAAGTTGTGTAGCATGCTCACATTCACCGAAGAATTTTACAAACCCAAGCTCTTAATCAATATCACATATATGAATGTTAGAAGAAGTGTCATTCATAGGGTTCACGTAAGAGACGCCTAACGTCTCTCGAACTCAAAGATTCTATCATATTATCTGCATACACATGCTCTTCTAACATATCATATTCATCATCATCATCATCATCATCATAACAAAAATGCATTTCCCTATTAGCATTTCTAGTATACTCATTTACCTCTAGATTAGGTTCATATTCAATGTTAGTTGCATGAGTAGGAATAGAAACACTATTTTCAAGATTTACTTTATTAGGGACAATAATCATCCTATCATGAACTGCCTTCCATTCTTTTTCTAAATGAATAAGGTTCATCTTTAAGAACATGTGACATTGTTCAATGGAGGGAGAGTCTTCAAGAGTGGGTATGCATGTTTCATATGAATAATCATTAAATGGTTGTGCACATGGTTCACTAGAGAAGGGATGATCATGCATGTTGCTATATGGATGGTCATGTATTGCATTCAGTTCAAGCCTAGCATTTTGCTCCATGAGAGTTTCCATTAGTGATTGTAAACAAGGAGTCGGGGAGTATAAAATTGTTCAACTCCCCCATTTGTGGTGACTGATACATGTGCTCATGATGGTTAGGTATGAGTATTCAAGGTCGGGGCCCGAGAAGGCTCATAATACTCCCTAAAATCATTATGGTCTGTGGGGGTTTCATACTGTGAAGCATGCCCGTAAGCAAGCTCTCTAATGGATTTGGTTCCATCCCCAGATGCAGACCAAAATCCTGACATGATTTAGTACTCAAATTGAACTCAAAATCTAGTTTGGTTTATGTGGGCTTTGGTTTATTGGGATTTGGTTTCAATGGGATTCATTTTGGTTTTTGTGGGAAAGTTTGGTTTATGTGGGTTTTGGTTTGGTTTTGTGGGCTTCGGTCTTGCAGCCCAACTAAGAAGGCTAAGTTAGGTGGGCTTGAGTTTGGTTTAAGCCTAGTGGTTGTGTAGAACCTAGTTGTTGCAGAGCCCAAGTTAGGTAGAAGCTTAAAGACGAGTGAAGCGCAGCCTTTAAGTATAACCCGAGATGTACATGAGGCCTAATGGTTGTGGGCTTCGGTTTGTTTGCGAGACAGCCCAACGGCTCAATTGATATGGGCAGGCTGTTTAAGGGTTCAGTCCAAGAGTTGGGCTTCCGCTATGTGCAAGCCCGATTTGTGGTTTTAGCCTAGCTGACCGAGATGTTACGGTTGCACGGCTTGGTGAGGCCAAGCAATGAGAATGAGTGCACACTCAGCAAAGCACAATGCAGCACAAGTTTTGTGCTCAGCACAGCTTAGGTGCTCAGACAACACAGAGCAATGAGACAGCCTAGGTTGGCATTTCACACAAGTCTAAGTGCAACAGCTTATACAATGGTTGTGCTAAGCCTGAGACTAAGCACAAATAAGTTTTCAAATTCAAACACAAAGATACAAGCACAAAATTGACATGCGGCTCAAAATCAAGGTATCTAATGCAACGGGTGAGTGAGGTCAACGGCTCAACGGGCTCAACAGTCTAGCATGCAAACTTGGAAACCTCGGTTGTGGTTCAAACTCGCTTTGACTTCAGGGGGCTGAGGTTGAGCACAACAGGGTTTCAACAAGGCTGGGGCGAGCTCGGGGTATGCAGGGGTTATGCTCAGCTAACTTGGCTTTCCAGACTATGACCCAACACTTGCGGCTACAGGGGCCTGTTGAATTTCAGAAATACATAGCACGGCGAATCACAGCATCATGCTCTTTCAAATCAGGGTCTCACGGATGGCCTAGCACTTGCGGCTTTCGGTTGTGGCTTACAAATGGCCTAGCAACATGCAATTTTCGATTCTGACTAACTTGGGTTTCTAAGTTGTGGCTACAACTTGCAGCTTCAGGGCTAAGTGCATTCACACTCAAAGACAACAAGTGAGAGCTTATGCACAGTTCACAAAGAAACACCCACAGTGGTTATGCTCAGCCTTGGGTGCACATAGATGATTATGCTCACTTACGTTACCCACTACTCATTCGAGATGCTCTAAGGTTATACACAATGTTAAAACCAATTCACAAAGGCCACGGGGTTGATGGTGGTCAGTGATGCAGGCGAGATGCTCAAAGCAAATTCAAAAGTAGGTTTGCACACAAAGACAAAAAAGGAGAGTAAGCAACTTCACGCAATAAAAATGACTCCGCTTGTTTGCATACAAAGACAGGAGACAAGCAAGTGGACATGAAAATCACAAAATTGTATGAGGTGCTCAAGTTATCATGCGGTCAAGGTGGTGCTTTTATGTGAGCTACAATCGACTTCAAGGGTGATTTGCACACAACATAAGTTCAACAGGTCAGTTGACCCTTTTTGGTTTTCAATGGGCTTGGTTTTAATATGCACAGAAAGCAATGCACTAGGCACTGAGCAATGCACACAAGCTTCGGGAGCGGTGGTTATGCTCGGGGCTGTAGGGGCTTGGTTATTTAAGTTTAAGCTCAACGCACAGCTTCAGGGGCTGGAGTTCGGCTCAGAACAAGAGGAGGCTAAGGGATTTCAGCACAGAACACACAATGCACAGGAATGGAGGCTCAGCAGATATCACAGGGCAAAAATATGCTTGTTATAGCTCATTCACAGGCAGAGATGCTCAGCAGATTTTAGTAATGCACAGTTTAGTCGAATAGTAATGAGGGACAACTCATGAATCAAGTGACAAATTCATACAGGGGAAGCTTAGTAATGCACTTGGGTTATCTCATTCACAAGGCTTACCTCATTCACAAGGCCATATAATGTTCAATTACTAACCTCACGTCCTGCGCTTTTCTAGGGTTGGCTCAGCCGCACAGCCTCACAGCAAGCACAACAAGCACCTGCAGCTCAACAAAAATTTTAGTTCCCGAGCTTCACAAGTTAAAGCAAGATGCAATACTGCAAGAATGTAAAAGGTGCAAGAAAAAGAAAAAAATTTAGCTAAGTTACGAGTTAATGAAAGATGCTTGAGCTTACTACTAAGAAGAAAGATGCTTCAACGAGATGCAAATTACAAAGCTAAGTGCAATGATATAATAAGAACTACAATGCAAACATATATACGGGGATGCAAATTCGGTGAAGCAAGACAAAGATCGAAACAGGGCACACGCCAAGTCCCCGGCAACGGCGCCAAAAACTTGGTAGGCCTCTAAAGGTGTATAATTTTAAGCCTACATGTTATACCGCAAGTGCACGGCGTCTATCGGAGACGCGGCAAGTACGGGTCGATCCCACAAGGACTAGGGTGTGCTTAAGTATGATCTATGGCTTTACCTAACTCGAGTTCTATGAAGTATTGTGACAACCTAGGGGTATGTAACTCAAATAATTGGTTTTGTCGAAGCGGCGAGATGGAAATGTGACACTAAACTAAGGCAATTAAATGAGATTATGACTAATTGGAGAGCACTGGGGTAGTTGCTTTCACCACTAGACCCTATGCTAAGGTAATCCACCGAGGTTGTATTATTATACTTTCCTAAAGAAGATTTTAAGGTATGATGTATCGGCTAATCTTCCTAATTCATCCCTAGTATAGAGTGTCTTTTTATAGTACACTCTATCACAGATTCCTTGGTTAATTAACTAATCAACATTCCTATTCTATTAAGCATCTGTCTTCTTCCCTGGAAGTTTCTAATGTAGAATTGATTAACTTTTAACTCTAATTCTCCCCTAGTATTGGCTGTCTTCTTACAGCACAGCCAATCACAGGAGAATTGGGTTAATGGGCTAATCATACTTCTACTTCTATGAGGCACAATAATAATAACAACAACAATATGATTCACTCAACATTTTATCTAGGGTTTCAACAACACCCTGGAAATGTAAATTAAAACATAACAAGAACAAATTGAACACAAAGAAAAGCTAATTGACGCTCGATAAAATTAAGCTACAAAGCCAGGCATGCCCTCAAACATCCAATTACACCTTCTATTTATACATGCATAATCCCCAAAATATCAAACCCTAAATTTACTTTAAAATAGAAATTAAATTCAATAATTTCTCACCCACGTCTCTGAATCGAGTGATGGCTTTACTCAATCGTCTCTGACTCCATTAATTGATTGCTTACACATAACCCTAACCCTAGTTCCATTTATCTCTTTCATAGCCTCTAGAGTTGTTGAGAGAGGCTAGGCAAGGGATAACTAAAACTAGAGGTGGCGAAGATGGAGCGGCTGTTGCAGGAGTGGTTGTTGCGGCTGTGGCAGGAGATGGTGATGATGGAGGTGGTGAGGGCGGCTCTGTCAGGGAGAGGGAAGGAGGTGGCGGAAGAGCAGAGCTCGCTCCGGTTGGTGAAGAGGTATGGGGGAGGAGAAGAGAATAGGGTTAGGTTTCTGTGTTAGGGGCTTATATAGGTAGTGTGATGTGAAGCGGGTGCATCAGGATTTGATGTGAAGGTCGGAGCGAGCGTCGGATGTAGCAGTAAGATCCGAACTACTGAGGTAGAGTTGGGACGATTTGGTGTTGCACGGAGCAAAGAAACTTCGATGCGCGTGGAGCCGACCGTAGGATGTAGCCCAGTGTGATCTCAACGGTTCGGGTTGGATGGGCTCGGATCCGGGGTCGCGGCCGGGTCTAGCTCAAGCCCATGTCTAGTAGATGAGTTGCTACTTGTTAGGTTGCAACCGCTCTTGCGCGCGGGCTTTGGCTATCTCTGCTCCATAGATGCTCGTCTCTAATTCTTCGCTCTTTGGGCTCCTCGTTTCTCCAAGCTTTATTTATTGCCTAAAAACACAAAATTAATTAATACAAATATTTATTCTGAAAACAAAGAAAACACAGAATCTGGGATAATATCTGATTTCTAAGCGCAAAAGATGAGTAAAATGCCAATAAAAAGGTGTATAAATATGCACTATTTGGCACTCATCATATATACAAAATTTTCTTCTTCACTCCGTTCGGATCTCTCTTTTCTTTCCTATTTTGGCTTTGCTTTTCTTTTCAAGACTTTCTTTTTCTTTCGCTCCACTCCAAATACGAAAGTAAACAGAATACCAAAGCGCGAAAAAGAACAAAAATAATAATAATAAAAAAAAACCTAAAAACAAATCTATACACAAGTCCGTGCTTACGGCGCCAAAAATTGATCGAATTTTTATATAGTGGTAAGTAAGGTTGTGGTTCACTGAGGACTTGTTGAAATTGATTTTAGGATTTAATAAAGAAAATAATAAAAATAGAGAAAATATACAATTTATGTCACAAGACGAAGAGAGTTACTAGGACTCGGATTCCACCAATTGTCACATTCATGCGGTTCATCTATTAATTCCTGACAATTAAGGCTCATAAAGTAACAAACATCCACTCTAATTCTTTTGCCAAGGTAGATTTTATAAAGAATTATATGTAATTCACAAGCATGACGCATCTAAAGTACCTAAGACTAAGCATGCGACATCTAACGAATTCACAAATAATCAATAAAAATCATGAATCACTTATAATAGTGCAAATAGTCATAAAGGAATTAAATAGAATTACCACATGGGTGCAAAACAGCCTTCCTCCGTCGTCCCAAAGTGATGGGTTCTAGCTCATCATGGTGTAAACACGCTCAAAAATCATTATTAATGCTCAAAAATGGTTAACAAATGATGAACAAGGGAGAAAAAGATGAAAGCCCGATTTGTAACAGAGTTTTTAATTGTTACAAACGGATCACATGGCAGAACGATACATGCAAAGTGTTGCTGTTGCTGTACTACGACCCTCAGATGTCTGATTTTTAAGTCTGTCTGCTAAACTACGACCCTCAGATGTGTCGTTGTCACTGTAGAGAAAATCAAGTGGTTTCCTACCACTTGATTTTCTCGACCTTCTGAAGCTCTGCAACTCTCCCAATCTCTCCCCAAACTCTCCGCCCCCCTTGTATGGTACTAATCCAACCTATTTAAACCCGAAAGATGCATCGAATATCCTTCATAACTTCAAAATATCCTCTCTTTATTATTTTTATTCTCACGACAATATTTTCCATTTCTTTGATCTTCCACGCGCTATCAGCTGTCAAACATTCCTTATTTATCTTCTTCACGCATCTCTCGTAGTGCAAAACACTCCAAACCGATGCATTACACGCCTCTAACTCGTGTCAACTTCACTTGAACCCGTGAAAGCTTTTGTCCTTTGTTTTGGATTGAAACACGTTATTCAACCAAATTTTGTCCAAACAAACACCCATACCAACATTCTATAGTCATCGCGTCCACCCATGAAGTTTGGTGATTGAGTCTACCTCTAACCCATCCAAAATCCGATCGACAAACCGCCAGAGTGAAACTCTTTTTCCCGCCAAAAATGAAAATTCAAATGAAGAAGATGAGATGCCCCTATCTTGACCTGGGGTGTGAATAGCAACCGGGTGCCCCTTAGCAATTGAGGTGACCCTTATCCTATGTGGGAGTCCGCATAGCAAATGTTCGGGGGTGCTCCGCATAATTTTTCGAGCCGATTTTTCCAAAAATGTTTATTTCCCAAAAATACCTACAAACACACAAAAACCATAATTAGTACAATATCGAGCACTAACAATATAGAACATTGAGAAAAAAATAATCACAAAAATGTGTCTATCAGCTGGCTCCTAGTAATCTTCAAAAACAGTTGGAGTGCGCTTAGTATTTGATGGTTTCCCACGCAATTGTAGACTTGCATCCTTGTACGCTCCTGGCCATCGCCTTCCAATATTGCTAAGCGATGAATTAAGTTCTTATATATCTTCTTTTGCTCATAATGACTCCATTGCACCTAATAAACTCAAAAGCAAACATAAGATACATAATTTACAAGAGATGTTGCAAAGAAAGCATAAACAATAGATAAATATCAAGGTGTTTATAACACCTATCATTTATACGTTAGCCGGGACCTGCGATCTTGATGTTTTATTAGTCGAAGTCAAATTAGTCGGGCCCACGACCCCAGAACATGGCCTTTAAAAAAAATTAGAGTCAAGAATAACAATACCCCATATTAATGCTCAAAGTGCTTATTAGTTAAACGTGTGTATTACCTAGTCATTCTAAATTTCGTGAACTGTACAGGTTTGCAAGCCCAATTTCATACCCCTTACATCTGAGTTCGGGAATGAAGGAAGGTTTGCAAACCCCTACTACCTGACATCACGGGCGAAGAAGGTTTACAAACCCCTTGAGCCTAATTTCACGAACTTCCAGTGGTTTGAAAACCTATCCAGTTCCAGTCTAGTATAAGCTCATGAATTCTCTTACATGACTTTGTTGGCTTTTGCTACAACTCCCATCGACCCTTCTAAGAAAACTTTATACACAAAAGATCTTTGAGCTTGTGGATCATTTTTTAGTCTTCAGTGTTAATAAATACATCTAGTGCCAGTGGTTTGAAAACATGTCCAGTTCCAGTTTAGTAGAAGCTCACTAACTCTCTTACATTACTTTGTTCTCTTTTGCTACAACTCTCATAAACCTTTCTAAGACAACTTTATTCGCAAAAGATCTTTGAGCTTGTGGATCATTGTTTAGTCTTCAGTGTTATTAAACACATCTAGTGCTTGTGATTTCAAATGCTGACTTAGCCATCATGGATATCATCGCGCACGTTTTCAGATCCAGACTATCATTTAATTCAAAGCTATCTCTAGCCTTTAAAACCTATAAATACAAAGACTCTTGCAACATGATTTCTTAATCCCTCACACTCTTGTATCCTAGATGGAAACCTAGAATTATCTTATATTACCCTGGGTTCTTTATAGGTCGCAATTATGAATACTTATGTTAGAGCATTGCTCTGTCGAACTCACAAGTGTTGGTATCTCAAGCTTTTTGTTAAATTTAGTTCTAGTCTACAATTAGTTAAGTCTCGGACTAGGATAGAAATATAGTTGAGAAACAGTGGATCACGGCAGTCATCATTGCGTTCTACCGTTTGAAGGTGAAGATCAACCGAAAATTTTGGAGAACTTCATCAATAAAAGGTAAGTGAAGACTGAACCACCTATATCTCAAGTTATATTCACTTTTCTATCATTTGAGACGATGTCGCATAACTAATTAGACTATTATGCATAGACAAGAATTTCAAGCCGAGTTTATCTTGATAATTAGTTCTAGAAATATAATGACGAAGCTTAATGAATATTTTTTAATACTTGATGAATTTCGGTTAAGGACAATTTATTGTTTGGAATCAAAATCATGATTCAAGTTTTATCGTTCGAAAATAGCCTGAAACAGTGATATGTGTCATTGATGTTATTCAGGAATGTTTCGAATTGATTTATAGAGAAATATAGAACTATTATAAATTCGGATACAAGACAATATTATCAGCCTTACAAACTGGGAAAACTGTTATAAGTCTGAACCTGTATTACATGTACTTGTATATGTAGTGGAGTAGTTATATATCGAATTTGTGGTACGCATATTCTTATGTATATCATATGAAAAATCTGTTTAACTCGTGAATTGGATCGGTATGCATACTCGTATACAAACCATTTTGGAACTGTGGTTAGGGAACCAGGATTAGTATCCAAACCGATATGCAAACTTAAACAGTTTTGTGTTCCTGAACTCGGTTGTGTATTCAAACCGATACGCAAACCAAATTAGTTCTGTGAACTCCAGAACCAGTGACAGTTTTAAGGTTTCCAAACCGGTACGCAAACCTAAAAAGTTCTATCGACTATGGAACTTGGTTTAGTTAAATGTTTACAAACCCAAGTACACGCATTTTGGATCGAACCGACTCACGAACGGGTCCACACGTACTGTAATCTATCTTATGCACTTGTAAGATAGATTACAAGTTTCATACTAGTTAGAATTCGGATCCACATAATTCGGATACGACTAGATTGATCTTGGATATTTATTTTTAAGATTGTCTAAGAACTCTTCTACACAATCAGGTACATGGACCTTTGGTATATACATATTGATTGTGGAAGAGAAAGAGAAAAACCCTATATATAATCTTCTTCAAGAGTCTTTACTTTGACCAACTTGGATTGTATTAGGTTTTTTCCATACAAGTTGTCGAATAAAAAGGTTGGTGGTGCACTTGGTACCCTCTCCTTTTTAATATCCACTAAACCAATTCTTAAGTTTTGGTATGTAAATTAAAATTAAGATAAATATCATTGATAACACAAAACGTTAGAATCAATTAATGATAAAGAAATAAATCAAAATGATTAACCTACATACCAAAATCAAATGAAAGAACATATTAACGTGGTTTGGCACTAGTGGCCTACATCCAAGGATGAAACCTCGTAGGGTGGATAGTATTATTGATCTTCGATGAATTCTCTAAGATTGTTTTACATTTACATTAGATATTTTATTTATAGAGTAAATAAACCCTAGAAGATAATGTAATATCTCATTTGACTTGGTGATACATATCTTGAAGACTAATTAAATAAGATTTGTATTGACTTGGTCTTCGCTTTACGTGCGTAATTGCATGGTCACTTGATCTTCTTTTCTAGAACGATTACCTTGGAGTCTCATATATAGTACAATATAGGAAATTATTTTTGTACCTAGAGAAAATCTCGTAACTAAACCCGTGCGAGGAGAGGTGGGTTCCACTCATGCCACAAAGGTAAACCACATAAAGAAAATAGTTGATTGATCGTCAAACCTCGTAAAAGATATACAAGTCTTTGTTCTTGTGGGTGAAAATGAATTTTGGATACATGGGATTGAAAATGGTTTAAAAGAGTGATGTGGGCTTCATTTGTTCCTACAACGCATGCAAGAAACTTGTACAAAGGAAAAAAAAATGTTCACATTGAGAAACACGGGACGTCAAAGAAAGTTTTCGTGAATGAAAATTAATTTCGGAAATAATATTGAAAAAGATGATGATTTTGAGAAGGAAAATAATTTTTCTGTAAAGAGAAAAAATATAATCCTGAAATATTTGCTGGGCTAATATAATTGTATTTGACTAATCAATAATCTTCCACGATGAAGACAATATGTAAAAGATTAAGATGAAGAATATCGTTAACTAAAATGTTATTGATTTAAATTAATTGAAAGCAAGAACTGATACGAATTTAATCATTGTGAATGGATTTAAAACATAAAATCTATGGTTGGTTGTCTTGGAGTGAGCAAATCACCAAAGACATTACACAGCCGTGTAATAATGGTTAGAGCCATACATCATTCCGCTAACTATGAATGCTGGTTTTGCACATCACACTTCACAGGGTAAAGGTTGTTGAAGAGAAAAACTTGAACACCCCATACAACACCGTCCAAATTCTTAATAAGAAACAAGTTTGACGAGCTTTGATACCATCTTAAGTTTTGACGCTCCATACAACACCGTCCAAAATTAAGATGGATATCATTGATAACTCAAAACATTTGAATTATTCAATGATAAAGAAATAAAATCAAATGAAAGAAGAGGCTAATTAACGTGGTTCGGCACTAATGGCATACATCCTCGGATGAAACCACGTAGGGTAGTTAGTATTATTGATCTTCAGATGAATTCTCTGAGATTGTGTTACATTTGCATTAGAGATCTTATTTACAGGGTAAATAAACCATAGGAGATAATGTAATATCTCAGTTGACTAGGTAATACATATCTTTAAAAATAATAATATAATTATCTATATTTGTATTGACTTGGTCTTAGCTTCCGGGGCCAGAATAGCACGATCACTTGATCTTATCTCTTAATATGGTTACCTTTGAGTCTCGTATACCTTACAATACTTCAATACCAATGATAGAACAACTTTGCCAAGAAATAACCTTAGAATTATGACCATTCAATCTTCTCCAACCCTCACCATTTCATTTGAGATTTGTACTACATCTAGCTTATGAATCAGCTACATCATGTGGACGGCGAGAGGTCATGAACCATCCAGGTAATGCCAAATTCCGATAGACTTTACTTTTGTCTAATAATCTGATTTAGGTGACCAATTCCTTTGTAGTTGGTGCCACCATATTCTAGCACAGAAAACCACACAATTAGTAACACAATGGAGTATAGTATTTCGAAACCGTAGTGATCTTTCGCTTCGAGGCCGACCAGTTTTTTCGGGGAATTTTTTTTCAGTAATAATAAATTATGGGTCTCGAGTGGATCATTGAATACAAAAATAAAATTAAGAATGGAAATTAAAGTGGTTCGGTCTGTCGGCCAACGTCCACAAGAAAATCCCCGGTGGGAGAAATATTATTGATCTCCAGAGTTTGATGATTCTAGGATGGTTTTTATAAATACTCTTGTTTATAAGGTGCTAAGAGATAAAATCGTTATTCCCAATAAGACAGCTCTGTTGCAGATCGCTTCTTCCAAAGCGCGTCCCGTTTGCTCCGCTTGCTACAACCCAATAAGTTCTCTGATAAGTATAACCATTTAGATTACAAAATATCTTGGAAGCTTTGACTCCTCTTTACTTATCTTGTTTGTAGTCCAAGGTAGTTAGATCATACAAATAATGACTTAGTCTTCTCTACACGGACAAAATATTCCAGAAAGTAATCTCTTTTACGCTTGGAAATGTGTAAACCAAAGTAATTCTTATTTTTAAGCTCACTAGATTTGTGCATGTGCTACGTGTTGGGTATTTTTCTTTTAACCATATTTTTTATTTGGTGGGGGCGGGAATGCGTTTTTGATTTGATATAGTGGGGGAGATAGGAAATATGTGGGATTTTATTTATTTATTCCTTTCATTTTGGCGGAAAATATGTGGGAAATACGTGGGTCGTGGTTTTTAATGTTGGTATATTACTTTTATTTATTCCTTAATGTTGGTTTAAGCAATATTAAAGGTGGGTAATGTTCACGGTTGAATAGTGAGGCTGGGTAGGTTTTCTCATCGTTCAACGTGGGGAACATAAAAGTTACCCCTTAAATGGCGAAGATATCCCAATTCAATATATATATATATATATAATTGGAGAGTTCGAAATAGGAGCACATTCTAAATATCACCCTCTGTTTTTTTTTTAATAATAAAATGCTAAGACTAGCAACATTCAGCTGTGTTAGAGCATTTCTCGGTCGAACTCGCATGAATTGCTATCTCAAGCATGTTTGTTAATGTTAGTGATCAAAACTATAAGTCTCGATTTCTAGCCTATGTAGCTAAAGGTCTCGGACTAGGATAGAAAGTGTAGTTGAGCTCAAGAACTCCATGGCAATCATCATACAAGACGAAGGACTACTCGAGGAACCGGTGGAACTTCATCAACTAAAAGGTATGTGGAGACTTGAACTTATCTGTCACTCAAAATTCTATTTACTCTATCTCTTACTCTTGAGACAAAAGTCGTTTAGACGTATAGACTTTCATTATACACATTTGCTATTTCGTTTGAGTTTAACTCGCCTATTTATTTCTCGAAATATGTGTTGATAAGATTTCGCTTTAACCGAATTCATCTTTACCTAGTGACGAAAGTCATGATATGTTTCAATCACTTTGGAAATTGCTTTGACGAAAAATGGTCTGTGAATAACGGTTACATAACGTTCTCTGAGAATGTTTCAATGATTGAAATGAGAGTTTAGATTACATAACCATTAGTAGGATATAAGCATTGTTGTGGAAACACATATATGTATAAGTCCTTATTCCTTGAACCAAAGTTTGCGAACTTTGTTGATCAAGAGAAATGGAAGTGGCGAAAGCCAAGTACGCGAACTGTCGGAAGTTCTCACCCGTGAATTTCTGCTGGAGTTTGTGTACTCCTTCCATGAGCTTAAGTCCACGAAGCCAGTCCGCGAACTTGAGTAGGTTAAATCTAAAACCAGTTGTTCTTGAACTAATGTTTATATAAACTAAGGAATGCTTTTGCAAACCGTGGCTATAAAGTTCATGAACCGATTCGAGTGAATCAAATCGTTTTGCTTCAATTGTGTCTTGTGTAGTTACATAAGATATAAGCAATTGAACATCTCTAACTAGTTCATTTGAGTCATTTGAACTAGTTATGGTGAAGAAGAATATGGTTGATATGATAGTGTTCATATGGCTAACCATTTGGTTGACTATTGTTGAACCAACAAATGTTAATGTTTGGGTACGGTTCATAAACCCAAAATTGAACATTTCGTTTGTGTGTAACAAGCTAAGTTTTCGATCTAACGGTTGAGAAATATTAGCTTGAATCTAATCAGTTTTCATCTAATGGTGAATATTGAATTCTTTGTTACTAAGCTAACATTGATTGCAAACCACGATTTGAAAGACTATATAAGGGAGAACTCTAGAATCGGGAAACCTAATCCCCACACTTTACGTGTGATACTAGTTTGCTAAGCTAGAGTCGATTCTCCTTTAACCTTTGGTTTTCTTCTTCTAAAACCAGGTTAACGACTTAAAGACTTCATTGGGATTGTGAAGCTGCACCGATACTACTTTTCTTGTAGTTGTGTGATCTCGATCTTGTTGTTTCTATCGCATTTGAGTACAATTGAAATAATTGGCTTGAGATTTATATCTCCGATAGGCAAGATAGAATATAAATCACAAACACTTCGTCTTATCGTTTGTGATTCCACAATATCTTTTTTCGCTGCCTCGATTAAGATTATTGTGAGGTGATCAATAATACTAGGCTGTTCTTCGGGAATATAAATCTGGGTTATTGGTTCCTATTCACCTTGATTTATCAAAAGACGGAACAAAACTCATAGGTTTATTCGTGGGAGACAGATTTATCTATTACTATAGACTTTTCTCGTGATACGATTTGTTTATTAAAGTCTTCGACTTTGGGTCGTAGCAACTCTTAGTTGTGGGTGAGATCGCCTAAGGGAATCAAGTACGTAGCATCCTGCTTTGGGATCATAGGCGTAGGAGCATAACCGTACCTTGGATCGGTGTGAGATTGATTGGGGTTCAACTCTGGTCCAGCCGAAGTTAATTTGGATTAGGCTAGAGTCTCGTAGTGGCTTAATACAAGATGTGTGTTCAACTGGACTAGGTCCCGGGGTTTTTCGCATTTGCGGTTTCCTCGTTAACAAAATTCTGGTGTCTGTGTTATTCTATTCCGCATTATATTTGTTTATATAATTGAAATATCACAGGTTGTGCGTTGTTCAATCAATTAGAATATCCAACCTTTTGGTTGTTGATTTAAATTGATTGACACTTGGATATTGGTCTTTGATACCATCCAAGTTATTTTGATAAAGACTCGCATATTTCTATTTGCTTAAATAAAGATCAAATCGAGAGATTGAGATATAAACTCATTGATATACTTTTATCTAGATTGAGTCCTGATTGTCTAGTTGATTCTCTAGAAAGTATATTGGAGTTTGTCCATACATATTGCTAAGCGAAATATTTGGTGTGGTTGTTAGACCCCTACTTTTTCAAGCTGGATCAGATTTACATCATTACAAAGTTCAACTCGTTTACGTGATTAGTTTCAACAAGAACGAAAAGATTAAGATAGCAACACGAGTTCATAACAGAGAAATTTAGAAAACAACCTAAAAAATTTATCAAGCTAGTAATTCTTAGAGGACAACCAAGATTCGCAGTAGACAACTCAACCATTTTGATTTTGTTCTTGATTTTGTTAAACGGAATTGGTTTGGAAGAACTAATTTCCCCCGATCCAAATAACTCTCCTGCAATAGTCAGAAAGATTATGATCATAAAATGATCTCTCTATCTCTCAGGGTCTTTCCGGTATGACAAAGAACTATTTTCTTCCATGCCTAATGACTTCACCTTGTTAGGAGGTACCAAAGTACTAGAAAAATAATCAAAACAGTGAGGAGACATTACGGATAGGATTTGGTTGCACTTTAAATCTATTGATCTTGGAATTCCTTTGGAGATTGTTTTTCTGTATCTATGATTGTAGTTGCTGCTATAGTGAGAACTCTTGGGATTTCTGTTATTGTCGTTCGTAATTGTTGTTGAAGATGAAAAACTTGTTGAAACTGAATATCCAGAAATAGTTGTTAAATCAAAAGATGTAGTTTGTTTGAAACACAGAGATACATCAGTTGTACTCATCATCCTCATGTCCAAGGGCACACAACAATGGTAAAATAAATAAATCCAAGCACAAGATATCAAGATCTAAAAACAAGGAAATGAAAAACAAAGAACTAACCTAAAAAACAGGAATGAAAAAAATAACACTAAAACTACTAAGATTTCTATAGCAAGGGTTCTATGAGAAGAGTGGAATAAGGAATTTGAGTGGTTTGCTCAAATCCGCTCCTATGAGAGCAAAACGACGCTTAGATTTTGCGTTCTCTTTTCGCCTCAGAGGGAGAAAAAGCACTAAAACAGTACCCGTTCTGAGAATTTGACCACTCTGAATCATTACTTCTCGTTTCAAATTTGTCTAAAATTGGAGAGTTTGAAATATGAGTACATTCTAAAAATCACCCACTGTCCGAGGTGATATTTTTAGCCATTTTGCACGAAATTGGGACCCACATTGTGAATTAGTTGATAATTCGGTGTATCATCATATTTAGGCATTTGGATCGCTATAACAACATATGAGGCCTAAGATGATATCTGCAGTGAAGGCAAGGGTGGCCTAGCTTTGGTTGTAGCTATGCCATTAGAAATAATAAGTCTTAGTTTGGCATTGTTGTGTATTTTATAGAAGCACTTTTCTACTGTGCGTTGCTATGTTGTGTTGTATAAAAGAAAAAAAAGTTGAATATTTGGTAAAATATATACTAAAGTTAAAGCCGATTAAAAAGCGATTAAATTATGTTTGGTAAAGTATCAGGTTCAACTATTGTTGTTGTAGCAATGAAAAAAAACAGACATGCCTCTGAAATTGTTTTGTTTAATTTTACTGGGTATAATAGTAATTAAATATTTTACTATTAAAAGATATATATAATATTAAATTTACTAATTATTATTATTGTTAAAATATATTAATTTACTTAACTAATTTTTATAAGTTAAACTTAATGGTTTCCCCTTAAATATTTTTAAAACAAGTAATAATTAATAAAGATTAAACAAAACTTTTGGTTGGTAACCTAGATTAAAATTATAGGAAAATATAATTTTTCAAAAAAAAAAAAAACAAACTAAGTTTAAATAAGTATTTAATAATTACTTTTATTTTTGTTATTGATAAGTTAAAAAAAAAAAGTCTAATGAAATAGTACATAAAATAGTTTGGAAATTAAAAATAATAATTTTAAAGAATAAAACGGGCACCTAGTTCAATTTGGTCACCCAGTTTCCCAAAGTTTAATGCGTTCCAGGAGGTCCCAGGTTCGAGCCCCCAATAGCGTAATATTGCACGAATTAATATGGAAGGTAGTGTTAGCTTGCCCCCTTGTGACACAATCTCAGCCTCCCATCCGCTTCGGCTCCATTGGCTAGGTTACCCATGAGGCTCGCTGGTAGATTAGCACGGAAACCTGTTCAATTAATGTAGTAGTATGTCGTTGGAGCTTAGCTTGTTTGGCTTCCAACTGGTTAATGTAATATTCTTAATTTATCCAATAATAAAATTTCCAAAGAATATAATATAAAGAATAACAAATTGATGATATATAAATTTAAGGATGATTCTTGTCATTTATAAAATAAAATAAGGATAGGAAAGGAGAATAAAATATCAAATTAGGGTGGGACCACAGCTTATGCTTTTGGAGCTTTTAAAATCTCCTCCTCTTAAACTTTTAAAAATTGGGAAATTCTGGAAGTGCTTTGCATAAAAAATCCCTTTGCAAACACTTTACCAAACAGTAAGATGAAAACTTATTACTATAAATATGTTTTAAAAGCGATTATGAAAAAAAAAGAAACATTACCAAACTCGGCCTTAGCAGTTGCAAGAAGTCGAAGTGATTCTTCTCGTTCATAGCAAGAAGTCAAAGAGACTCTTCTCATTCATATATAAAAAGGATATTATTGTTATGCGTTCATTTTGGTCGACTTGGTTAATTTTATTTTATTTTTGACTCAAAAAAGACAAATTTTATAAGAAACCTATATCACCAAGATAGTAACAATAACGAAAAGATAAAAAAAAATTTTTTTTTGAAGGTACAGGGCTTGTAGCTAATTCATTACAGCTTCCCAATTATACAAAACAGTGTTTAAGGAAACACCGTCAAAAATATTTGTACCCACACACCAATTGTATATGAATACCTCAACACTATCATTTATGGTCTTGAACTTTCCATTGAATAGCCTTTCATTCCTTTTTCCCACCAGATAGCAGAAGGGATAATGTCCCAAATTCTCCTTCTAATGCAAGAAACAAACCCTTTTTTTTTCTTCTTTCACTCTCGAATGGTATTCCTGACAGTCTTGGAACACCCGTTGCAGATTGTAACAATTCAAAAAAAAAAGAACCACACATTTCACAACGCAGAAATATATGTTGATTTGATTCAGAAGCCTTCTTACAAAGCAGACAACCACTAACCATTACAGAATTCCTATAATATCAAAAGTAGGGGTAGGATTATAACACAATGTCCACACACAAAATATTACCTTCTGTGGTATCCCGAGGTTCCAGATGCATATATAAAGGAAATAAAATCAGACCTTCGACCTTCAAATCTTTACAAAGACTCAAAGAATAGAAAAATTCTTGTTATCATTCTGCCAAATTCTTTGATCTCCTCCCTCCCTTGTGTTAAAAAAAGCCATCAGGTTAAGAAGATGTGCAATTTCCTCCCTTGTGTTGACTTGGCTTATTTCTCCCTCATTTTTATTATAGTCGAGCAAATATTTCAGGAAAGAGTTTATTAGACACTTCAATGTGTTTACTTTTATGTTGTTACGTTTAATTGTATTACGTTTTGTCATTTGTTGGTCTGTTAAGTAATTTTCAAACTTATCGGAACTATTAGCCACATTTTATAGGTACTAAGCTAATATTCCCACATTGTATAAACCCTCCAGCCTTTATACACATATAACTCTATCGGTCATTCCACTCATTGTCATTTGGTTTTGAGTTGGAAGCCCAATTGTCAATTGGTTTTGAGTTGGAAGCCTAGAATTCTTACATGGTATCAGAGCGAGGATCATGCGTGAATAGTCAAAGTAGGAATTAACATTTAATCCCATTTAAGTTGGGCTTTGGACTTTAGTCCTACCCTCTTAAGCCCAGTACTGGATAATCCTAATTTACAAAATTATGAACGGGTTAATCCATTTTCAAACGATTTAGTCCAAATTAAACTTTTATGATGACAAAACTACCCACCAACGATATTAGCTTCCTGGTCTAGTTTAGTTCCATTATTTCAATTCTCAAATCGAGATACATCTTCATCACTCTGCTTCTCGTCTCCGGCAAATTTGTCTCTCTTCCTCTCTCGAGATCTGTTGAAGAAGAAGGTGGAGTTTATTGACGGAGCCACCGGAAACCATTGGAGGTATTGTAAATTCATAATCATTTTGAGATTTTGTAAAGTTTCTGAACTTTTTTTTGTTGAGATTTTAAGAACTCAAAGCGTTGATTTCATATCAAATTTATTTTCTGAGTCACAATCAATGTTTCGATTTATAATCTTGGGATGATTGTCATAATTTTGAGTCAAAAATTATCCTTTTTAAAAAAAAAAAAATTGTTAGGGTTCCTAATTGAATTTCGATCTATCTTTTTGTGCTGATTACAAATCTGATATTAACTACTTACTGAGTCTACACATACTGTATAGGTGAGTTGGTCAGAAGTCTAGTGCAACATACTTGATTTTAATATTTTAGTTTGCCTTACAATCTCTAGAAAAATGTTAGACTGATTAATTATAAAACTTTGTTGATTTGGCCAGGCTAATGAAGGAACTTATCCGTCGTTTGCAGATTCTGCTTAATTCCTATATACATTCATTTTTGTCTGTTAAACTTATATTTTAGTGATTATTCACAAAGCTTTAGTGCGTCACACGAACGACAATCTCTTGGAACAGTTGTTGCTTTAAAAGTTGCCATGATGGACACTTAATATGTACTACATTTTTATCTCTCGATTTTTATTTGTTAGTTTCTATATTTGTAATAATTTTCTTATATTTGTGCTTATGTAAGTTATACACCTTAAAGCAGAACTTACAAATACATTTGGTTAATTGAACCAAATTACTGGGAGCACAGGCATCCGATCAACATATCACCTCCGACTGAGGTCAAAGTACTTGAGAAATGAAATGGGTCTTCTTTATTTCTTGGCGATGTTGGCATCCGTGCAGAAAGTATAACATCCCTAAATTCTTATCCAAGTGGGAACAAGTTTGAAAGGCACAAATCATTTGGGTGTTAAGAAGTTTTGGACTTTAGTTCACAAGCACCACCACTCACGAACAAAAAAACTAATAAAGTGAAACAAATTGCTTTATTTCCACTCAAGCACATTTCAAAAGTGCTGTTGGATTAAGGAAATTAGTGGACGACGTGGACAAATATCCACCATAGTTCATTTGTGATGGTATGAGCAGTGGTTGATGGTTATGGTGTCGTCTTGCTGGTATCAAGAGAAGGACAATAAGACTATCCAGTACAAGCAATGGAGATGAATTTAGATTATGAAGTCTTGAAGTTCGGTGATGGTTTAACAAAGAACTACGATGGAGTCCGGGATTCATTTGGTTATGCATCAACAACAGATGCAAATAGAGACTTCAAGGAAGAATCAGTGAAAGGTGTTGGCTGATTTGAGTTGAGTGAAAGAAGATTTTGGAGATGGACTGTACGTTGGTTTGAATAGATTGCAAGTTTAATTGGCTGAACTGGTGGGAGAAGGTGTTGTCAATGTCAGGGAAGTCGGAGACGTAAGTGATGAATTGGTTTGGTCTGAAATTGTGTTAGATGATGGTTGCAGTCGGTGGAGTTTGGATTTGGACGAACTGAGTAGGCTGGTGTTGCGGCCAACTTCAGAGAGACTTTGGATTTAGAATTCGGCGGCAGTGATTGAATTGGGCTTGGACAGTTGCTTGTACGGTCCAATTAGGAATCACAACATGATATATATATATATATATATATATATATATATATATATATATATATATGAGAACCAACAGAGACAGAAATGGAGACTTGGCGGAGGCCGGTTTGACAAAAAAATAAGGGGGAGTATTGTGTTGAGAAATGGATGCAAGATGGACAAGTAAGCTTAATTTTGAATATTCTTTGTGACTTCTTTTAATTAAAAAGAGCACCTTTTCATCTACCCTTTTTACGAGTTAACAAATAAAAGAACAATTTCTCTTAAACCAGAAGCTTTGTCTAATTACCTCAAGAGCATTAGTGAATATAATTTCTCATCTTATTTTAGTTTAATCGGCTTAGAAATAGGGGCATGTAATTTGTATAGCTTTTTGATTTCTTGATGCATAGTTTAACGTGCTCTTCCCATTCTGATCTTAATGTGTACGTAGTTGTACACGTATTGATTGTTAATGTGTACATAATTGTACACCTTTTGATCCTTAATGTGTACATAATTGTACACCTATTGATTATGTAAGAAAGGCAGATTCCATTTTTTTTTGAATTTTGGTGAAGGGATGTGCCGACAACCTCCTACACAAGAATTGATTTTCTAGGAATTTACATGGAAATGAATTGAGGCTCCACCGCACCTTTTGGAGGTAAACTCGGTTGTACTTGTTGGTATTGTTAAATTTACCTGAATATATATGATTTGCAACACCAAATATTATTAGTTAATGATTAGAGGCATTAATGTTTGTGGTAAGATGCATTACAGTTGGGTATATATAGGATTTCAGACTCATCACATGCATTCCAACCTTATTTTCTCCAGCTCATAGGTTTCATACTGTGATTATTCTATTTTTATCTTTTCCTTTTTTTCTCCTTTTTTTTACTTTAAAAAAAAAAAAAAGTTGCTAACGTCAAGCAAGTATATAGATGATGGGTATAAACGTAGATCCTCCTCCTCCATTTCTTGACAAATACAAGATGCAAAACTCGTCATTCACTCATTTTGATTTGATATTGTAAGTGGATTTTCATTCATAAATCTAATCATTGTTTTTCATGTAGACCATTTGTATATATATGTAGATTTGAGTATATTAATTGATGTTTTACTTTACTTTTTTTATTTCCCAACAAAAGTGACTCTCTGCACAAATTGAACTATTGAACGCCTGCCAATTCATTAGTTTTATAATATGAAATTTCATATCTGTTAAATTATTCATCATTTCACCTCATGAATAATCAAAGTGAGCACCTCTCGTTGGAGAGGTTAAAAGTCTTGCGTTTCTTAAGATGGACATAGTCAATCCTCACGGGATGCAGTTTCAGCGGGAGGTAAGTTAAACTTGCTTATAGTGTTGAAAATATTTTTGGTGTTCGCAAGTTCTTTGTACAAGGTTTTGGTTCAATTTACTTAAACGGCTTATCATTTGAAGATTTTAATCTGGGTGACAATTACTGCAACTAGGGATTGCTAAAGAGAAAGCTGCAGACATTACTCAAGATGTGCAACGAACAACATGGAAAATCATTGATCTAGGTGAGTTTATCTTCTTCTTCTTTTTTAATCCGTAACTAGGGTGTACGAAGTTGTGCACATGTGAGAAAATGACACGTAGTTGGTTATGGAGATTCTCGATAGTGTTTTCGCTTATATTATTTTGTGGATATTCAAATGATTGTCGCCTTGTTGGTGAGAGTAACTGGGTCACGAGTTATACGGATGTTGATTCTTGATGTATATATACTTATACACACGTTGATTCTTATTGTGTATATAATTGTATACTTGTTGATTGTTAATGTGTACATAGTTGTACACATGTTGATTCCTAATGTGTACATAATTATACAATGTAGATTGTTGATGTGTACGTAGTTGTACCGATGCTGATTATATCATACCATGATGCACCTTTGGCATCAATTTTTTTCTTCCTTCGTTTTATGCATTTAATTTAGGTACTCACAAGCTCAAAATGGTAGAGCGCCCAAGCCTATCACGAGGTTTGTGGAGGTTGATGGTTCAAATCCATCTGAGTTTTCATATATTATGCTTATACAATATGGGTAGATATGTACATACTAGTGCACTGTTTAAATCCAATGAAATAGATTAGTTTGTAGGCGAATATGGTTGTTTGTTCCATGTTTTGTATGGGTGTACATATATGTGAACCAGTGTATTTTCCATGAAATATAGGTCGATGTGTGGGTATGAATGGTCAATTTTATATATGAATGTTTTGTAGGGTGCATCTATGTAAGTCCAATGAAAAAGTAAGTTTGTGTGTGGTTATGATTGATCAATTTTATACATGTTTGGAGAGGTGTACAAAAATGTATGCTCATGTAATTTCCATGAAAAAGAAGGTTGTGTGGTCATGAATGATCGTTTTTATGCATGTTCTGCATGGGTGTATGCACAACTGTATTTTTCCATGAAAAAGTAAATTTGTGTGTGGTTATGAATAAATTGTTTCATGCATGTTTTGTAGGGGTGTACATATTGGTGCACCATGACAATTTTCATGAAAAAGTAGGTTTGAGAGTGAGTATGGATGACCAATTTCATCCATGCTTTTTTTTTTTTTTTTTTTGAAGCATATCCATGTTTTGTTGGTGTATACAAAGTGGTGCACATGTGAAAAACTGAGTGCATAAACTTTTAAAAGTTTCGTGCAGGTGCACTTTTTTGTACACATCAAATAATGAAGTGAAAATTAAAAATTTTAAAAAGTGAAAATTATAGTCATATGGGTACTCTTTTTGTAGCTATCGGAAAGAGTTTTCCGAATATATAAAATTTGTAAATTTTGGATGAGCGGTTCGAAAGATAAATCGTTTTAAAATTATTTTTATATTATTCAAAATTGGTGACATCATCATAAATCAATGTGGACTAAACTGAAAATATTTAGACTAAATTGTAAATATTCAAGGTTATTAATGTACTTTTCATATTTCGAATAAATAAAGGACTAATTTGTACTTAGTTGAATGGGTGTGGTCTAACTAGTATATTTGGATGGGATTTTGGACTAAACCACATTTTTCCCATAGTCAAATGCCCACCCTTATGCGATCCACGTGTTAAGAGGCTTAAATTTTGGTTTAAGTTGGAAGCCCATAAATCTTACATGGTATCAGAGCGAGGCCCATGCGTGAGTAGTCAAATGCCCACCCGTATGTGATCCACGTGTTAAGAGGCTTAAATTTTAAATCGTGCTTACCCATGAAGGGGAGTGCTGGAACTACTAGCCACTTCTTATAAACTATTAATAACCTGTTTGGATAGCACATCAGAAGTAATTTTTTGACTAGAAGTCAGAAGTTAGTTTGGGTGCCAAATTTCAAACGACATTTATAAGTGAAAAAGTTAACTTTTCATGAAGAAAATTAGTTTTGCTTCTGACTTTTTCTTTTCCAGTTCTGGAGAAATAGAAGTCAGAAGCAGATTTGTATCCAAACACGCTATAAGCTAATGGTCCCACATTGCCTAAAGGCCCTAAGACAACTCCACTCATTGTCAATGGGTTTTAAGTTGAGAGTCCAGAAATCTTAATAAACTATTATGTGATTCGTGATCAGTTTTTTTTTTTTTTTTTTTTTTTGAAGTTGAACCTATCGGTTTAATTATTTTTACATTTGAGAACTTCTTTTATTTATCAAAGAGACAGAGTATGGGCAAATGCACTCACCAAATTTTTGGGTTGTGATAACTAGATGTGCGGCGTGTGCCTCTATTTGCTACAGGAATGTTGAGTTGATAACAAATTAAAGATAGAGTTTGCATTTTGTTTAGTAATGATTGTGTGGACAACGGGCGAAGACTTCTCCTAGAGTGGACAAGCTGGCAGCTGACAAATTCCGATGTCTCACGTCAGATATTATTGATATTTCACATAGCGAGTGGAACTCCCAATCACAAGAGCTCTTCGTTAAGAGCAGTTCCTATGGAATGAACAAACTCCAAGTTTGTTTATTTTGCTCCCACTATGGAATGAACAAACATGAAAAATAGATGATCAAATCAACAAATCTGATGCTTTGAACATTGAGTTGGAGGATCAAGCGCGCGATTGATGATACATCGGGCGATGGTGCCAAAAACGCGCGGCACTACCTTCAACGCCCGCGTCTCTTCCTTCAACGCCAAATACAATTCACGATTCCCAAAAAATATTTTACTACTTTTTATCCTATTTTATCTCACTTTATCATATTTTATCTCACTCAATCCTATTTTATCTCACTAAATATTATATTTTATATTTTAACTTTATTCTACAAAGCATTTTATATTAAAAAGAAATACTAGTGGGCCCTAGAAAACCAAATCTGTTCATTTTGCAATTTTGAGTTTGAACATTACCATAATAACTGCTCAAAGATGGGGTCAGTGATCTCTGCTTTTTTGTCAACTGTATTGGCTCAATCCTGAAATTCTCTCTGCCGGGCTATCAAATTCAATGGTTAAATGGAAGACAAACAAACAAGTTTTTCTCTGTGAACAGGGGCGGAGCCACATTGAGAGGTGGGTGGGCAATTGCACCCCCTCAAATGTAAGCTCCTCCCCCATTTTAGTCATTTTAACCCTTTTGCACCCCCTAAAATGTGCACTGATTGACAACTTGCCCACCCATTTCTAGAATTCTGGCTCCGCCCCTGTCTGTGAAGCCATGTTATGGTTGATACAAGAAAAATTGCTCATTGTGCTCAAGCCCAGCTACCCTTCGAAGTGTATCTGTTTTTTCTTTTCCTCCCTTTTTCTGCAATTGTTTGCATACATTCTTTTAAAACATTCCAGTTTTTCTGCATACGAACTTATGTATGAAATGTTCAACTCAAATAACACATGCAATGCATGTGCCCTCTAAGCCTCTAGGTTGATAAACCAACATCTAACAAAGACACAATGTGATGGTTGATTTACAAAAATAAATTTGTTACAAAATGAAGAGTGTCCAAATTCTGTAGAAAAGAAAATTTATGTATTAGAAAAATTCCACCAAGTGTGGGAGTTTTGAGAAGTAAAAGTAACAACCCGGAGAAGAAGAAAACACGAATTGGATGGGAGACATGAACAACAGAATGGAAACTTCTCTCTCCTTTAAAATTTATCTCGCTAAACTTCTTTCCAAATTCTGATCCTCCTGTCCAGCATTCTCACACTCATTAGCAGACTTAAATGTATCCACACTGCCACTAGCAATGAAAGAAGACTTGGCTTCAAGGTTGCTACCGCTTTTCTCAATTAGCTTCCCTTTTGTAAGTGCTTGAGGAAGTGCTGATTTGAGAATCTGGCTCTGCTGGTTTCCAGGGCTCCACCAGGAGGGACAGTGTTTTTACTACGGAACTCATAGTAGGTCTTTGATGACGTTCCCTTGCACAGCAGTGACCAGCTAATTTTCTGACAGTTTCAATGGAGGCGACCGTCTCGTCAGTGTTGTTGATCGCAGGGTCAATTGCTAAGTTTCCTTTCTCGACCTACACTTTTTGGAACCAAGAGAAGTCTGCCTCAGTTAGGTCAAATGCCTTTCGACCGGTTATTAGCTCCATTAGAATCACGCCGAAACTGTACACGTCAACCTTGGTCGTTACTGTTCTCTTCACTGTTCAAACAGAAAGATATTTAATACCTTGTTTGCTCCAAATAACATTAACTCAGGAAAAGGCAAGTCAGTAGGTTGATTAACCTAATAAAACAATTACTGTAAAAGAACACGTGTTGGTCAATGTAACTATTGAGGTTCTCGGATGTCTGAATCTCAGAGTTATCTTGTATCTAAATGTTTGATCAAAGACTATAACTGACGAATTGATATCTGAGATGCCAAAATATTACGACATCTTTCAAACAAAGCTAGTTAAGACATATTTCAAACTATTCAAAAGAAAACGACAGTAGTGACAAGATTAGTAACTAACTGGAATCATACATCTTTCAAAAAATTATGAAGTGTAAATGTGACAAGATTACTATTGCATACCAAGTAGAAAATGAGAGACTAGATCTAGCGCTGAGATACAGACTCACTGTTCGACTTCAACGTGTAGTTTGAAAAGTTTTGCACCTGCGATTCTTTAAGAATCCTAACAATCTTATAAACCAGTCACTATCCTACTACAGCTTATGTTTGATAGTTTAAACTTAAAATGACTTACCTTCATATTGTGGGTCGAGGTAGCCAAAAGTTCCAGCAACTCTTGTTTCAACAGAAAAATCCCCACTGGGAGCATTACGAACAAGACCGAAATCGGCTACCTTAGCCCTCATGTCATCACCAAGAAGAATGTTTCAGGGTTTTAGGTCTCGGTGTATGAAATTTGCTCCATGAAGATGCTGAACACCGCTAGCAACGTCTAATGCAATGCTTAACCTTCTAGTCCAATCAAGAGGCTTCAACACTCCATTCCGATTAAAAAGATGTTGACCAAGGGTTCCTTGTGGCATATATGCTCTAAAACGAGAAGCCTTTCATTTCCATCCACACAGTGACCAAAAAGCGCAACGAGATGCTGATGACGTACTTCAGTAAGAACTTGAATTTCAGACTTAAACTGCTGCAGTCCTTTCTCAGTCATAACTCCTTCCATTCTTTTCACTGCAATCCTTGTCCCGTCATCTAGTTCTCCTTTGTAAACTGTTCCAAATGCACCCCGACCTTGAGGAATCTTATCCGAAAGCTGATTGTTTGAAACATCAAGGAATTCCAGAAAAGGTAACGTCGTCAACTGTGTTGGTATAGAACCAGTGAGTTTATTATCAGCAAGAACGACTCGTTGTACTGTTGCCAGCAATGCAATTTCAGAAGAAATGATGCCAGTGAGACCAAATTTTTGAAAGTTTATACCTGTAATATTTTCCCCGTTGCAAGTGATTCCCAAATACTGCGAACAGGGATTGTTCCCCCTCCAACTTTGTGCAAATATTGCGGGATAACCCACTGATTTCGCTATAGAAAGCAATAACTTTACACAGGGATCACACTCCCCAGGAGCAGGCAAACAGAAGCTGTTTGTTTCCACCTTCAAGTCTAATTTCACAGAACTACGGAATTCAGGTACAGATCCTTGCAGAAAGTTATTTGACAAGCTTAAGTTTTTCTCGTCTCCCTAGTTTGATGGCCTCTTTCAATCATCAAAATCAGTGCAATTGCAACTGTTTTAACCTCACAAATCATACTCAGTTCACTTACACAACAAGAATCACAAGCACCACTAGCATCATATTCAGCATCACTAGCAGTACAAGAATCACAAGCATCACTAACATCTCTAGCATCTCATTCAGAACAGGAATCACATATTACACCCAAATCACTAGTTACACAAATCTGGAACAAGAAATTTTCTAAATTGCGAGGACCAAAACAAAGGGTTTCCTCTGCAAATCAAGGTTGAAGATTACTACCCTACATTATCTAGAGAAATTCGTAGCACCAGCTATGAACTACCGAAGATCCTCATTCATGGCACCAACTCTGAACTACCGAAGATACTCATTCATGGCAGCTGCAATTTCATCAATTACAATCCTCTGGACTGGTGCTCTAACTCAAGATGTAAGTTAGACTGTGGCCTCAAGGTCTACTGTAATTGCTCCCTACAACAAGATCTACACGTCTCTCTGAATTTCTTCCGGCGTCATATCAAATGGGTAAAAATCTTGGTAATTCCCGTCCCAATCTCTAGTATGAACTTCTTCTTCACAATCTTTTTTCAGTCATATGAAGGTAAGTCATTACTCTACTCTAGTACTAAATTTCAAACCCAAATTTATAATCAAAAATCCCACATTTACAGGAGATGCTTATATAAATATACTGCCTATCACATTCATGCTAAGTTTATCATCCCTATCTATTGGTTGAATTACAAATCTCTCATAATCCACATTGGAAAACAGGGCAAAATCTTAGCTAGAACTAAGTCTGACTGTATGCTCAATTTCTGTAAGAAAACAACCAGACAAAACAAGTTTAATTGCACACACCACAACATTGTCATATAAATTAGATGTTCATCATAAGAAATTCACTTACTACCTTATAATTGTTGTCTTAAGTTTTTACCATAAAGCTCACTCCACTCTGAGTTATGCTATAAAAACTACCTGGCTAGCTTCTCTTTGCACCTCCAATAGCACTTCCAGATGCACTTGCAAGGTTCTTTGCAGCTTTCATTGCAGTCCTGGTCGCAGCAGCTCTTGGGACTTGAGCAAAAGCCCTAGCACTAACTCCAGCTGGCAATGGCTCATCAACTGGTACTTCATGTGGATGAGTAATTTCTCCGAGGCCTTCTCTGGCTATCCCTGCAACATCGTCAGCCATTTGTCGCATTTCGGGTGCAAGCATGAACAGATTAGCGAAGCTGATTACGCCAACAGGGAGAGGGAGGGAATCATTTATATGAATTTGAGCTCTTGTTTCCTATGGAATGGGAGTAGAGAAAAACCCCTGGCGTGCACCGCCACAAACCACCTGTTGATCCCCCACCAGAACAACCCCTTCCTACACTACAAATCTGCCCCGATCAGGATGCAGTGCGAAAAATACCCAGCCATCCTTAACACCCATAAGCTGACCATCCACCAGATGTCCTCGCTCCCCATGTTGTTGCTGCACCCCATCCCCAGCCACTGCAAGCGTCCCACCACCACCTGCAAATCTCTCATTTGCAATCTTTGCACCAGAAAAGCCATGCAGCTTGCATCTACAAATACCTGGAGCAGACTCACTAGATTCTGCAATCCCACTCTAAAATCATTTCACAACATCACAAAATCTTTAATCAAAATCAATACCCATATTCACAAACATCTATTTATAACTACAAAAAACACCAGATTTCTCTTGAATTGCAAAGTTACTAACCTGATTATTGGGCTGACTCAACTTGGCTCTCTTTGGATAATCTTGAAACTCATCAATGGATCTCTGATCTCCCTCCATATTACTGGTAATCAAAGCCTGGTTCTTCTTTGGAATGTTATTAGACAAGGAAAGATAAAAATGTCGCCTGGCTCTGCTTTGGAAAAACTTAATGAGAAACTGAAAGAACTTCTTATTTATATGGTCTTATTTGAGATGGGAAGTGCAACAGTTTTCAAATCGCAACCGTTAATCATCCGAGGTGGCACTACGATTTTTAATCCTAGAGATTGGTCTTGCACGATTCCTCAACCTGGCAAGCCTACTGGCTCCTCTCATTGGTCTAGCAAAAGTAACTACCTCTAATTGGCTCATGCACAAAGGCAACAAACACTTGGTGCTTATACTTTGAACACAACCATGGGTCGGACTCGGGTTAAAAATCAATGGACATTACCCACGAACCTCAATCCGTCTGAAATTTCTACTCATCTGACTCAGAGGTATTCCTACCACATATCTATTTAGACAAGAGCTGAAGCTTTCTCAAACTGGATTAAAATTATCTTGTGGCAGACACAGTTTCTTACTCCAGGCAACCACTCCTCACCAACCACAATATGTAACAAGGTAAATGATCCAAATGGTAAAAAGGTAAAGATAACTCGACACCATTCAATTTTAGTTGTCCCTAATGCTTTAGAAACTAGTTTTTTACTCTTTGACAGGTCGCAGTCCAGAGTGCCATTAGCCATGATAGACCAAGTCAACAAATCTTTAGTGAGCTGTCCCAAGTTCAAGTACGATTTCTTAAGCATCTCTACTGCATACGCTATCTTGTTCAGTTACGACAAGGCGCAAACTCATCCCGTGAAAATTTTTCAAATTAAAGTTGTACACATCAACATCACCTACATTGTCCTTTTCTATACCCATCCCAACCAAAGTAAACATATTTCTATTAACCATTTCATTCTCTAGTTTTTACTCTTCTCAATGGCCTCCTCTTCCAATTCCAACCCACCTTCCATTGAGAATCTGGTCAAGAAAATGAACATAGCCTTAACTATCCCTAAGGACTTATTCCCCAAAGTCTTTCTCAACTCTGAGAACATCAGAACCAAACAAGTCCAGGATTGGAAAGGTTGTTTCATTGGAAACTGTGTAGTAATATCTGCTTTAAAACATCCAGAGTTAGCAATTTCATCAATGCTCACTGGGAAATGTTTGGCAGAATGGAGATTGAAATTTGGAACAGAAGAAGAAACTTCTACATCATCAGAACTACAAATGAAGAAGATTATTCTACTCTGAGAAATGGAGGCACTAGAGGAGTTTTTGACAAGCTGGTGGTTCTGGTGGGAATACCAGTAGGAGGACCTAATCTCATTGATGAAGAAATTTTCTCTAAGGTCATGATCTGGCTTCTAATCAAGAGAATCCATACTCACATAATACCAGACATACCAAACATCATTCAACCAATTGGTGTATACCAGGGCCAGAAAAAAGCCTATGGAAGAGACAGATTTGAAAAAAATGTGGAAGTAAAAGTTACAATCAATGTCTCCAGGTCTCTCAAGTTTGGAACTGAAGCATTTGAATCACTCACTGTCTCTCACTGGTTAGAATGTGCCTATGATTTCAATGGCATCAAATTTTGCAAAGTCTGTCGAATTCTGGATCATCCTAGCCCCCCTTGCCCATCTCCACCAAATCAGAACATTACAGATTACCAACATTTACCAACTCCCCAACCAGCACCTGCACCTATAACCCCTAGACAGAAATTGGTCCAAGCTGGAAAGGATATCATTCATAGAGGATATACAGATGCAGATGCTGTTGCTGTTGCTGTCTTTGAAGCAAAAATGAAAATTGCTAAAAGGTTGTAACTTGAAAAGTCAATAGCAAATATTGCTTCTACCTCTAACACTCACATCATCTTTGGAGCTAAGCCTTCTACTATTGAAACCAATGATTCCCCACACCCACATGTTCTAGCTTGTCAAATTAGAAACAAAATATTAGATTTGGCTAAAAAGATAGCTGGATCTTACAAGAAAGCTCAGCCAAAGTGGAAAGCTGCTGCTAGAACTTCTTCTAACAACAACAACACCTTGAGTAAAAACTCTGAGGAAACTACTGCTGCTGACTTAGCTGTTGCTGAGCAATTCTTCCCAGTCATCAATACCCCAAAATACTTCCCTTCTCAATCCTTACCTACTTTAGCTCAGATCAAAGCTAATATCGAAGCTGAAGCTAGTAAGAAGAAAAAAGCTGCTTGGAAGGCTAAGAAAAAGGATCATACTTTTGAGAACCTTGAAGATATCTCCCTCAATACCTCCTATGCATCCCTCACTGAATTCAAAATAAAGAAGGATGTACCAAACGAAGATAGTGCTGCTCTAAACAACATGGAAATGACAAGTGCAAAAATACACAAGGATCAGATGGATCCCACTGAAGAACAGATGGTCAACCCCTCCAACCTCTTGGCTAATGGCACCATGGATTGCTCTGCTGCTGCTGGAATAAGGGTATATAATCTCAACCCTTTCTCTTACTACCTTCATCTAAATCTATATCTCTTTATATATTATTTGCATGCTCTGCTCCACATACATTATGATAGTATTACTAGAAGACCTTCCTCAAAGTATCCAGCAGTGTCCTATTTATGGCAATTCTTCACTTCCTTAGCTTGGAATTGTCAAGGACTGGGGCACTAGGGATGCTAAAAGATACCTCAATGACATGTTCAATAAACTAAACCCTGACATCATATTTTTATCTGAAACCAGACAGAAGTATGATAAACTTAAGAAAACTATGAATGAGTTAAATGT
Source organism: Papaver armeniacum (assembly GCA_023531295.1). Lineage (NCBI taxonomy): Eukaryota > Viridiplantae > Streptophyta > Magnoliopsida > Ranunculales > Papaveraceae > Papaver > Papaver armeniacum. Next base: position 113,989 of record JAJJWW010012691.1, read on the forward strand.
CAAAAATTTATGGTATGTTAACCCTGGTGGGGCAAGTGGCACTGTTGGTGGTCCAGCCCTGATATGGAAAAGCAACCTATCTCTGGAAGTTCTAGATAGCTCTATAAATCATATCAATGTTATCATCAGAATTTCCAATAGCCCTCCTTGGTTATTTACAGGTTACTATGGTAATCCCTATGACACTCAATCCAAACTAAAATCTTGGAAATTTCTTGAGCAAACTGCAGTGTCTAATAAATTACCTTGGCTGGTTATTGGGGATTTCAATTTCATTCTTCATGATACTGAAAAGTTTAGTACTCATCCTATAGATGCTAATGAAGCTTATCTTTTCAATGAAAAGATACAAAACTTGGATCTCATTGATCTTGGTTTCTCTGGTTGCCCTTTCACTTGGTCAAACAAAAGAAAAGGTCATGCTCTTACTGAACAAAGATTGGATAGAGGCCTAGATAATGATAATTGGCTTGACATCTATCCAAACTCCACTATCACTAATATGTTAGCCATTGGCTCTGATCACCACCCTATTTTATTAAACTCCAATCCTCACTGGAAGAATGGTAAGATTCCATTCAAGTTCTTTAGTCCTTGGTTAGATCATGCTGACTGCAGAAAGATGATTGTTGAATGTTGGGAAAAAGCCACTCCTGGCTCAAGTGCTTTCTCAGTTGCTAGAAAACTTAAGGATATAAAATTACAAATCAGAGTCTGGAATAAGGAAGTTTATGAAAACATCAAAACTAACATAGAAGAATGCAAGCAACACTTAACTTGGATACATACCCACTACTTCAGAACTGACAGAGGACAGGCTTTAGCTGATGCTAGACAGCAACTCAAAATCTGGCAAGACATAGAAGAGAAATTCTGGAAAACAAAGAGCAGGGATTAACTCATTAAGCTAGGAGACCAGAATACAAGTTACTTCCACAAAGCTACAAAAAGTAGAGCAAGAAGGAATAAGATAGAATCTATTCAGACTGAAGAAGGCAACTGGATCACTGAGTACCAAGAGGTTAAAGATTGTTTTACCAACCACTTCACTCAAATGGCAACAGCTGAAACAACAAACCCCACTTTTGAAATCATCAATCTTATCCCTCTAACCATTTCCTCTGAAGACAACACCATCCTCAACAGAAAACCTAAACCTGAAGAGATTAAAGCCATTCTTTTTAGTATGGCAAATGACAAAGCCCCAGGACCAGATGGATTCCCACCAAACTTCTTCAAACTCAATTGGGATATTCTTGGTAATGATATTGTTTCTATGGTTCAACACTTCTTCCTCTCTGGTCATATGCTAAAGGAAATGAATGCCACCTTTATAGCCCTCATTCCCAAAGTATATAACCCAACTTCCCCTAGACATTTCAGACCTATCAGCCTCTGCAACACCACCTACAAAATCATATCCAAACTCCTAGCCCAAAGAATGAAGCCCTTCCTAAACCAAATCATATCACCTTACCAATCTGCTTTCATTCCTGGAAGGCAAATATATGACAACATAGATATTGCTCATGAAATTATACACACCATGAGGTCCAAAAGAGGAAAGAAAGGCAACTCAGGCATTATGGGCATAAAAATTGATATGGCAAAATCTTTCGATAGAGTGGATTGGGGATTCTTAATGACCTTCATGAGGAAAATTAGATTTGATGAACAATGGTGCAACAAGATATACCAATGCATCTCCACCTCAACTTCAGCTGTCCTCATCAATGGTTCACCTGAAAAATTCTTCAAACCCTCTAGAGGTCTCAGGCAAGGTGACCCTTTATCCCCTTACCTATTTTTATTCTGCATGGAATCCCTCTCAAGGACTCTACTGCATGCTGAGAAAATGGGTATCATCAATGGAATAAAGATTTTCAAAGCAGCTCCACCTATCAGCCACCTCCTTTTTTTTGATGATTGCATGATTTTCTGCAAAGCAAACACCACTGAAGCTCAAAACATAATGCAACTACTGCAGATATTTGGCAGCAATTCTAGGCAATTAATCAATTTTCATAAATCTGGAGTCTTCTTCAGCAAAAAGACTAACCCAAACCTTATTCCTCAAATCAGCAATACTATGGGAGTTCAAGTTCTTCAATTAGATGATAAATATCTAGGATCTCCTCTTTTCACTCACACAAGCAAAATTAATTCTTTCAAGCCTGGAGTAGAAATATTGAAGCTGAGACTTACTAGTTGGAAACATATACCCTTAAATCCTGCTGGCAGAGAGGTAATCATCAAATCTGTGACATCCTCAGCATGCTTTTACCAAATGAACTGCTTTAGGGTTCCTAAGAAAACCTGCAAAGATATCAACAATCTTCAAAGAGACTTCTTCTGGGGAAAGAATATAGAAAATCCTTCTGGTTACTACCCTAAAGCCTGGACAGCTGTGTGCAAACCCAAAGAAATGGGAGGCCTAGGATTTATGAACATGGAACTCTTAAACAGCTCTATGATAACAAAAATTGGCTGGAGACTAGAGCAGGATAAGGACTCACTATGGTACAAGCTCATGGATGCCAAATATCTCCTACGCAGAAATGTTCTTAGCATGGATACTAAATCCAAGGATGGGGATTCTTGGATATGGAAAGGAATTCTGGAAGGAATTAGCAACATACAACAACAACATTCGGAGGATTGGTAATGGTAGAAAGATCAAAATGCGGGAAGATATATGGATCCCAAATACCAATACAAGACTACAAAAACCCCGTAATCGCTGACGTAACATTGAAAAGCTACAATCTCTGATTCTTCCAGATGGATCTTGGGATGAAGACCAACTATCTACCTACTTCAGCATGGAGGAAGCATCTATGATTACTACTTTGAAGACACATCTGGAACCTCAATGACTCTGGAGTGTTCTCTATCAAGGACTTATACAAGGAAAAAATTGGTTACCTCTACAGAAATGACATCATACCTGGCAACTGGGAAGCCATATGGAATATGGATGTGGCTCCAGTCATCAAAATTTTTATCTGGAAATGTGCACATGGGATTCTCCCCACTAATGCCAAAACAGCTAGCATATTGCATTATATAAATCCTTTATGCACTGTCTGCAATAGTGGGGAAGAAGAAACCATGTCTCACTTATTCATAAACTGTACTGCTGCAACTTTGGTATGGCAAGAAATTCTTGGCACATCCCATACTCTCTTGGATAACAATACCATCTTTATTGACTGGTTAAATTCCTGGTTTGATGTTGGAAACACTAGCACAGCTACCAGCATTTATGCCACCACTTGTTGGTATATTTGGAAATCTAGATGTGACCTTATATTCAAGCAAATCTGACCTAATGTGGGAGTTATTACTCTCGGGATTAAGCAACATTTGTGCAACCATAACATAATTTATGCAATGCCAGATCATATCCTGAATGACTTTCCTCTGCTACCTGAGGAAACTGACACTGATATGCAACAAGTCAACACTTCTTACACTTGGAATGCAGAAACAGGATTTGGAAAGCATATCAGTATATGCAACCTTCTAGATATTGAGAATTCTGTTTATTACACTGCTCTAATTTTGACATAATTTGCAGGAACCATCATTGGTACTAGAGGATATTCAGGACACTATGGAGAAGAAGGAATCACAGGAGGGGCAGACCTAGCCTTCCAGTGGGCCAAAGAAATTCAGCATACAAACATTGCAATATCTGCTGAATCAATGGACATCCTAGCTCGATTTAAGTCACTCTACCATGAAGCTGCTCAAGGAAGATTTCACCTTAGCTACTATGAAAGAAACAACAGTCAAGAAGACTATCGTAGAAATAGTAGAAATATGGATATAAACCCCATATCTTTTGTTTTATTAAATCTTAGCATTATTCACCGTACCCAGAACATGGATGCTTTTAACTTAGCACTCTCTTGTAAGAACAATGATGGCAGGCTGAGAGGTACTCCCACAGCATATACCAATACTCTTGTGTACTGCCCTTAGTGCCTTCCCAGGCCTAAGTTTTTTCTATTAAAAAAAAAATCTTGGCCACCCGTGTACCTCTTTAAAGATCTTATAACGGAAGATTTAGGAACTTTACATCACCTTACGACAGTTCCTATGGCAATCACTCAAAAAAAAAATTGTTAAGCCCGGTGGATAGGAAAAGTTGATATTTTTTTTTACTCGGCAAAAAAAATAAAAAAATATATAAAAAAAAATAAGAAAAATGATAGGCAAAGTTGATTTTCCACTACGGTGAATATAAGTCGGTGGACCATGATGAGACGTGCGAATTAATAAGATCCGCGTGATATAAAATGAGCCGGTGGCGGTCTTGATTAAATCGCTGGCGACTTTACTAAAACCGCCAACGATTACTTTTGTAACGGTCACTGGAACAGTTAGTCCCCCTCCCCCAAATATATACTACTCGATTTCCTCCTCCAAAAATCACAATTCTTTCTTAATTTTTTTAATTACAATCTCTCTTATTTTTCAACCATGAATCCTGATTTTGGTTCTTCCTAGGAAGATATGGAAATGGATGAAACCTTGTATGAAGAAGAGCAAGAAATTCATGTAGATTTTTTGCGTCAAATGGGTGAAGACGCAATTCAGGATAAAAGGAGGCAAAAATTTATGTTGCAATTACATTCAGGGATGATGCCAAAGCTTTTAGAGTTATAAGAAGTTATGACTGGAAGATGGACGTGGCAAGATCGATATTTTTACTACTGCAAGATGATGAATGATTACTTTAATTGTGGATGTGTGTATTCCGATATGGATTTTCAGCGTTGATTCCGCATGGGGCGCAACTTGACTCAAAGTATTATTGCTGAGCTTTTTCAGGTACAACCTTTACTTTTAATTATCAGTATGATGTACGACATGTACGAGGCTTTAGTCCTAAAAAAAGGTCATTGTAGCTCTCTGAATAATATGTTATGGGGTACCAGCGGATTCCACGGATGAGTACATTCGTATGGGAAAAACAATCGCATTTAGGTATCTCAAAATGTTTTGTGAAATAATAGTCAAGCATTTAGGTCCAATTTTCTTACAAAAACCTACTCGGATAAATGTTGTAAGAATCACTGTCGAAAACACAAAGAAGTGTTTTCCAGTAATGCTAGGTAGTCTTGATTGCATGCACTGGAAGTGGGAAGCGTTTCTGGTTGAATTGGCAGGTCAATATAAGGGTCACTATTCAAAACCAACTGTAATGTTGGAAGCTTTGGCTACTTATGATTGTTGGTTTTGACATGCTTTTTTTGGACTCCCGAGTTCACATAATGATATCAATGTTTTGCATAAATCTTCATTGTTTGAAGATCTTAAGCATGGGATCGTGCCACACTGTAATTTTACCATCAACGGTGATGACTACACTCAGCGGTATTATCTTGCAGACGGGATCTATCCAGAATGGTCTACTTTGGTTCAAGCTTATAGTCAGATAGGATTTGGACCAACGACTGCGAAGGATATGAAGTATTTTAACGGCCAACAAATGGGTGCGAGAAAGGATGTTGAACACGCTTTTGGCATTTTGAAAAAGAAATTCTTCATTGGAGTTGGGCCAACACCCTTTTAAGTCTTCAAGAAATGTAATAAATTATGCTAACTTGCATAATTCTTCATAACATGGTCATTGAGGAAGCCATACGTGAAAACACTGGGGGTACCAAAATACATCACCAACTTTTTTGTAGGCAATCTGTATGGATAAACTTAACACAACTACGAGAGTTAAAAATCAATCAAGGAAAGTGTCTAGAGTTATATCTCAATCTCTCTTGTGATTAATCCATGAACCTAATCTCAAAGAGAGTTCTTGGACGGTACCAAAGATCAATATCCAAGGATCAATCAAGTCTTATCCAACAAACAAGGTCAGGCCTATCTACTGCTATTGATCAACGCACAACCTGTGATGATTCAATTATAAAGATATACAATATAATGCAGGAAAAAAAATAACACAAACACCAGAAATTTTGTTAACGAGGAAACCGCAAATGCAGAAAAACCCTGGGACCTTGTCCAAATTGAACACCAAACTATATTAAGCTGCTACAAGCACTAGCCTACTATCAATTAACTTCGGTCTGGAATGCAGTTGAGCCCGAACTCAGTCTCCCACTGATTCAGGAATAGTCGTGCTCCTTATGCCTTTTGAATCCCAACATGACACTGCGCAGTTGATTCCCTTAGATGGCGTCACACCAACTAAGAGTTGTTTCAACTCAATTGAAGACTTTGAACCATTTGCCTCTCACAGACAAGGTAGTTAATATCGTGTATCGGTCTCGTATCGGCCGGGTCCTATACACCTATACAGAAGATATTACCGGTTTTTATCGGTGATACATCATTAAAATTAGAATTTCAAATATTTATAAGACCTTAGGAAAAATAATAAGAATCATACATTATCTCAAATTTCTAAATCATAAGGTGGCAAAATCTTACACTTATGTGTCTTCCAAACGCAATTTAACCTTGACTATTTTCCAATTTTGTCGGTGAAATATTTCTCAAAACAATCACAAATACAACTACGTAGTCAATAACAACCGCTCAAATTCTCCACTATCTTCTGTCGTCTAGAGAAAAACCCAAATCCATTCAAATTCCTCCTCGAGTATATATGGTGTCCATCTTGTATCCTACGTATGGTCATTAATTTTATATCTTAAATATATTAGGGTTTTTTACATTCTTTAATTGACGTTGTACTTGTCTGTAAAGACTAGATGCATGTTGCTCGAAAAACTTATCCACTTTATTTGGTGGTGATTTTGATAATTGATTATACTTGATGGTGCCTAGTTTTCCCTTTATAGAATTCATCTTTACCACAAATGATACTGGAATTCCTAATTTTCCCTTCATAGATTTCATTTTAACCAAACATGATATTGGAACCGATATTATCAGTGTATAGGTAAAATCGATATATCGGCCTGTACGAACGTTTTTATCGTTTCATCTTTGTATCGCCGATATTTTCAATATCGTATAGGTATTTTCCGATACCCGATACAAAACTTGTAATATCGTCATGTACAACCGATATTGACTACCTTGCTCACAGATTAAGCATATATAATTGATTTCCTGATTTACGATCAAAACGGATGATCAGATCAAACTTAAGATCCATGTGATGAAAATCGATAGCAACTTGACAAAAGTCTGGCTATCCTCAAAATCTGGAATTACGCAACCCGAAGTGTAGCCTAGATTATTATTCACCTCACAAGTATAAAACTTGTGGAATCTGAACTTTGTGATTTTTATCTATCTTGTTCAAGTGATATATCAACAATCAAACAAGATCAGGATACACAAGTTACCAAGATAAAAGATAACTAAACCTCGCTTCATGAATCCCAATGAAGTCTTTGATAGTCGTTAAACCCTAAAAGGTTTTCTGGAGAGGACGACTTTAGATACAACTAGGACACACCAAAAAGTAGTGTCATGATTCAGAGATCCCGGTTTCCAAGAGTTCCCCTTATATAGACTTCAAAGCCTAGTTTGCTTTAGGTTTAAGCTAAGATAGCTTTGGAACCAAGCAAACAATATTCACCGTTAGATGAAAGCTTTGAATCTTATTCACAAAAACAAGATATACACTTTGGTTAGGTAAACCGTAACCCAATCGTGTACAAAGACTATGTCCAACATGGTTAGCCGAAACTAGCCTGTTTGAACTTAAAAAGCTTAACACTCATTTCCATGAACACAGAGACATTGATCTTGAGTCACAATCATGTGATAAAATGAGTCTAGTGTTAATTATAGAATTGACCAAATGTAAATGATCTTAGAGAAATAATTTAATCTTAATTGAATCATAATCGACATAGTTGGTAAATGCATAAAGTACAAATACTTGAGTAGTTCGTGAATCGGCTGAGTCAAGGTATGCGGACCGGATTGCAAACTTACAAGCAAAACCGAGTTTCGGAGTTGACAGAACTGTTTCAGTTCACGTACCGGTTTGCAAACTTAGGTGCAACACTAAGTTCCGGAGTTGACAGCACTGTTTTAGTTCACGTACCGGTTTGCAAAATTAAGACCTTCACCGGTTCCAAATAGGGTTGCACAGGAACCGTCCCGTCCCATGGAACCATACCGGAACCGCAGGTACCGTCCCGGAACCGTAGTCAGTCGGGACAGGTACAAGTACCAAAAGCTGGTACCGTGCCTAGAGTAGGTACAAGTAACGGTTATATGATATTCCCGTCTCGTCCCGTCCCGTAGTACCGAGGATCTCTAGCCGTTGATATTAAGGTTAAATCCTAGCCGCCTATAGTAGGGGTTATACCCTTTCTCCATCGCATTCTCCTCATTTCCTTATTCTTCTTCCCTCTCTATTTTCATTTTCCTCTCAGACAAGAGAAGAGAAGAGGCCATCGACGACGCACCAGTCACCACCATCTTCTAAGTTCTAATCATCATCACCAGTTCTAAGTTCTAACACCATCTTATGAGCCACCGCACCACCATCTTCCTTTTCTATTTACTGCAAGTCTCCAACTGCAACAGGTAATAACTAATAACAACTAATAATAGTTAGGGTTTTTGAAAACGAATTAGTTTTTGTTCATTTACATAGGATTTTTGTTGATTTCTCTAGATTTGAAACTGATTGTAATTTTTTGATTTTAGGGTTTTGGAATTTCTGGTGTGGTTCATAACTTCATATGGACTAATTGTTTAGTCAACAACAAACAACAAAAGGTAAACCGTATTAATATTGATTCTAGTGATGCATCATGATTCACGAGATGTTCTGAATTGTTATGTTAATGAATCTAATTTTTGATTTTAGGGTTATAGAATTTGAGACACTGGATTAGAGATGGTTTATGATGTTAGTTTGTTCTTTCAAGTATAGGTGATTATCTAGTTAAGCAGTAGGATTGAGATTTGGGACAAATTATGTAGGAGAAATATCGGGGTGTATTCATATATGATTCAGTTAAGCAGTTGGATTGAGATTTGATGAATGCTGGTCATTGTAACAACGATTGGTTGGATTACTATGATTATTTGGTACTCTATGGACTGAAATTTGGTACTTATATGATACTTGGTGTACTGACCTTACATGTAATACAATGCAGGACAAGTTGACACAAATGTTGTATTTAATGGAAGTGTTTGATGAGTCTGAATCTGATGGAAAAAAGTATATATGAATTTATTCAGGTCTTAAGACTCTCAAGTCTTAACAGTTAAAGTTTTTAAACTTAGAACTTTCAAGATTTTTTGCTTTTTTTTTTTTTTACATATGCAGTTCAGTAGTATGCAAATATGTTGCAGGTAAAGAACCGGTCCCGTCCCGTACCGTACCGAGTTAAATAGGTACAGGTACCGTCCCGTCCCGTAATGCACGGGTACATGTACAGGTAAAAAGTACAGGTACCGGCCATAGGGAGGTACAGGTACTGAGCTAGGCAAAAACCCGTACCGTCCCGTACCTTGTGGAGCCCTAGTTCCAAAATTCACATACCTTCAGTTTGCATACCGGTTTGGGTACTAAACTAGTTCTAGAACATAAAACTGTATTGGTTCACATATAGGTTTGAATGTTTTTAAAAAAGTGGGGGTACAATAACCTCACCCAATATTTCGCTAAGCAATATATATGGACTAACTCCGATATACTTTTAAGAGAATCAACTAGACAGTCAGACTCAATCTTAGTAAAAAGTATATCAAAGAGTTATATCTCAATTTCTCGATTCAATCCTTACTCAAACAAATAGAAATCTGCGAGCCTGCAAATTGAATACAAGAGAAATTAACTTGAACGGTACCAAAGACCAATGTTCAAGGATCAATCAATTTCAATCAACAACCAAAGGTTGGATTTACCAATTGATCGATTCAACGTACAACCTGTGATATTTTAATTATATAACAAAATATAATGCGGAAAAGAAATAACACAAACACTAGAAGTTTTGTTAACGAGGAAACCGCAAATGCAGAAAAACCCCGGGACCTAGTCCAGATTGAACATACACCGTATTAAGCCGCACTGGACACTAGTGTACTACAAACTAACTTTGGTTTGGACTGTAGTTGAATCCCAATCAATCTCTGATAGGGTGTAGAATACATCATATTTACTATCTATTGTTTATGCTTTCTTTGCTATTTTTCTTGTAAATTATGTATTTTACGCTTGTTTTGAGTTTTATAGCTACTTTGGAGTCGCATGGAGGAAAAGAAGAAGAAATCACCCAATTTGAGCAAAAAGGGCAAAATTGTCATCTCAGGGGCGAACACTAAATACAGACCAGCCAAGGTTAAGGGGTGCACAGTGGGTATCCCTTATCAAGGTGACCGGGTGATGAATATCCAACCTTGTTTCTTTAACCCTAAATTGAGAAGAGTTATCTTCTCCCAATCGCTCATTCATTCACCTCCACCTGAAACTAAAAACAAGCAGTCATGGCTGCTGTCGCTGTTGAATCCGAGAATGAGACTGAGAGCTGCTGATTAAAAACCGAGAGGAGATCGAGAACTAAATTGAGAAGATACAGAGATAGGGGTATGGAATCGAAAAGAGGAAGAGAAGCTCGCTGTGAAGCAGATAAAGAAGGAGATTGAGATTCGAAATGGATTGGTGCTGTAAACAACACAGAGAGGAAGAGATTAAAAGGGTTTTGTGGTCGGAGATGGGTTCTGTAGCTGATGCCGTTAATGTTGCTATTGCTCAGATGGGTCTGTGATTCTAATGGGGAGTGAAATGGAGTTGCACTGAGATGGAGATGGCTGTTGCTGTGGAATCGATAAATGGGTTTCGATTGATATCAGAGTTGGCAATGAATTAGCCAGATTTGTTGCTGCTATCGATGAACTAAATTTGGATTGGGGTTATGATGATTCGATCTCTGCAAGGTGATGATGATGGTGGGGATTCGAGTAACAGAGGTCTCTGGTGGTGATCCGAATTGAGAAGAGTGCGAGATGGTTCGATTTGTGTTAGCTTCGAATTCAAGATGGAGGTGTTGATTTTCAAGGATGTGGTGAAATCGGAAGACCTAATTGATGCGAATGGAATGATTGAATGCCTATAACTAGATGTATGTTAGGTGTGCAGGAATTGAAGAAAAATGAGGCCCGAATTCGTAGGGAAAGTCCTATAAACAAACGGAACTATGTCCCGGATTTTCCCTCGTGTGATTCAACCCGATGATCCGATCTAACTCGGAGTTCAGACCATTCAGCTGGGCTAGGCCGACTGACTGATAAGCTGACTCAGTGATTGAGATGACTCTCCCTTGACCGTTGACTGATGGTTTGACCATTTTGACCGTTAGTCCTAACGGTGGACTGACGGAATATTCCGTCGAATATACCAGTGACGGTGAAATTTTCAGGTGGCCGGCGGTGACGGATTCCGGTCAAATTCCGACCATAATACCGTTTTCCATGGCGAGCCAAAAATTCCATAATTTTCTATGGACTTCTCTCATGGGTGTGAAGACTTGGACTAGGAATTGGATGGAGAATTGGACTCAAATTTGGAAAGAGAAGATGGAAGAGTTGAGAAAGGCTTGGATTTGGAAATTGAATTGCTAAAGGAAAAGGATTCTATTCCTTGGAAGATTTGGAGAATATTGAAGCCTATAAATAGAGAAGTTTTCTACATCTTTTACACACATTTTCTACACACACAACAATTCTCTCTTCTTTATTCTTTGTGCGAACTCCTTAGCATGAGTAGCTAATTTTATTATTGATTGAGGATGAATTCCTAGTTCTTAATATATGATTTGAGTTTTGTTTCAATTCTATCTTGAAGTTTTCCACATGATTATCGTTTGTTTTTACTAATAGGAATGTTTATTCATTCATGATTGATTGATAGATTGTTTAGAATGCATGCTAAATTGATTTGTTAGTTTAATCTAAATCTAGTATAAGTTAGGGAATAAGTAATCGTTCTCGACACTTTACACAAGTAGAAAACACTAGACCTTGCGGAGGGATTCCGTGGAGCGATTTTGTGTAAAAACAACGCTAGAAAGTGGACCAAGCGAACCGAGTTTAACTACTAGTACTAAACCTAAATTCATAGATCTTAATGCATTCGGGGAATTACATCTTGTAAGCAAACCTCAAGGTGGTTCTTTTGAATAGAATCTGATAACTAAGCGGACTTGTTACTCGGTGAATTAAGGGATTTTGGGGCTAGCTAAGCGGACCTCGCTATCCTACGGTTGGTGATAATCTGTGACTAATAACAAGTAGAAAAGAACATAACTTGATTCATTGTTTCGTAACGAAGAAGATTCCTTGAGGATTCCTTTGTTTATCTTTGTCATTCTTATTGTGACAATTTCAACTCTATCTTTTAATTGCTTTGTTTATTTTCTTTTGCTTTATACATTCATTTTTGTGACAAGAATTTTTACAACTAGAATCGAGTTGAATGAAGATCGCTAAGGGACACCCTCATGTTAAGGGGCGGACATTTTAAAAGGAAGTTGCTGGGGGGCTGCAGATTCAAATGATGTTAAGGGCACCCACTTATTATCTCCGGCACTTCTTCTTCATTATTTGTAAAATATAAACCATGCAAGTTCGGGGAAGAAGATTGCGGTCTCGTGACATGATGACGAGAAGCTAATGGAGCTATAAACGAATGGAACGGTAAGAAGAAGATGGAGGATGTTGTTAGTCGTTGGTTAGAGAGAGTAAGCTTGAGGCCGAGTAAGAACGAGGTTCGAGGGAGAGTTGAGCTTAAGATGAGGAGAAGCATGTGACGGAGATGAATCTCGAGCCGGTAATTGAGTCTCGTCTAGGAAAGATAGATGAGTTTGCCGAGAAGTATGGAGAGGTTTAGCTCGAGCTTGGTCCGTTTTTAATATGATCACTGTGATGGATACGAATGTGGATTGATGGAGTTGAGCTGTAGTTTGTTGGCAGTGGTGGTGATTGATCAATTTCGGTCGAGGATGAGAGGACTTCCATTATAGCTCGTGATGATATTATTTTTAATTGAGTGGAAATATTAATTAATTTGATTGCACCTACTTTTAAGGAGGTGCACTATTTTTATTACGCATCAAAATTTAGGCACAATTTGGGCCTACTTTTTTTTTTTCTAGGGTTTAGAACATGAAACTCTCTTTCTTCTTGTGATGAACTCCATGAATATGAGTACCTAAGTTTATTATTGGTTATGGAATAGTTGGATTTCACATAATATGATTCTTTGATTCAATATATTAGTTTTTTAGTTGTTTCTATTTTTGTTTTTGCAAATTGGTAGAACTTTATTCTTGCATAATATGATTTGTTAGATTTTTATGTGAATCTTTGTTAAATTGAATTATCTAACTTAGTTGCATCTAGGGAATTAAACTTGAATCTTATTTTAGGTAGAATTCGGTTTTTTCCATCAAGGTATGATAAAAGTGGACAAGAGCACTTTTGTTTAGCTTTTTGTTTATTTTTATTTACACAATCAAATTCTTTTGGTGTTTTATATAGGAAACAATCAATAGACAGGATCGTTTTCAACCTCAACATTATGACAACTTCCAACCATCCTTAGGATACAATCAAAACCAATATTTTGGCATTATGACAATAAATTTCCAATATTTTGGCTATGATAAACCTTATGGATATTCTCATACATATCAACAACCTTATGACGGTAATGTGTAGACAGAGAATTTGGAATATACTCCTCTTCATCGTGTTTTTCCTTCACTTTTTCCAAAAGAGGAGATGCCGTCTAGAAACTCTATCAACGGTGGTAAGCGTGTGAACGTCAGGAAACTTGCACATAAATTATACAAATTGGAAGATGATGGAGACTCGGAAGAGCTTGTCGCGAGAAATTAGTAGGACTATTCATATGGAACTTAAACGACGTCGGGATAAAGGTTATGAAACCGATGAAGATTCTTTTTATGGTGAGTCTGAAAATGAAGATGATTGTGTTGAAAAGGACCAACCTTTGGAGACTTTTGAAGACGCTAGTGTAGCTTACTCGAGCCTTGATCTTAATAATGATCAAACACCTATTCAAAAGGTAGAGCTTGAAGATGATGCATTTAGTGCTTGGAAAAAATTCCTTAGGGAAAGATATGAGTCCGCGGAAGTGTATGAGCGTTGCAACAATGAGGAAGTTATTCCAACTCCGGATCATAATAACGATCCTTCGCCTATTCAAAAGGATGAGATTGGGTGTGACTTACCTATTGTTATAAACGGTGTAACACCCGCACAAGAAGATCTTACAATCTATACCGACGAGAATCATTTTAGTGAATGGCCCGATTCCGATGATGAGAATGTTGAAGAGATGATACTAGAGGATGAAACCAAATTGATTGATTTCGTGGAAGACCCAATTGAACTTGCCAATGATTTTAATGATGCCAAGACTTTGGTTAAGGTAGAAAACGACGAAGAATGGTTGCAAAGTTTAATAGAGGACCACGATATACAAGAGGTAAGTAATTCACTTGAATTTTTTAAGGATGAAGAGGATTCTATAATACAAGAAATTGTGCAAGGTTTGTCTAACCCTTTGCATATTGATTCTTCTCCTTTACCTCTTATTGGTTATGAATGTATGTGCTTGAAAGTATTTTGGATGATTTTGTTTCTAAATATCCACCATTGGAAACACTTGATGCTAACACTATGCAGGTTTGCCAAGAGGAATACATGGAAGTTCCAAAATTCTATGTTCTTTATACACTTCCGAGTGTGGACGAGAATAAGTGTGGGGGAAATTTCTATCGAGCGATAACATCACTATTGTTTTCTTGTGCTAATATTTGTATGGAGTTATTGTCTTCAAAACAGGTATCATGGGTGGATCCTCAAATTTTCAGATTGTTAGTATATGGGGAATGAATCTTACAAGAGCTAAGTCGGGCCGTCGACTTTAAAACAAGCGCTTAATGGGAGGCAACCCATAGGTTTTGTATTTCTTATCCTTTAGTTTTTTATTTTTGTTATTTCTTTTTCTTGTTTCATATCATGTTAAAATTTCCCACCTTGACTTTACTAGGAGGATTCAATTACATTGAGGACAATGTAAAGTTTAAGTGTGGGGGAGTGGTTAAGCATGTATTTAAAAAAAAAAAAAAAAAAAATTAAAAATTAAAAAAAAAAAAAAATTTCATAAACCTCCAACTTTTAGAGATTTTAGAGTCACTAGCATACTTCTAGGTATGTTTACATAGAGATTCTGACCGACATAATTGAACTTGGAATTGTTAGAGAACTACATTCGGATTTCTTGTTTGTTAGAGTGTTAAATAATGGATTTAATCATGCCGGTGATGCGAATTTGGTGCAGGGAGAAGTGCATTATTAGAGTTGCTGATCAATCATTAGTGGAGACTACCCGTATTCATATCATGTGAGGCACCGACCAGAAATTTTTCCATCTACTAAAGAGCTTCTTTTGAGTGTGTGTCACCATACGTTAATTCCGGGTAGAATGGTGAGCTACCCAACCTCCCACCAATAGAAGCACTACTCTTTGATCTCTTGAGTGCTAATTTTGTCAATCATGAGGGTGACGTCTATAGATGAAAGCCTCCTTCTTGTAGTTCGATTTGCAGTTAACACCATTCTCTCTCTCGACAACAACGGATCCATAGAAACACATTCATCATCAACAAGGAGCGACATCAAAATCTACAAGGAAAGTTGGAAAAGTTCAAGGTTTACAAGCAACGGAACGAGAAAAAGAGCAAATTTCAAATATAAGTAAAGCAACATACAAAGAGCAGATTTTTACATATTTTTTGAGGACTTACAATACAATGAGGTAATTTTATATCCAAGTACGAAGACTTATTCACAAGAGCGAAGAAAATCAAAAGATGAGAATTTTTGAAGTTTATGATTTCAAGACGATACAAGTTGAGAAGAATCAAGCGGTAAAATACTTCTCCCACGGCCATGGTTTGTTTTTGTATTTTATTTTTCTTGTTTTCAAAAAAAAAAAAAAAAAAAAAAATATTTAATAAGCCGTGGGGAAGGAAAATCTATAAGGAAGTTTCAAGCGACAAGGATTTTTAAGGTAAAAAAGTTACAAATTGTTAAGGATTTATGAAATTCGAGAATTTATCACCAATAGTTGAAACCGAAGACCAAGACCAAGATAAAGACGAGGAGCGGAAGACGTTTCTATTGGATGCCGTGAGAGTGGTGTTATCATAATTGGGGATCGGATGTGAAGTTGAGTAAGTAATCTCATCCTCGATAATAATGGTTGATTTCCTTTCGTAGAGATCGTCAGAAAAATGGTTTTTCAAAATATTAAAAGATGTGGGTTTTTAAAAATATTTCGGAAGTTGTCCTTCCCACCATTCAACGTGTTGCGGATTTCTCTCTTCATTCCTACCGCACACATGTGTGACCCATAAAAAGCCGTCTTTTTGAGTGCAATTATCATAAAATCCTTTTTGGTGAGGCGAAGTCGAGGCGAAATGCTTATTGATCGTTTCTCAAACACGCGTTCTCTCATTATGGTGTGGTTATTTCTCACTCAACATTTAAGAATGAGAATATGTTCTTTAGTACTTCTAACTTCTTATTACTAGCATGCGAAACTCTATGTCCTCATAACTCTTTGGATGCTTGGGACGCTTTGAACGCTTTGAAGTTGTGAGTTTTTAGTTTGATTTGCTCGAGGACTAGCAAAGTCTAAGTGTGGGGGAATTTGATAGGGTGTAGAATGCATCCTATTTACTATCTATTGTTTATGCTTTCTTTGCTATTTTTCTTGTAAATTATGTATTTTACGCTTGTTTTGAGTTTTATAGCTACTTTGGAGTCGCATGGAGGAAAAGAAGAAGAAATCACCCAATTTGAGCAAAAGGGGCAAAATTGTCATCTCAGGGGCGAACACTAAATACAGACCAGCCAAGGTTAAGGGGCTGCCAGCTGGGTATCCCTTATCAAGGTGACCGGGTGATGAATATCCAACCATGTTTCTTTAACCCTAAATTGAGAAGAGTTATCTTCTCCCAATCGCTCATTCATTCACCTCCACCTGAAACTAAAAACAAGCAAATCATGGTCGCTATCGTCGTTGAATCCGAGAATGAGACTGAGAGCTGCTGATTAAAACCGAGAGGAGATCGAGAACTAAATTGAGAAGATACAGAGATAGGGGTATGGAATCGAAAAGAGGAAGAGAAGCTCGCTGTGAAGCAGATAAAGAAGGAGATTGAGATTCGAAATGGATTGGTGTTGTAAACAACACAGAGAGGAAGAGATTAAAAGGGTTTTGTGGTCGGAGATGGGTTCTGTAGCTGATGCCGTTAATGTTGCTATTGCTCAGATGGGTCTGTGATTCTAATGGGGAGTGAAATGGAGTTGCACTGAGATGGAGATGGTTGTTGCTGTGGAATCGATAAATGGGTTTCGATTGATATCAGAGTTGGCAATGAATTAGCCAGATTTGTTGCTGCTATCGATGAACTAAATTTGGATTGGGGTTATGATGATTCGATCTCTGCAAGGTGATGATGATGGTGGGGATTCGAGTAACAGAGGTCTCTGGTGGTGATCCGAATTGAGAAGAGTGCAGATGGTTCGATTTGTGTTAGCCTGAATTCAAGATGGAGGTGTTGATTTTCAAGGATGTGGTGAAATCGGAAGACCTAATTGATGCAGAATGGAATGATTGAATGCCTATAACTAGATGTATGTTAGGTGTGCAGGAATTGAAGAAAAATGAGGCCTGAATTCGGCCGGGAAAGTCCTATAAACAAACGGAACTATGTCCGGATTTTCCCTCAGGCGAGTCAACCCGATGAGCCGATCTAACTCGGAGTTCAGACCATTCAGCTGGGCTAGGCCGACTGACTGATAAGCTGACTCAGTGATTGAGATGACTCTCCCTTGACCGTTGACCCGACGGTTTGACCATTTTGACCGTTAGTCCTAACGGTGGGTCGACGGAATATTCCGTCGAATATACGATGTGACGGTGAAATTTTCGGGTGGCCGGCGGTGACGGATTCCGGTCAAATTCCGACCATAATACCCGTTTTCCGGCGAGCCAAAAATTCCAGAATTTTCTATGGACTTCTCTCATGGGTGTGAAGACTTGGACTAGGAATTGGATGGAGAATTGGACTCAAATTTGGAAAGAGAAGATGGAAGAGTTGAGAAAGGCTTGGATTTGGAAATTGAATTGCTAAAGGAAAAGGATTCTATTCCTTGGAAGATTTGGAGAATATTGAAGCCTATAAATAGAGAAGTTTTCTACATCTTTTACACACCTTTTCTACACACACAACAATTCTCTCTTCTTTATTCTTTGTGCGAACTCCTTAGCATGAGTAGCTAATTTTATTATTGATTGAGGATGAATTCCTAGTTCTTAATATATGATTTGAGTTTTGTTTCAATTCTATCTTGAAGTTTTTCACATGATTATCGTTTGTTTTTACTAATAGGAATGTTTATTCATTCATGATTGATTGATAGATTGTTTAGAATGCATGCTAAATTGATTTGTTAGTTTAATCTAAATCTAGTATAAGTTAGGGAATAAGTAATCGTTCTCGACACTTTACACAAGTAGAAAACACGAGACCTTGCGGAGGGATTCCGTGGAGCGATTTTGTGTAAAAACAATGCTAGAAAGTGGACCAAGCGAACCGAGTTTAACTACTAGTACTAAACCTAAATTCATAGATCTTAATGCATTCGGGGAATTACATCTTGTAAGCAAACCTCAAGGTGGTTCTTTTGAATAGAATCTGATAACTAAGCGGACTTGTTACTCAGTGAATTAAGGGATTTTGGGGCTAGCTAAGCGGACCTGCTATCCTACGGTTGGTGATAATCTGTGACTAATAACAAGTAGAAAAGAACATAACTTGATTCATTGTTTCGTAACGAAGAAGGATTCCTTGATCTTGTCTCTCTTATTGATTTCAACTCTATCTTTTAATTGCTTTGTTTATTTTCTTTTGCTTTATACATTCCCCCCTTTTGTGACAATTTTTACAACTAGAATCTCTTGCTCCTCGTGGGAACGAACTTGACTTCCATTATATTATTTTTAATTGAGTGGAAATATTAATTAATTTGATTGCACCTACGACACGCATCAATCTCACACTGATCCAAGGTACAGTTGCGCTCCATACGTCTCTGATCCCATCAGGATACTAAGCACTTGATTCCCTTAGCTGATCTCACCCACAACTAAGAGTTGCTACGACCCAAAGTCGAAGACTTTAATAAACAAATTTGTATCACATAGAAAAGTCTACAGGAATAGATAAATATGTCTCCCACATAAATACCTACGAGTTTTGTTCCGTCTTTTGATAAATCAAGGTGAACAGGAACTAATTGATATACCGGACTTATATTCCCAAAGAAAATCCTAGAAATATCAATCACCTCATAATAATCTTAATCGACTAGCGAAAAAAGATATTGTGGAATCACAAACGATGAGACGAAGATGTTTGTGACTACTTTTCTATCTTTCCTATCGGAGAAATTAATCTCGAGCCAATTTTAAAGGAGAATCAACTCTAGCTTACACAACTAGTATCACATAGGAGGTGTGGGGATTAGGTTTCCCAGTTGCTAGAGTTCTCCTTTATATAATCTCCAAATCAGGGTTTGCAATCTAAGTTACCTTGGTAACAAAGCATTCAATATTCACCGTTAGATGAAATCTGATTAGATACAAGCTAATATCTTTCAATTGTTAGATCGAAATTAGCTTGTTATACACACATGAAATGTAACTTCATTTAGGTTTGAGTAACCGTACCTAAACGTGTATAAGTCGTTGGTTCAACAGTAGTTAACCAATTGTTAGCCATATGAGCAGTTTCATATCAACCTTATTCATCTTCACCATAACTAGTTCAAATGACTCCAAAGAACTAGTTAGAGAGTTGTTCAATTGCTTAGATTTCATAGAAGTATACAAGACACAATCGAAGAAAAAATAGTTTTGATTCACTAGAATCGATTCACGAACATTATAGCCACGGTTTGCAAAGATTGCACTCCTTAATTTATAAATGTCTTAGTTCACGAATTAAACTATTTTTAGAAAATAACCCACTTAAGTACGCATACCGTACGCATAATTAAGTACCCGGACTAAGCTTGTTTTCAGTTCACAAGCTCCAACAGAAATTCATGGGATGTGAACTTCCGACAATACGCGGACTTTAGTTCCGGTTATCCAGAGCAGCAAAGTACGCATACTTTGGGTCAAGGATTTTGGACTTACACAAGTATGAGTTATCACACAATGTTTATATCCAACCATGGTTATATATTCTAAACTCTCATTTCAATCATTGAAACATTCTTAGAGGACGTTATATAGTTGTTGTTCACAAACTATTTTTTGTCAAAGCGATTTTCAAGTAATTGAAATAATCATCATGACTTTCGTCACTAGTAAAGATGAACTTGGCCAAAGTGAAAGCTTACCAACACATATTTCGAGAAATAGATATGCGAGTTAAACTCAGCTCGAAATAGCACATGTGTATAATCGAAGTCTATATTAGCAATACGAATTTTGTCTCAAGATAGGAGATAGAGTAGATAGACTTTTGAGTGATAGATAAGTTCAAGTCTCCACATACCTTTTACTCGATGAAGTTCCACCAGTTCCTTGAGTAGTTCTTCGTCTTTGCATGATGAATGCCGTGGAGTCTAGAACTCAACTACACTTTCTATCCTAGTCCGAGACTTAGCTATAAGTAGACTAGAAATCAAGACTTATAGTTTTGGAAACTAAACTTGACAAACAAGCTTGAGATAGCAACGCTTGCGAGTTCGGCCGAGCAGTGCTCTAACAGTTTTAACCCGGTTCCCTTACCACAGTTCCAAAATGGTTTGTATACGAAAATACCTACATATCCGGATCATGAAACAAATATATTTTTCCATGGTGTGCATAGGAATATGCGTATCACACAAATCTGAAAGTCGATATATAGTTAATCAACTAAGTGTACGAGTACATGTAATACGGCTTCAGACGTATAACAGTTTTCCCAGTTTGTAAGATTGATAACACTCTCTTGTATTACGAATATAATAGTTCTATATTTCTCTAAATCAATTCGAAATATTCCTGAATAACATCAATGAAACATATCACTATTCCAGGCTATTTTCGAATGATAAACTTGAATCAAGAAATGGTTCTGAATAATACAATGTCCTCTACCGAATTTGATCAAGTATGAACAAATATTCATTAAGCTTAGTCATTATGTTTCGAGAAATTCGTAAACTAAATAATTAGTTCTCGACTCGAAATTCTTGTCTATGCAATCTAGTCTAATTATTTATGCGACAATCGTCTCAAGGATAGAAAGGTGAATATAACTTGAGAAATAGGTGGTTCAGTCTTCACTTACCTTTTGTTGATGAAGTTCTCCAAAATCTTCGGTTGATCTTCTCCTTCAAACGGTAGAACGCAAATGATGATTGTTTCGTTTCTCAACTATCTATATCATAGACCGAAACTTAACTAATTGTAGACTAGAAATCAAGATATGGTTTTGACAACTAAATTTGACAACAAGCTTGATATAGCAACACTTATGAGTTCGACCAAGCAATGCTCTAACAATCTCCCCCTTTGTCAATTTTAGTGACAAAAATATTAACACATATGGAAAACAAAAATAAAGCTTCGAATAACTCCTCGATCCATCATGCCTTGATTTCCTTGGTTTCTTCAACTCTCCTTGAACTCTTCGTTATTTCAAGTTGCAATGATTCTGAACGTGTTCAATTCAACATCGTTGTTGTTGAAGATCCGTAGCTATAACAACTCTCGTCATTTTACAGAAACATAGTATTATTATCTTCTCTCCAAAGTTCAATAGTATCTCAACTCTGAAGTAATACTACGCTGATATGTTTCTCCCCTTAATCAATACTTACATCTTTTGTATAATAGGTAAAACATATAACTTAATGATTCACTCCCCCTTACATAATGATCCGTAAACCATATGTATGTAGTATGAACTACTAAATAATTCTTGCCCTTTTTGTCAATAAAATTAACAAAAGTACGAAAATCCTTAGGATCATAATGAATACAATCAGAAGATATCTTCAAGTTTTAAGGAAGATGGAGATACTACATAATAACATAGTTAAAATGTAACTCCTCATATCAACTTATTTAGATGATTTCACATAGTAATAAATACTTAATGCTCATCCTAGGAGATTAAAAAGATACAAGCATCCCCTTTATAATTCCATATCCACACTCCGCACAAAGATATAGCAATTAAGCACTAGTTCATTTAAGAACTCCCCATAAAATGTCATTCCCAAGAGATCAACATGAGTGACCTTGCTTTTGTGCAAAAGAAAGATTTCGACGGACATTAGCAAATCACAAGGATTTGTATCCATAATATCGACATAAATTAATCTCAAGTCCAGTTATGAACAAAGAGACACTTTTACTTGATTTTACCTAACATAAGTGAATCTCACGGAGTGTGTCAAAGCAGCAAAACACAAAAGTATGATCACAAGAATATCAATACTGCGAGAAAAATCTCAAATAGTTTATTTTATTTTTTGTTTATAAAAACGTAATATATTTGACTTCTGAGCATATATATTAAATATTAGCTCGATTCACGAGAACGTAAAGGAAAAAATATTTCATAAGAATTTTGAAATAATTAAACCAATAATGATTACATACTGCAAGTTCATCTTCCAACAACTCTAGAATTTAAAAAGATAAATCTAAAAACATGCAAGATGAAAAAAGTTGGAAATAGCTATGTGTAATCACAATCTTTGTTATACCAAACCCTAGTTATCCTTATCAAGAATAAAATCCTCAAAAGAAGTTACCTAGATAACAAAAGAAAAATAGTGAAAGGGTTATTCATGTTCTTCATCATCGGAATCACCCATAGAAGCTTGAATCTTGTCTATTTCGTCCTTGATGTCGGCGAATTTGTAGCAATCACACATAATTGTTTTGTCATACCTTTTACCTTGGATTTGATCTTGCAAACATCCTTGTGTATTCGTTAAATAATACTCAAGGTTTTTGGATCACAAGCACCGTTAAGAGGTGAAATAGATGCCCTTTTTCTTTTGTTCTCGTTCGTTCTCATACGTTTAAACTAGAGTGGAAGCTCCAATGAAGTTCCAAATTGGATCAATGTCGAATTCTTCACAAATGCGTCCAATGAGACAAGGAAACCCCAATTTCTTCTTGTATACCGTCATTGATACCATTTGAGAAATAATCAACCGAAAACCTTAAGAGGCATGCTAAGCTCCAAAGTAGGAAGCTTCTCATCTTTCCAACCAACATTCTTTCCACAAAGCTCAAGAGAAATGGTTTCAAGGGATGGTTTTTCTTCTTTAGGTCTTGGAAGATGAAAATTACAAGAGGAATATTTGTGAGTTTCGAAAGATTGATTAACAACAATCTTTCCCCCCTCAATCATTAATTTAAATCTCATCTATCGAGATCAACATCATAAATGTTCGCATAAAATACTCTAGTAAGAAGATCAAAACCTTTCCCAGAGCCACTAAAGATGTTTCCTAGTTCACATTCATTAATTTCTTTCTTCGTTTTAATATACCCTTCTTATAATTTCTTTTCTAGAATAATTTCTCTAGTTGAAATTATCTCATAAGTCTCATGACAATCCGTGTTAACAAAACGGACCCTAGGTTCTTCCTTAAGATTGGGTTCAAGGATTTGTTTTAGGTATGGGTTTCTTACTAACACCTTTTGTTCTTACCATAATATGTCAAAAAAAAAAAAAAAAAAAAACACAAAGAAAATACATTTGATCTTACTTGAATAGCTCCTTCTGAAGATGATCGCTTGATTTCCTCCTCCTTGATACTCCTTCTTTAAAAATTTCGAATAAAAACTCAAATCACGAAGACATCATAGCGGTTCGGAAACCCTAACCTCAACTTCTAATCATGTTCGTGAACTCACGGAAGAAGAAGGAGTAGTGGAGTATGTGTACTCTTTTAATAAAGCCTTAATGGGCTTGGCCTGGTTAGAGGGTGGAACTTCAAAAGACATCCATTTTTTTTTCTTTTTAAAATATTCCGTTAGAGGATACAATCATACTAAGATGTTGATTTCCGGATCAATCCAAAAATTGATAAAATTATCAATTTAATAAGATGATTAATCTTATTCTTAGCTCATTGAAAAAATTCCAGAGCACAAGATAACATATTTACATTCATAGAAATAGAAGATTCATAATTTATAATGATCTTACGACTTCGTAAAGTTGGAGCCAGCTCAACAACATGTGATGTTATGATCATAATTTATTACAAGATTCTTCCTTTACCAGGGATCAGTTATATGATCATGAGTTTCAAACACTTAGTAGAAATAATACGGAACATAAAATATAACCAGAAATTAACCTTTACAACAACTACCCCCATCTCTAATAAATACAAGATGAGATATAACCAGAATCTTGCTAACAAGAGTTCGGATGAGCAAACAACTCACAACTCAATCTGGCATGATAATCTTTTGGTTTAGTTTCTTCATGCTTATGGTGATCAAGAGATGATATACCGGTATCATCTGGGGTAATCAAAACTGTAGTAACAACGCAATTTTTTTAACATGCCAGGTTTCCTACACTGATAACAAATTTTTTCAGAGACAGAAACACGAATAGGCACCTCCTTACTTATGATCACTGCAATGTATTCCAAGAACTCAAATGTATCCATAAAAGATCTTCATCTACAGACCCTCTTACGTTGTGAAAAAGCGGGGGTACAACAACCACACCAATATTTCGTTTGGCAATCTGAATAGACAAACTCCAATATACTTTCAAGAGAATCAACTAGACAGTCAGACTCAATCTAGAGAAAAGTATATCAAAGAGTTTTATATCTCTATCTCTCAATTCAATCTGCAATCAGCAAATAGAAATTTGCGAGCCCGATTGAATATCAGAGAAATGACTTGAACGGTACCAAAGACTAATGTTCAAGGATCAATCAATTTCAATCAACAACCAAAGGTTGGATTTACCAATTGTTCGATTCAACGCACAACCTCTGATATTTTAATTATATAACAAAATAAAATGCGGAAAATAAATAACACTGACACTAGAATTTTGTTAACGAGGAAAACCGCAAATGCAGAAAAACCCTGGGACCTAGTCCAGCTTTGAACACCACACTGTATTAAGCCGCTACAGACACTAGCCTACTACCAATGAACTTCAGACTGGAATGTAGTTGAACCCTAATAAATATCACACTGATTCAAGGTACAGTTGTCCTCCTTACGTCTCTGATCCCAGCAGGATATTGCGCACTTGATTCCCTTAGCTGATCTCACCCGCAACTAAGAGTTGCTACGACCCAAAGTCGAAGACTTGATAAACAAATTTGTCTCACACAGAAAAATCTATTGGAATTGATAAATCTATCTCCCACAGAAATACCTACGAGTTTTGTTCCGTCTTTTGATAAATCAATGTGCATAGGAACCAATTGATAAACCGGACTTATATTCCCGAAGAACAGCCTAGTATTATCAATCACTTCACAATAATCTTAATCGTATGGTAGCGAAACAAGATATTGTGGAATCACAAACGATGAGACGAAGATGTTTGTGACTACTTTTAATCTTACCTATCGGATATAAATCTCAAGCAAATCTTAGCAAAGATAATACTCAATCACGATAGAAGAAGTAAGATCATAACACGCAACTACAGAGAAAATAGTTGGGTCTGGCTTCACAATCCCTATGAAGTCTTTAAGTCGTTAACCTACAGGGTTTCATGAAAAACCTAAGGTTAAAGGAGAACTAGTATCACACAGAAGTTGTGGGGATTAGGTTTCCCATTTGCTAGAGTTCTCCTTTATAGATTTTTTCAATCAGGGTTTGCAATCTAAGTTACCTTGGTAACAAAGCATTCAATATTCACCGTTAGATGAAAACCTGATTAGATTCAAGCTAAGATCTTTCAACCGTTAGATCGAACTTAGCTTGTTATACACAAATGAAATGTACCCTCATTTAGGTTTGCGTAACCGTACCTAAATGTGTACACCATGTTGGATCAACAGTAATTAACCAAGGTTAGCTATATGAACACTCTCATATCAACCTTATTCATCTTAACCATAACTAGTTCAAATGAATCAAATGAAACTAGTTAGAGAGTTGTTCAATTTTTATATTCTCATAGAAGTATACAAGAACACAATTGAAACAAAATCGGTTTGATTCACTCGAATAAATTCATGAACATTATAGCCACGGTTTGCAAAGAATGCATTTCTTAATATATAAATGTAATAGTTCATGAACAAACCGATTTTAGAACTTTAACCACTGAAGTATGCAAATGGGTACGCATACCAAAGTACCATGTCTGAGTTTGGGTTCACCAGTATGCGAACGTGTACGCATACCTTAATACACTTCCAAACCTAGCAGAAATTCCCGGACATATACCTTACGCAAGTATGTGTACCGGTATGTGTACTTGGTACACGGAATTTCACAACTACAAGTACGCATACGGGTATGCATAATCTAGTTCCGGTCATGGATCACATACATGCAAGAATGCACACTATGTTTATAATCCAATAGTTCTAAACTCTATTTCAATCATTGAAACTTTCTTAGAGGATGACAATAGCCGTTTTCACACACTATTAGCATCAAAGCAATTTTCAAGTTATTGAAATAATCATAACGAAACATTCCAAGTCTACACCAAATGATTGTATCACACAAACCATGTAAGATGTTACTCGGCGATTTTCACATGATTATCCTTTGACTTTCGTCAAGAATATAAGATAAACTTGGTTGAAGCGAAAGCTTACCAATACATATTTCGAGAAATATGTAAGCGAGTTAATCTCAGCTCGAAATCTCAAATATGTATAATCGACAACTATATAGTAATACGACTTTTGTCTCAATATAGGAGATAGAGTAGAAATAGACTTTCCAAGTGACAGATGAGTTTTAGTGTAAAGACCCTCAAGCTCGTCAACGCTATTAGACTAGTCAAGAGACGAATTAATCGCTAATAGCCGGCTCAGTGAGCCGATACCAGACCTGATCTTGACCGAGTTGACCTTGACTGATTCTTATTTGACTCAGTGGACCATTTAACCAGGGCCAGACCTATTGACTGGAGTTTACTGTTAGTTGACCTTGACCGTTGGTTGACCAGTTGGGCCTGGCTTTGTGTAATGGGCTTATTAGTGGGCTTGGGCTTAGGGCTAATGTACCTGATTTGGACCCCTTATGGTCCGAATTAGACTTTGACTTCTTTTACAAAGTTGTAGATATTTATTAGGCATATCAATTGGACTATAGAACCAACCCAATTCAATTAGTAAACCTTAGCTATGCTAAAGATAGACTATAAAAAGGTGTAAAGTTATAAATGGGCTTAGAATCATTAGATAGAATTGTATGATTCTTGTGTGAGCCATTTAGGCTAGATTCTTATAGTTCTTGTGTGATTAACAGTTAGTCTATATTAACAACGTCGATGCAAAGGATGAACCAGTGGATCGTGTATCTCGAGGTAGGCGTGTCTTGTCATCAAAAGAGGTGGGAATTTACATTTAACTCTTTTGTGATTTTATTGTTTTCTGTTAAAAAAGTTTATGTTTAATTCATGCATTGTATGATTGTGTATTCAATGCGTTGTTTTATTTTAAATTCCGAAAGTACTGTTGATTCTTTTAATCTTTCCATTTCTTGGAAAGGAATTGTAATGCTTTGTTTGTCTTTATGAATTGTTTGCGAAATAAGAATTTCCATCTGAATGTCTGGAAAATGAGAATTTCCATCTGTGGTATATATGATAATGCTCCTTCATTTATACCTACTTACTTTCAGCTTGTATGCTTATGAGGTGTGGAATTTGGCACGCAATATTATTATTAGGTGTGGAATTTGGCACTCAATATTATACATTGTTTGAAGAACCTTTGTGAATTGGTTGTCTTTTAGTGTTTTGGATCATTCCAATGATCACTTGAAAGTTAAATGTTATTTCCACTGGGCACCCCTTTTAGGTATGATGTGCTCACCCATTCCCACTTTCAGTTTCAGAGACATATCAGAGTTGCGCAGCGGAAGCTTCAAGGAGTTGAGTTCGTTAGTTGGTTAACTTCTGCAATGTTATTATGTTGTATATTCTATTTGTAAACTAAATGACTAATGTATTTGTATCATTTGAGAGGAATTCTTGTATATGAATATGTTTCAGAGCGGGGCTAGTTTTTGGGTTAAGTTTTGTATGATTTTTAAATTGTATGAAGTAAATGATTAAGATTTTTAGTGCCTCTTTATTTAGTTAATCTCTTGGATTAGTCAGCTGCTAGCTTTGGGGGCGCTACAGTGTTGGTATCAGAGCCCACTATTAGATCTTATATGGGAAACAATAGATAATAGCCAGTGTTAGATAGATTGTTAGACTAGTTTAGAACTTGGTTGGGTTTGTGAGATAAATCTTAATCACTAAAATCTATCAATAATAAAAAGATTTATTTGATTGATTGATTTGTTTGTTTGGTTGTTTGTATGTGTAATTAAGTAAAAATTGTAGAGTACACCAATAACTTTAACTAATAAATATCAGAGAATAATTAGTCTAAAAAGCGTGAACACGTAGACAGTTCAATACTAAAAATAGTGAGATTAGTATTACTGATAGATCTTGGAAGTCACATAGAAACTTATTGAATACCTTGAATTTTACGTAGAGTCAACAATTTATAATCACATAAATGTTAATAATTTTGTTGAGATTTAATAATATTTGTAAGAGTAGTTAGAATAATACTCCGACCATTAGTGTTAATAGTAAAAATATTATAATAATAATTATAAATGAAAGTTGTAGTAATAATAATTTTAGTAAAGTAATGTAATGTTAGCATTTACCAATTAGTATCATATTAAACTTAACTTAACTAAAATTTCAATAAGGATATATAATTATAAAAATAATAATTATGATTAAATAGTTATGGAAAATTAATAGCTTTTATCTACGGTTAAGTTTTGTAAATTAAACTAATGACAAATTAGAAACATATGTTTTGCGTTTAAACTAGATAGCTAATATAATACTTATTAGGTGTTATACGTAAAAATATGAGTATATAATGTGTAAAATATAAAGACTCAACTAGTTAGTAATCTTGTACCGAAATTATCTTTAGTCTAAAAAATGATCCAGTAAATCTTTAACAAATATACATGAAGTAGTAATAATAGTATTCGGATGCTTAGTAGTATAATATTAGAATTAAAGGAAAATAAATTCGTGTACTAATAGGATACTTTACATTAATAGCAAAATCTAAAGACTATTAAAATATGTTACAATTTTATGCAGACTCAAATTCAAATCATATTAAATTACCAACATCAATATTTAACAAGATATAGAATACAAATTCAATATGAATAAATAAAATCTATTATAGCAATCTTTACGTGAATGTAGAATTATATTTAGAAAATTAAGGCTTAGTGTATCAACTGGACTATCAACTCAAGAATAATGAAAATAATAATATAGTTGATAATAGTATTCGAGTAATTAGACTAGTAGCAAATCTATAGTAAATAATATTTGGAAAATTTATATGTGGTATTACACTAAAGTTAAAATATCAAATATTATAAATTGACGTGAAATCGAATTTGGATTACTTATATTGATCAAATAAATAAATAATAATAATAATAAATAAAAATAAAATAAAATAAATTTTGATGATTAAATTGCTCAAAATTATGTGAACCAGTTATATATTTTATGAAGTAAATTAATTAGAATTACACCAGTTAAGATAGAAGTTAAAGACTAATTAATCTTAATAAATTCATCCTTAGTTAATCCAGCACTGGGGAATAGTGAGGTTAGTAGTTCTGATGTGTTCGGGTAATACTTGTTACGTAGGTAGGCATTGTCAGGCGCCGCGAACCTAGACAGGGAAACTGCATTCTTGTATCACTAGGCATTGAAGGGAGACTTGCTTCTATTAGTGAACTGATAGATCCCAAATTTTACTTGGAATTTTACTAGGTATCACCGGGCCTACGGCCCGGTTCAACCTTTTCTATTTTATTTTACCGTTATTTGGTTGTGTTTTAGATAGAAAAATGAAAAGACACAAACCTCTTCATGCCATGTAGATGAAACCGAACAACTAAACCATGTCTTAAGGAATTAGTCTGGATATAGAAATAAATCATGAATTCTGATTACAATTGAGAGATCTTATTTACCTAGCTCCTTAATCATGTGAGATTATTTCTTAAAAACTTGAGAGCACGGGATATGGGTCTTGAAATTGATCTTAATTCAAATAGAGAGTTGCATGAAATATATACATACATCATCTGACACATTTAAAAAGAATTGAGAATGACAATACATTTGGAAAATTATTGCGAGAAAATATGGGTAATTAATTAGTGCCCATTGTATTAGGAACTCATATGCTATTTTTTTTATCTCCTACACTGATATCATTATAATACAATGGTAAAATCTTTGAATTGTGGATAATAATGCTAATACCAGAGTTCGAAACTTGTTACCACCAAAAAATTTATCGATCAAATATTGTCTCCCATGAAAACTGTTAGAAGATGGGAGAAACATTCCCCCTGATTCCATACATGTGGAATAAATGGTGAATACATTTGCATCTTTTTGCTTAGTACTTTCTACATGGGTTACTTCGTCGTCTATAAGGCAATGCATATCTGAATTTTATGTTTGGTTTAAAACTCCAAAACACTGTAGGGTATGAATAGGCGTGAGCGTCTGCATCATTGTTTCCCTCCCCGTTGTCCAGGTCTAAGATAAAAATATTTTTGCGCAAACCACTAAAATAGCCTCCACATTAGCCTGGGTATGTTATGTGGTTCGTATTCGGAGGCAAAATAGGGTATGTGTTAATAAAAAAATGTGTACTCAAATGTATGGGAGACATACAACGTATTTTCTCACCTGAAATCACCGGAAATATTTGAATCCACCATTGACAACTCAATAAATCAATCATTTATTAACACCAAAAGGCCAAAATACACAATGGACGTTAGGCAGAATGTATCTTAATGGCCAAAAGGAATTGTTACTTTCTTCCGTAATTGTGCATGTCAGGGTTGAGGTCCAGATTTTATTACATTTGTCCCCTGATTTGCAAAACTCTCATAGTGCACCTGCAAAGAAGTTAAGAATTGACCCCTGATTTACGAAACTCTCGTAGTGCACCTGCAAAAAAGTTTAGATGTTGCTTTAGTTATTTCAATTATTAAATTTAGTTTAGATCGTGCGATATAAACTTTAGAGAATAAAGCTCCGTAACAAAGTAACCTTTGCTACTATAGTGTTAAGCATTATCGGGAGTTCAATCTTCTACTGTTTCCTGTTGTGGTGCAGAGAAATTAATGTGTTTCGGTTAAAATTAAGATTAGGATTAGTTGAACGTCCTTTGTACGGCAGAGCCAAGGTTAGCTTTTGGATTAGCTAGGCCGAGATATACATGGTTTGGGGGTTATGGCTGATAAGGGGCCAGGTATAATCTCTACCGTCCATATTTCCGGATGATCTCAGCCGCTCTTTGACCCGCATACATACACACCACCTTTCCTTAGAACATTGATTATAGAGTATTTTCTCTCGTAATTATAACCATTATCTTACTGAAATAGAAATTAGTCTATTAAACCTAGAGCCACAAATTTTAGTTGTAGAAAGCCATATAGGTTTGTGCTTCGTTTCATGTTGTTTTTGCACTTAGACAAGAGATATGATTATTCTATAAGGTGGGGAGTTCTGAAGACCAGATGGATGGTTTGATTTTCGAGGACGAAAATGATATAAGGTGGGGAGAATGTAAAGACCCTCAAGCTCGTCAACGCTATTAGACCAGTCAAGAGACGAATTAATCGCTAATAACTGGCTCATTGAGCCGATACCAGACCTGATCTTGACCGAGTTGACCTTGACTGATTCTTGTTTGACTCAGTGGACCATTTGACCAGGGCCAGACCTATTGATTGGCGTTTACTGTTAGTTGACCTTGACCGTTGGTTGACCAGTTGGGCCTGGCTTTGTGTAATGGGCTTATTAGTGGACTTGGGCTTAGGGCTAGTTTACCTATGTTGATGATTTGGACCCCTTATGATCCGAATTAGACTTTGACTTCTTCTACAAAGTTGTAGATATTTATTAGACATATCAATTGGACTATAGAACCAACCCAATTCAATTAGTAAACCTTAGCTATACTAAAGATAGACTATGAAAAGGTGTAAAGTCATAAATGGGCTTAGAATCATTAGATAGAATTGTATGATTCTTGTGTGAGCCATTTTGGCTAGATTCTTAGGGTTCTTGTGTGATTAACAGTTAGTCTATATTAACAACGTCGATGCAAAGGATGAACCAGTGGATCGTGTATCTCGAGGTAGGCGTGGCTTGTCATCAAAAGAGGTGGGAATTTACATTTAACTCTTTTGTGATTATTATTGTTTTTTGTTACAAAAGTTTATGAATTTACATTCATGCATTGTCTGATTGTGTATTCCATGCGTTGTTTTATTTTAAATTCCGAAAGTACTGTTGATTCTTTTAATCTTTCCATTTCTTGGAAAGGAATTGTAATGCTTTGTTTGTCTTTATGAATTGTTTGGGAAATAAGAATTTCCATCCAATGTCCGGAAAATGAGAATTTCCATCGTGGTATATATGATAATCTTTGCTCCTTCATTTATACCTACTTAGTTTCAAACTTTTATGCTTATGAGGTGTGGAATTTGGCACGCAATATTATTATTAGGTGTGGAATTTGGCACTCAATATTATATATTGTTTGAAGAAGGAGTTAGTTCCATATACATAATTGTTTACCTTTGTGAATTGGTTGTCTTTTAGTGTTTTGGATCATTCCAATGATTACTTGAAAATTAATGTTATTTCCACTGGGCACCCTTTTAGGGATGATGTGCTCACACATTCCCACTTTTAGTTTTCAGATCGGATCGAGTTGCGCAATGAAGCTTCGAGGAGTTGAGTTCGTTAGTTGGTTAACTTCTGCAATGTTATTATGTTGTATATTCTATTTGTAAACTAAATGACTAATGTATATGTATCATTTGGGAGGAATTCTTGTATATGAATATGTTTCAGAGCGGGGCTAGTTTTTAGGTTAAGTTTTGTAGCAGATTTCTAAATTGTATGAAGTAAATGATTAGGATTTTTAGTGCCTCTTTATTTAGTTAATCTCTTGGATTAGTCAGCTGCTAGCTTTGGGGACGCTACATTTAGTCTCCACATACCTTTTGTTGATGAAGTTCCACAAGCTCTCCTTAGTAGTTATTCGTCTTCAATTGATGAACGTCGTGAAGTCTAATGCTCAACTACACAATCTATCCTAGTCTGAGATATCACTATAAGTAGACTACAAATCAAGACTTGTAGTTTTGATCACTAACATTGACAAACAAGCTTGAGATAACAACCCTTGCGAGTTCGACCGAGCAGTGCTCTAACAATCTCCCCCTTTGTCAATTTTAGTGACAAAACTATCAATACATATGGATTACAAAATAAATAAACTTTATAGCTTCTCATTCAAATGCTTGATGTCCTTGGTTCTTCAACATTACTCGAAATCTTTGCCACTTCCAAGTACTCCAAAGTGATTCTCGAACGTGTTCAACTCCAGACCAAGCAACTAAACCTAGTTCACCTGGGGCCTGGTCGTATTCCCACGCTCCGAATCTATGAATAAGCCACACTGAACAACCCTTTGGTTCGTATTCCAAAATAGTAAAGGAACAACAAAATTTTGTTCGCATCAACTCTCTTCAACCAAG
>JAJJWW010012692.1:0-99193 GCA_023531295.1 Papaver armeniacum
TTTGGGCTAGATGTATACATTACCTTAAATAGGAATATTTGTGAAGTTTATGGTGGAAGAAAATCTCGGCGTTTTTATGGAAAGCCTTACTAAAAGTGAATTTTAGGATTAGGGTTATCTTCCTTCTCTCAAGAATAGAATAAGAAAACAGCCGTATAGATTTTAGTTCTTTTTCTTTTGGTCCCTAACTGCCGTGATAGAGATGAAAGATGAAGAGAGTTTGATTTCATTGATAAAGTTTTATGTCAGAAGAAAGAATC
The DNA here is from genome assembly GCA_023531295.1 of Papaver armeniacum. Lineage (NCBI taxonomy): Eukaryota > Viridiplantae > Streptophyta > Magnoliopsida > Ranunculales > Papaveraceae > Papaver > Papaver armeniacum. Next base: position 261 of record JAJJWW010012692.1, read on the forward strand.
GTACGGCGTATCAGGTAGGTTTTCTAGTGCTTATACTCTTTATTTATGATCTTTCAAACCTAAAAGAGATCTATCGAACCATTTTTTTTTAAAAAGAGGAAGAAAAGGATTTAAGAATAGCTTTTGTATTTTTTTTAACTCTTTCTCTGTGTACTAACGGGATTGACCAATATTTTTATTGATCTTTGAGTTGTCTAGTAGTTTGGACGACGAGCTAGTTGCTGTTGGTTAAATCCCTCAGACTTGTGTACATATGCCTAAATACAAAAAAATATCCCGTGATTATGCTTTTCTGTACACTTTTGACATGTAGTGGTTAATCTTAGATCCAGTTAGTCTCCTCCAAAGTCTTAATTTCCATTAACATGTTATGCAATAATGGTGTTGGACAACCTTTGACATCCTCTTTTCTAGTTATGGGTACTACTATATATTATGAATTAAACTTCTTTGTAAGCTATAATGGAACCCCTACAATCCTTTAATTGTGCTGATAGTACTATGTTTCTTATAACGGATGTACTTAATTTGTATCAGTCGGAAGTTGTGTGATAAGATATGGATTTTTGACACCCCTTTTTAGTTATGAAGTGGTACCGAGTACTTGAAGCTATGAATTATTCTCAGGGTCGATAGGCTGTCTTGAATCACTTAAGTTTTGTGTAGGATAGTTGGTGTTAATCTATCTCGAAATTCATAGGATATTCTAGTGGCAAAATGATGCGTAGGTGGTGTAATTGCGTCAGCAATTTTTGGTGATACCTTTGTAAACGTATGAGTGCAGCCGTTACGGGGATGCTATGTGAAGATGAATAGTATTTCTTGTTTGTTCGTTTGCCCGTAGTTGGCTCGATTCCCATGGGTGATAAGGCGATGGCCGAGGGGTCGCCTAAAAGATATGGATCTATTATCTTTTATTGGGATCGACAACATTTAATTTTCCCGACGCACGGTAGGGAAATTATTTGGACTACTTAGGGGCTGTTTCGGTTCGTAATACGGTTAGAGTAAGGAGTAAAGAGAGGGGAAGTCGATAGTTCCTTGTCATTTAGATCAGTTGGGGGAAGTCTTAATTTGTCTTGTTTTAAAAACGGTTTTTCTTTTATTGAGTATTTAAACCTTGAGTTGCGGACAGTACAACATTTTCTAAAAATGATTAATTAGCTCATTAATTGTCTTTTACTTTGCTACATTTTTCTACAAGAAATTTCGGTCTTGTTAGATTATCTATAAAGATTATAAGGATGCGAAAGCCTACTGTTTTAGTTGGGGTCTGACCCAACTTACTATTTTTTTCGGATACCGTGACCGTGGAGCGACCTAGCTTGTAGATTGCATTTCTATTAGAAAAGCTAATTTGTTTTTATTTAAGGCGCTTAGCTATATTTTATTGAATTCTTTTAAAGACGAGACTATTGTTCTTCTAAATAAATTCTTCGTATTTATTTTGGAGGCCGACCTACGAGTCGAGGATTATTTCTATTTCTAAAGGATTTATTTTAATTTATAATTTTTCTTATCAACTTCATTTAAATAAATTCATTTATTTGTGGATTATTGTCAATGTGCTCCATACGATGCTTTGATCTCCATTTGTTGGCTTGACGGTTTGAGTGTGTAAAATGGTCCATGAGTATGCCACACTTGGGATTTTAGGGCGGCCAGACCTAGAATTCGAAGTGGGGATGTGACAAAGTGGTATCGAGCCACGGTAACATAAATCCTTGGGAGCGGGTGTGGGATCTTTTTGATCACGTTAGGCACGAGTTTTAAGAGCACTTTGATTGTTTTTCTTTGTGTGAATTGGTGTTGATAGTTTCTTGTTTTTCTTTCCATTCTTAGAGGATGGATGGTCGCGGTAGACGTTATACTGAAGGCCTTGGTCGTGGTAGAGGTCATGGCCAAAGGAGTGAGGATTTTGTTGATGATTATATGGCAGAAAGTAACTCACGCAATGTTGATAGTAGATCTCGTAGTGAAGATGAGACTAGGTTCACTGGTAGCTCTCGATCTCGTAGGACTAGGTCCACTGGTGGCTCTCGATATCTTCGTACCGAAGGAAGAGAGGATGGGCCTAATGCGTTAACATTAGAGAACCTTCAGACAATGCTGAATACAGCGATCACAGCGGCATTAGATCAGAGGCTTGGTCCGCGTGGAGGCACGGAAGATGTGGCACCCCCAGAAATGAATGGACCTGCAATTTTAGAGAGAAACACGAAGCCTTGGGTTCAGTATTCCCAAGATTTTCTAAAGATGAAACCCCATTCGTTCACAGGAAAGGGAGGTGCAACTGAAGCACATCAGTGGTGCACAAAAGTGGATAGGATACTAGCTCAGTTTGATTGTTCTGAGGCTTATAAGCAGAGGATGGCCGCTTTCCTATTGGAGGGGAATGCAGCAACTTGGTGGGAGTCGATGGGAAGGACATTTGATGCGATGGAGATTACTTGGAAAAGATTCAAAGATTTGTTTCTTGCACACTTTTTCCCCCAGCCGAGCGCCAAGCTATGATTAGGCAGTTTGAAGAGATAGAGCAAAAGGAATATCAAATAGTGGTTGATTATGAGTGTGAGTTTGACCGCTTGTCGCTATTTGCTGCTCATCTTATCCCTACTGAAGCAGACAAGGTCGAAAGGTTTTTGAACGGATTGCATAATGGGATTGCTCGACACATCATTGGGAACCCCAGTTTTGATACTTATGCCAAGGTCACAAACTGTGCTCGGTGATCGTTTGTCAATCCGTCAAAAATAATTTCACTTTCTTACTCACTAAATTTAAATGAAGTACAAAGTAAGGAAGAGTTCGTATCCACAGAGAGGCAATTGTTGTTATGCAATTTTCAGTTTCTAAGGTAACCAAGGGGGGATGTTTGTTTTATCTAAGAAATAAAAGTAATTGAAAGCAAAGTAAGTAATTCGAATAATCAATAAGGAGAAGATATTGGTCACGGGATAGTATCATTCACAAACATGTATTTTCATCAATGATTAGAATTGGTATTTTAATCTCTCATCTACTAATAGTCCTAGGATACCTTGATCGCAAGTATATCCCGCTAATTCCCTGTTTTCATCACAACCACATTAAAAGATGCATATGTGAATTATTCCTAGAAAGCAACCTAAAGTGTAAAAGCACAATTAGATTTAACTCCCTAAAAGCAATAAGTTCTATGGAATAAGACTAATCAATGCAAACGAATGTGTAAAAGCACTAAACGTTTTAACAAAAGTTATGATTCACTTGTGACTAGTTGGATATATCACTACAAGCACTACCCACAATTGTGCTACTTAGAATCAGGGATAAACAACTTTTTCGTATTGAAACCCTAATATAGCTCTAGAGATGAATGTAAATCGGATTGATTCCGGACTCAACCAAACAAACTATCAAATCATATAACACTATTAATTGTGAACCACAAACAATAAAATATTGAGACAAAACTAATTCATTGAATCATAAAACATATTGAGAAATCAACTTTATTCCATAACCAATAAGATTTGTTTAGCTACTCATAGCTATGGAGTTCATCATAATAATATTAATTGAAAAGAAGGAGATGAACAAAAGCAAACCCTAGAAGCGTAAACGTAAACCGGCTCTCCAAAATTCCAAGAAAAATATATATGATTAAAGTTGTAGAAAACTTTCCCTTTTATAGCTTTTCTCCAACTTCTAAAATTAGGTCTTCATAGCCCAAAGCTCATGTGGTCCACCAAGCCCATGTGTGAGAAAAACCCATGTAAAAACTATGCCCAAAAACGGTCGCCGGAAATTTGGTATTATGGCCGGAAATTGGCCGGAATCCGGCACCGGAAAGTAGCTCAGGTGACCGGCAAAGTCCGCCCGGTCACCGGTCAACGGGTCAGCTCAGTCGAGTCAACTCAGTCAAAGCACTGAGTCAAACCGAGTCAGGTGGACTAGTCAGACGAGTCAGGTCCGAGTTAGAGAGTTATTCAGCTGAGCCAGACCATGAATAAGCTGAGTTCTCTAGGCTGAGTGGGCTGACTTGCTAAGGCCTGAGCCATTTGCACTAGGTAGATGTTGTGATGCACAATCCTTGTGCTGCAGCATAACAAATCCCGGCCATAACTTGGTGATTCTGCACCAACAACTCCATACACAACATTATTTCCTTGTTCCAATTGTAGAGCCCTCTGCGGCTATCTAGTTTCCATTTGCAAGCACCAACAAGCACAAAGCACCACCGGTTGCAAAAAGATATACTCTCAACTCTGCGCAATCTGCGTAATCTAAAGATTGGGAACTATAAAGAACACCTCGGGACTAAGACTCGGCTCAGTTTAAGCTCTAAATCTGAGTCTTCCATCACCAGCTCCACAACTGGTTCTCAAAACCATTACAACTTCTCCATTCATCTTCTCAGCTTCTCCTACAAATCACAGGCTCAAGCTTTTCAACATCACTACATCCTGCCACTCCCTGGAAACAGCATCACCAGCTGCAACTTCAGACCTGCAATGCTAACTCATTGCACTGTTAATCACACGGATCAATTGCGTCTTCTCAACCTCATACTCGGAGTCACTGCTATCTCAAATCACCACCAGTTCCATTCTCTGTTGCCCCAAACAACTCCACCAGCAGCAGACTTGCAGTTCCATTTGAGTTCACCAGAATCACCATGGGCCCCTGTAGCATTCAGCTCATTCACCTGCTAGCAGCCACAACAGACTCAAACCTCAAACCATCTTCTTTATCTAAAGCCAACATTTACTCCTCGAGAATCCGGGCTTAGCTTCATGCCATTCCCATCTGCAACTTCAATCCCGTGCCATTGCGAACTCCAAATGTATCATGGCAAAGCAACACCTATTTCAAAGATAACCCTTTGCCATTCCTTGTGCATCATTCACATCAACCGGCTAGCCCATTGCAATCTGTACCCGGCCCGGCACATATTCTCTTCCATTTCAGTAGTCACACTCAACAGCTCAGGCCCTGCACTTTCACAAACTCCACCATTGTAACCCATAGCATCAGTACAACCCTGACTCCTCCAGCTGCAACACAACTGCAATACTGCAATGCAAATACCCAGGCCAGCACCAAGACATCATCACCATCTCACAGTGCGTGTGCATTACTAGTTCCACCTGTTATTCCCTGTCAAGCACTAGCCTCTTGCACCACCAGAACAGCCAACACTAAACCACGACAGGACATTAAGACAACCCCTGCCATCTGGTTCAAATCCAACTCATCCATCAATTCACACAGAACCCTTTCATGTTAACCCTTCCCCGAGTTCTAAAACAGCCCGGAGATTCACAGTCTTCAACAGCAAATTCAAACCCACAAACTCACTTCCATTCTCTCTGTGATCATTAGAATCTTCTTTGTAACCTGACTCAATAATCCTGAGACACCCATCTCTTCAGTCGACCATCAAACCCACTTAGACGCCACCAGAATCACATCAACCTAACTCGATTGCACCAGTAACCTAAGCTCCTTCTTCATTCCAATGTTTCAATTTCTCGATCTCAATTCTCCAAACCCTTAACAGAACCATCTTCTTCAACTTCTCATCGATCCATGGTAGGCACAACCAGATTCACGGCATAACACACAGAGACCCATCACCAATTTCTTCTTATCTGCTTGATTTTGAAAACCCACAGATCCCCTTTTATTCTTGTTCTTCATATCTTTCTCCCCCTGATGTAATTCTTCACAGGCTTCATCGATTCACCAACATAGACCCTTGCTTCCTCTTCAAATCAACACAATATATGACAGCAGCTTCACTACCACCAATTTCATCTCTTGAATCTTTTGATTTCTCACTCGAATCTGCCGCACTTTACGAGATAGAGAAAGGGAAATAGAGGCTAATGATGAGAGAAATGATATTTCTCTGAAATTTAGGTCTTCTGTAGGAAATAGAATTGATGCATCCATCCAGGTGAAATAGATAAGGGGTTACCCAGAAATAGGAAAGGGGCTCCCAGTTCTTGCATGGCTTGTCGGTTTCGCGGAACCGACTGCCTATTCACTTCTTTGCTCAACCGCGACTAGCTTCGCTCGCCTATGAATTGGTCTTTTTGCTCTTTTTCACTCCAAATGGGTGATTTCATCTCCTTTTGTTCTCGGTGACTCCATTGCACTATAAAACTCAAAAGAAAACATAAGATACATAATTCACACGAAAAATAGCAAAGAAAGCATAAATACTAGATATAATATTAGGTGTTTTACAACACCTATCATCGGGCACATTGTTTGAGAATCCAAGAAGCTAAGAAAAATAAATTAGAACTTAAGAGAAATGAGAAACCTAATGATGTTGGAAGGAATAACTGGAAAAAGCCACGAGTAGATGAGCAGATCACTAACCATAGAGAAGTATCTCAAGCACCTTAGCCACTAAGAATCAAGGAAGAGGAGAAACCTTATGTTTTTAGAGGGCGAGTGTTACAAATACGGAGAACGGGGACATAAATCTCCATCTTGTCCAAATAAAAACAAGCCCGAAGTTATGAATAATGGCAAAGGTCGTAAAGTACCAATAAGGCGAGAACAACAACGAATGAATGTTATGTTACCTCATGGTGGTGGTGAACGTGTTGTCGAGATGGAGGTATTTTTTTTGTTTTCATAAGCGACATATTTTATATTTTGCTTATTTTTGTTTTGATGATGAGTGTTGGTTGTTTTGTGCTTTGCGTGGTTGGCTCGAATTTCTCTAAGTTAGTAGTGCGATGACCTAGGGGTCGCATGTGTGTTGCTTTGCATGGAAAAAATTCAATGACCGAGGGGTTGCACTTATATTGCTTAGATGGTTATATACCTTGGGAAATATTGATGCGAACATATAGTATATGCTAACGCACGGCTAGCTGACTATTTGGACCACAATAAGGCACTATTTGAAATTTAAATCCGTAAATGTAGATCGATTCCGAGGACGGAATCCTTACTCTTTTAGGGGGAAGATTGTAAAACCCCTTATCTCAGAACCGTACGCTATTCGGTGATCATCTTGGGCTAGATGTATACATTACCTTAAATAGGAATATTTGTGAAGTTTATGGTGGAAGAAAATCTCGGCAGCAGTTTTTATGGAAAGTCGACTAAAAGTGAATTTTAGGATTAGGGTTATCTTCCTTCTCTCAAGAATAGAATAAGAAAACAGTAGTATAGATTTTAGTTCTTTTTCTTTTGGTCCCTAAGCTAGTGATAGAATTTGAAAGATGAAGAGAGTTTGATTTCATTGATAAAGTTTTATGTCGAAGAAAAAGAATCGTACGGCGTATCAGGTAGGTTTTCTAGTGCTTATACTCTTTATTTATGATCTTTCAAACCTAAAAGAGATCTATCGAACCATTTTTCTTTAAAAGAGGAAGAAAAGGATTTAAGAATAGCTTTTGTATTTTTTTTAACTCTTTCTCTGTGTACTAACGGGATTGACCAATGTTTTTATTGATCTTTGAGTCGTCTAGTAGTTTGGACGACGAGCTAGTTGCCTGTTGGTTAAATCCCTCGCATTGTGTACATATGCCTAAATACAAAAAAAATATCCCAGGATTATGCTTTTTGTACACTTTTGACATGTAGTGGTTAATCTTAGATCCAGTTAGTCTCCTCCAAAGTCTTAATCTCCATTAACATGTTATGCAATAGTGGTGTTGGACAACCTTTGACGTCCTCTTTTCTAGTTCAGGTACTACTATATTATGAATTAAACTTCTTTGTAAGCTATAATGGAACCCCTACAATCCTTTAATTGTGCTAATAGTACTATGTTTCTTATAACGGATGGGCTTAATTTGTATCAGTCGGCAGTTGTGTGATAAGATATGGATTTTTGACACCCCTTTTTAGTTATGAAGTGTTACCGAGTACTTGAAGCTATGAATTATTCTCAGGGTCGATAGGCTGTCTTGAATCACTTAAGTTTTGTGTAGGATAGTTGGTGTTAATCTATCTGAAATTCATAGGATATTCTAGTGGCAAAATGATGCGTAGGTGGTGTGGTTGCGTCTCGCAATTTTGGTGATACCTTTGTAAACGTATGAGTGCAGCCGTTACGGGGATGCTATGTGAAGATGAATAGTATTTCTTGTTTGTTCGTTGCCCGTAGTTGGCTCGATTCCCATGGGTGATAAGGTGATGACCGAGGGGTGGTCGCCTAAAAGATATGGATCTATTATCTTTTATTGGGATCGACAACATTTAATTTTCCGACGCACGGTAGGGAAATTATTTGGACTACTTAGGGGCTGTTTCGGTTCAGTAATACGGTTAGAGTAAGGAGTAAAGAGAGGGAAGTCGATAGTTCCTTGTCATTTAGATCAGTTGGGGAAGTCTTAATTTGTCTTGTTTTAAAAACGGTTTTTCTTTTATTGAGTATTTAAACCTTGAGTTGCGGACGAGTACAACATTTTCTAAAAATGATTAATTAGCACATTAATTGTCTTTTACTTTGCTACATTTTTCTACAAGAAATTTCTGTCTTGTTAGATTATCTATAAAGATTATAAGGATGCGAAAGCCTACTATTTTAGTTGGGGTCTGAGCCAACTTACTATTTTTTTTTCAGGATACCGTGACCATGGAGCAGCCTAGCTTGTAGATTGCATTTCTATTCCGAAAAGCTAATTTGTGTTTACATAAGGTGCTTAGCTATATTTTATTGAATTCTTTTAAAGACGAGACTATTGTTCTTCTAAATAAATTCTTCGTATTTATTTTGGAGGCCGACCTGCGAGTCGAGGATTATTTCTATTTCTAAAGGATTTATTTTAATTATATTTATAATTTTTCTTATCAACTTCATTTAAATAAATTCATTTATTTGTGGATTATTGTCAATGTGCTCCATACGATAGCCTGATCTCCATTTGTTGGATTGACGGTTTGAGGGCGGCCGACCTAGAATTCGAAGTGGGGATGTTCTGATAACTGAGAAAATGGCCCACTGATTCAAGAGCTTAAGGAGGAAGTAGAAATTTCATTACATGCATTATCTGGTAATGTATCTCACAACACCATCAAAATACAAGGAATTACCATTAATAAGAGGCCAATTACCATTCTGGTAGACAGTGGAAGTACCCACAACTTCCTAGACCCTGAAGTGGCAAGGCTTAGTGGCACACTAATTGAACCCACTGCTGCTTTGCAAGTTGTTGTAGCTGATGGAAATAAGGTACTGAGTGATGCTAAATGTCCACAATTTACTTGGAGTATGCAAGGTCATAAGTTTACTTCTGAGGTGAGGCTTTTAGCTTTGGGTGGTTGTGATATGGTGCTAGGGGTAGATTGGATGAGAGATGTTAGTCTAATTAAGTTTGACTTTAAAAAGTTAACTATCTCATTCATTAGAGATGGGAGCAATATTGAGTTGAAGGGTAGTAGTGAAGAAGTGAAGATTTCTGCTATGTCTGCTAAAGCTTGCCAGAAATTTATCAAGAATAGCACTCACGGGGTTATGGGACAATTATTCTGCATCACAGCTAAAGAAGTTAAACCCCAAACACCTGAAGCTCTTGAACCCTTACTATCTACATATTCCAGTATTTTTCAAGAACCAACATCCTTACCTCCTCAGAGGTCCCATGACCATCACACAACCTTGCACCCTAATGCCACTCCTCCTAATCAGAGACCTACAAGATTCCCTATGTACGAAGGAAGTAGTTGAAATTTGGTACAAGAGATGTTGAAATGCTGGAATTATAAAACCTAGCAACGCCCCTTCTCTTCACTTATCTTACTAGTCAAAAGAAGGATGGCGGTTGGAGGTTACATGTAGACTACAGGAAGGTGAATGAGTTAATAGTAAAGTACAAGTACCCCATTCCTGTTATTGAAGAGCTATTGGATGAAATGAAGGGTGCTAAGGTCTTCACCAAAATAGACTTGAGGGCAGGGTATCATCAAATCAGGGTTTACCCAGTAAACACACATAAGACTGCATTCAATACACACCAAGGGCATTATGAGTTCTTAGTCATGCCCATTGGACTGACTAATGCCCCATCCAGTTTTCAAGCTCTTATGAATGATGTATTCAGGCTTTATTTAAGGAAGTTTATCCTAGTATTTTTGATGACATCTTGGTCTACATCCCAAACATAAAGACTCACCTTCAGCATCTGCAACTAACACTGGCAACTCTCAAGGAACATTCACTTTATGCAAAGCTCAGCAAATGTTCATTTGGCCAAGACCAACTGGAGTACTTGGGACACATTATATATGAGGAAGGTGTAGCTGCAGACCCAACAAATATTGTGACATGACAAGATGGCCTACTCCAAAGACTATCAAAGATTTAAGAGATTTTTTTGGGGTTGACAGAGTTATTCGAAAGTTTGTAAGGAATTATGGAATTATTGCTAAACCACTCACAAATTTGTTGAAAAAAAAATAATTTCCATGGGACGGCTCGGATCGGCCCGCTTTTGAGAAGCTTAAAAAGGCGAGTCACATCCACCCTGATCTTGGTATTACCAGACTTTAGCAAACCATTTGAGCTCTCCATTTGATGCTTGTGACACTGGTGTAGGAGCAGTGTTGATGCAAGAGGGCAGAGCCATAGCCTACTAAAACAAAGGAATGAGACCCAGGTTCTTAGCTACGTCAACATATGAGAAGGAATTAATGGCAGTGAACAAGTGGAGGTCTTACTTGTTAGGTAACAAATTTACTATCTACACTGACCATCAAAGTATCAGGTATTTCATGGAGCAGAGAGTGCACTCCTTATTACAGCAAAAGTGGTTAGCCAAATTGTTGGGATATGACTATGAGCTGAAGTATAAAAAGGGCTCGAGAATGCAGTATGAGATGCACTATCAAGAGTACATTTAGAAGGAAATTCTCATTGTCAGAGTTTGGCTCTTCTACAGCCAGATTGGTTCATGTAAGTACAAGAGAGCTACAAGAATAACATTCTTGCTGAGAAACTGATTCCACAACTTACTGTACAAGAGCCAGAAGGAAGTGACTATACTTATCAGAAAGGAATACTTAGGTACAAGGCCATAATCTACATTGACCAAAAGGGTAATCTAAGGCAGAAAATCATCAACTCTAGTCACTCCTCTTGTGTAGGAGGACATTCTGGAGCTCAGGCTACCTACCAAAGAGCCAAACTATATTTCTTTTGGGGAGGTATGAAAACTAATATCAAAGAGGTGGTGAGGTCCTGTGAAATCTGCCAACAACATAAGGGTTTTAACACTGCACCAGATGGCCTGCTTCAGCCACTTCCAGTACCAGAACAAGCCTGGGAACATATCAGCATGGACTTTATAACTGGCCTGCCAAAATCCGAGGGAAGAGAAGTGATATTGGTAGTGGTAGACAGATTTACAAAGTTCATCCATTTTTTGGCTTTGAGTCATCCATACACTGCAGCATCTGTGGCCAAGGTATTTATAGATACAATATACAAACTGCATGGTCTCCCTAAATCCATAGTTTCAGATAGAGATGCTGCTTTTGTTAGAAACTTTTGGCAGGCTCTGTTTGCTAGGATATGAACAACATTACACTTAAGTACTGCCTATCACCCCTAAACTGATGGGCAGACTGAAAGGGTTAATGCATGCCTATAGTCCTATCTAAGGTGCATGGCCAGCTTCAAGCCAAGTAAGTGGGTATCCTGGCTAGCAATGGCTCAGTGGTGGTATAACACCAGCTACCACATAAGCCTGAAACTTTCTCCCTTTGAAGCCCTATTTGGATATGCTCCACCCAAATTTGGGATCTCTACTTCAACACAAGGAGTTAATGCTGAAGTTGATAGCTACATTGAACAGAGGCAAACAATGAAAATGTTACTGAAAGAAGCTTTGGAGATGTCCCAGTAAAGAATCAAAATTCAAGCTGACAAGAAGAGGTCAGAAAGAGCATTTGAGGTGGGATATTGGGTGTACTTACGCTTACAACCATACAGACAACCCTCAATGCAGTTGATGAGGAATTTAAAGCTCCATGCTAAGTTCGTTGAGCCTTATCAGGTAGAAGAGAAAATTGGGAAGGTAGATTACAAGCTGAAGTTACCAGTAGGGTCTAAAATACACCCTACCTTTCACGTGTCACAGCTTAAGCCTAAGTTGGGAGTTAGAGTAATGCCACAGACCAATCTTCCAGCTACAACTAAGGAAGGAGAGCTTAAAATGAAGCCATTGCAGGTGTTGAGTACTAAGGTGATAAAGAAGAACAACCAGAATATTACTTAGGTGCTTGTTCATTAGGATGGCTTTGCTATGGAGGAAGCTACTTGGGAAGATAAACACTCTCTAGGGCTACAATTTCCAAAAATGATTCTTGAGGACAAGAATCTGGAGAAGAAGAGGGATTTGTCATAAACCTCCATAATTTTTATGTTAAGGGCACACATTAGTCTGTTTGGGGCACCCTGTTAGTGGGGAGTTTTGTCTGTTATTTTGTTTATGTGTCAACCACACGTGCTATGCACGAGAGTCTCGTGTAGATGTGGTTATAGTCTATAATTGTCTCTTTCAGAGGCATAAAGAATTGTTAATCAAATTTGCCTTCTCTCCTTCAACTTTCTGTTCTCCCCAGTCCAATCTCTATCCTTAGAGATTCAGAGTTGCCTCTGTGCTAATTTGTAGTGTAGATCACTACAAAAACCACACCCAATATTTCGCTTAGCAATCTGTATGGTCTATCTCCAATATACTTTCAAGAGAATCAACTAGACAGTCAGACTCAATCTTAAGAAAAGTATATCAAAGAGTTATATCTCTATTTCTCAATTCAATCTGCAATCAAACAAATAGGAATTTGCGAGCCCGATTGAATATAAGAAGTAACTTGGACGGTATCAAGAACCAATATCCAAGTATCAATCAATTTAATCAACAACCAAAGGTTGGATTCTCAATTGATTGAACTTACGCACAACCTGTGATATTTAAATTATATAGAAAATATAATGCGGAAAAGAAATAACACAGACACCAAAAAATTTGTTAACACTACACCAAATTCCCGGAATCGTAACAGCAATTCGTAACGGCTTATGGGCCGTTACGAATTTCCCGTTACAAAAAAATCGTAACAAGCGTGAGCCGTTAGTGAATTTTTTTTAGGCGTGCCAGTCACACGCTTGGTCACACCTGGGTGGTAACACCCTTAGAATGTGCGTGTGCGATTCACATGCGTGGCATTATGTTTCCACCCACCATGAGTTATACCATGTGATATTTCCTCCCATGCGTGTGCGATTCACATGCGGGCTTTTGAGGATATCTCAATTTCATTCGACAGATCGGGATTCATTTCAGTTTTTTGTTCTCTCTTCTGCTCCTGCTCTTTCTTTCCTCTCCTCTCAGGCGATGAAACCTTAGATTCATCACAGAAATCATTGATTGTTGATTAATGAATCAGTATAGATGATGAAGGTGATGGTGTAAGCTTGTTGATGTACGAAGGAGAACCGAGTAGGAGTTTTAGGTTCTCTTTGTGAGGTGATGAATCAGGGAGAGAGTTAGGGTTAGGGTTTGTTCTTGAGGTGAAGAAATCATGAAAGGATGATGGATCTGTTGAGAACCTCGATGATTCATGGTGGTCTTTGTTAAATCAAGTGTTGATTCAACTCAGCAAAAATGGTAAGTTGATTTAGGGTTTCTCAAATTAACTCAGAGTTGTGTGTAATTGATGTATAAATTGAATAATCTGTGAGGGGTTTGTTCTTGATTGAAGTATGAATGGATGTTTAGGGTTCATTTTTGGATTTCACAAGCCCTAGATACAACAAAACTCAAGGTATTTAAAGAATCTCATGTGTTAGTGGAAGAATTTAAAGTTGGCATCTCAATCTAAAGCCAGACAAGTACTCACAAATTGATATGTGAAAAATCTGAATTCCACCCATCAATACGAATCTCTTTGTTAGTCCGACTTTAAGAGATCAGCCATTAACTTACATTCCCTAAAGCCATTCAACTACTCGGAATTGGTACCTCAATATCTACTCAAAATTGAAATCGGGTAAGTCCAAACCTGGGGCACCAAAGTTTGTTACGGGGTTTTTTTTTTTTTTTTTTTTTTTTGATTATCATTTAATTTTGTGTTTGAATATGATTAGAGGGTTTGTAAATCTGATTCGATAGGTGTAGTATTACCAAGCATTTAAGTTTTAAGATTGCTTTCAACATTTTGTTAGATAGTTTTTCATTTCGGGGTAAAACTTATGAAATTGTTCCTCACACTTTGTCATATATGTGTTAAGGAGGGTATTAGGTATGGATATGCCCTTATTTGCGCCATATCCAAGGTTTCCTCATTTGCATGCAGTCCCCATAAAAAGAGAACCTAGACATTTGTCCTCATTTAGCTATCTAGTCTGCTGCTGCTTTGTTTGCCCATATAAATCACTTTACAAGGTTTACTTTTAGAGATTTACCAGGCGATTCTGGAAACTCTCCATATTCAAGACCTTGTCATGGTACTATATTATTCCTGGTGGATTAGATGAATTGATGATTTTGTTCAAATTAGTAGTTGATGCTATTTCTGGCCTATGAAGATCCAGTTTTCCGTTAAATTATTTTGAGTTTGTAATTGAATACATTAGGCCAATCAAATTTATACATATTACCATGTTGATGTTAATCACTCTTTTAGATGAGTGAATAGGTTGCATTACAAGTTCCAAATGTGTTGCACATACATTTGGATTTTGATTGATATATATGCATATTTCGGATGTTTTTTTATCTCTGTTTACATTTCTAAGTGCATCGGATATGAAGCCGAAACCACGCTCTACATTTGTCAATCGCCAAAGAGCAAAAGAAATTTGGTGATGCTTTATGAATGAAAGACTCAACGCCGTTGCTCCCAAGAAAAATAGGTCGACAACAATTAAACCAAGCCCTGCATTCATCAATGGCGCAATGGGAAAAGAAATTATGACTGCTGCAAAGTGGATGATAGACTAGACGTCGTAACTCGTAAGAGGCGAGAGGACGTCAACAACTTGATGCCATGCTGCATCGTTCATCGATCTTGACGAGTTGATAAAAGACTCGAACATGTTACTCTCAAGAGGCAAAGGTCAAAAACAGGCACCATGCTCATTAGTGAGTGGCCAAAGGGGAAAAGAAATTGTGACCCGATGCAATGGATGAAAGAATCGGCGCAGGTTGCACTCGAGAAACAGAGGTCGTCAACAACAAATCAAGACTCGCATTTGTCAATGGAAGAAGGGAAAATGAGATTGTGACTGATGTGGAGGATGAAAGAATCAATCTTTGCGGATGAAAGTGGTGACATGCAAGCTGGAGGATGACTATGCAACCGACACTCATAACGAGTCTAACGGCGAAGATTACAGGTACTAACCCGGGAATTATTTGTAGACCACTAGGTGATATGCAAGCTGCGGATGAAAATGGTGACATGCAACTGGAGGATGACCACGCAACAGACACTCATAACGAGTCTTACAGCAAAAAACTACACCGCTATTAACCCAGGAGTTACTTATAGACTACTAGGTAGACTACTAGGTGAGTACTTGTCTACAACTAATAAGTAATTGTTTATGTAAATATAAGCGTAATATGTGAACACTACATTACGGGTAGCCGCCACAGATTATATTCGACAAATATGGGCGTTATTGTGATGTCGGGTCGAACAATTTGCAAATGCTATCGGGAAGATAGTACGAGCACGATGTCCTCCTGCAATTGATGATTGGAGAATGGTTCCAGAGATAATGAAAGAAGATATATGGAAAACCTTGTTGTGAGTGAATTTAATTTATTTATCTTAAAATCTTTATGATCAGTACATGATATGGATATTGTGTTTGCAGGCTGATTATGTCATACCTCAAGTTTCTAAACCTAATATTTTATCAAGGGCTAGAATTTCTTGGAAAAATTGGAAGAGTCATCTTCGGGTAGCCTAAGGAAGATTTAAGTATCTTTCCGCACGAAATGCTTTTGAAGACTCATGCAGGAAGTAGCCTCAAGAAATTAGGTGGTGCACATAGTGCGGGGTGCTTGAGGTACCCATCTCAGTTTCAGTGAGTTATGGCTTTTGCAATGTGTTTTTGTGGTTTATATTGGTTTCAATGAAATTGTCTTTCTGTTGCGGCTTCACATGTCAGTTTAAATACGAATATAAGTTACCGCAAGGATCAGTAGTTGATCTTTCAATAGAACCAGGCTATGTACTCGGTACAATAAGTAATAAGATTTCCTTCTCAGTTCTATGAACTATATTAAGCATTTTCACTTAATCTTGTGCAGTCTTATTTCTGTTTTTGCTTGTATGATTTGTTATCTACTTAGCATGGTGTGTCACATTCATGATATATTCTAATCTTTTGTTTTCAGTAGTTGATGGGAAAGACGTTGGGAGCATCCAAAGATAGACCTAGTTGGTGAAGACCAATTTGATACACCAGTAGTGCCGGCTTCGAGGGGACAACACTTTTACCTTCACTTCAGGGAAGCGAAATCTCAGGGTCCGCCGTGCTTGCTGATCTAGTTTGTTTACTCGAAATAATCAGGGCCCTCATGATTGCGCCCTAGGCGACTGAATTATAAAATCTGGACTAACATTATAAAACTGTAAAGTTAAACGGTATTGTTTGACGTGCATTCATCGTTGGTAAGACACAATCGAGAAGTTATTTCGATTTGACATTTTTCATCAAATACATATGCTGGTGATCTGATATGAACTAATTCATGTTTTTGTGTTGTTTTTTCATGGTGCACGGGTATCCTCGGCATACAACTGAAGTGATTGCAGATTCTTGCCCATTTTATCGTAGAAGCTACAATTGTAAACCGTTCTTACGTTTGTGCAAAGTGTCTAAGGTTAATATTTTTGTACTTTTTGTTGGCTTTATTAAAGTTACCACTTGATCTTGTTCAATATAAGAGTCCCATCATTGCGCAGGATATGAAGAGCCAGGGAATGAAGATGGAGGGATGTGGGCGCTTGGCGATACGTTCAAGAACAAAGACATGCATTTTTCGATAAGATGCAGGTGATGATATGTGATATATACAATGTCGACCAATATTCAACAAAAGCACGCGGTTTGAGGATATGAAGCACACCGAAGATGATAGAGTTCCCTACAGGAGACCGTCAGCGAAAAAGTAATTATTAGACCAAATATCAACTGCTTTGACCTTTTTTTTTGTTCTTTAAAAATTCTCATTGATTTCTTTCAAACCGGTCTCCAACTATTTCTACAGATTAATGGTGAATTTGGCAATGAATTTGGCTGATGAGTTAGAGGAAACAAAGATAAAGGATTTTGATTCAGAGGTGCAAACTCTGTTCTGTCATGATCTTTTGTGAACAACCAGACTTGTACAAGTGAGTGTGTTTGAACTTTGTTGTTGTTCTTCTTTGGTAACTTGTTGGTATGGCCAAGATAGTGTTTGTAGACTGTTTTTCATTGAGCTTTTCAAACTGATACAATTTTCAATCCTTGGCACCAGTTGGACGTAACTTTGTTTCTCTTTTTTTAATTGGCTCAGGTACCAGCTCATTTCCTCTAGCTGCTGAGACGTATTATTAGAGCAGGTTAGGCGAAGTTTTGCAGATTTGAGAGCGAAAGACTAAGCAAGAGAAGGAAGAGACTGTTATGTGAGTTCTATGCTTGTTTTGTTTTGTTCTTATATGCTCTTAGTTATATACAATAGTTGTATGAGCTTTATGCCGCACATAACTTAGGAATTCTCTTAAGTCTCTAAGCAGATGTTGTATTCCTCAAAACTTAGGAATTATGTTAAGTAGTTGTTGAAAGAATACAACAAGTGACTGTTGACACCATGTATTCCCATAGAAATTTGATACTTAACAAAAAAAAAAAAAAGTTTGGTACTTACAGAAATTTTAGTTCTTTTGTGATATGAATCCGAGATGAATTGAATGAATGTGATATAATTGATTAAAGAAATTGTTGTTGAGTGTGGTTATGAATGTATTGAAAGGTGTATGCAGGGTATTGAATTTAGAATTCCGGCTTATTTCCAGGCAGAAAATGAACTGCTGGTCAGCCTTGACCTGGTCAAGGTTGACTGGCAGTAATTTTTTTGTTGTTACAAAAAAGTTCGTAACGGCTCGACCACGTTACGACAGCGTTGTTACAAAAAAAATCGTAACGGCCGAGCTGTTACCACGTGGCAAATTCGTAACGGCTGTGAGCCGTTACGAGGGCCGTTACAACCAAAATTCGTAACGGCCACAAAGCCGTTACAAAAAAAATGTAACACGCACTTTTGCAACAGGCAAGAGCCGTTACAACCCATTTTAGTAACGGCTTGATTCTGTTACTAATCCCAGAATTTGGTGTAGTGTAACGAGGAAACCGCAAATGTAGAAAAACCCCGGGACTTAGTCCAGATTTGAACACCACAGTGTATTAAGCCGCTGCAGACACTAGCCTACTCCAAGTTAACTTCAGACTGGAATGTAGTTGAGCCCTAACCAATCTCACACTAATCAAGGTACCGTTGCGCTCTTTGCGTCTCTGAATCCCAGCAGGACTCTACGCACTTGATTCCCTTAGATGATCTCACCCACAACTAAGAGTTGATACGACCCAAAGTCGAATACTTGATAAATCATTCTGTCTCACACAGAAAAGTCTATTGTATAGATAAATCTGTCTCCCACACATATACCTATGACTTTTTGTTTCGTCTTTTGATAAATCAAGGTGAACATGAACCAATTGATATGCCAGACTTATATTCCCGAAGAATAGCCTAGAAATATCAACCACCTCACAGTAATCTTAATCGTATGGTAGCGAAACAAGATATTGTGGAATCACAAACGATGAGATGAAGATGTTTGTGACTTATTTTTATCTTGCATATCAGAGATTAAATCTCGAGCCAATCTTAGAGAAGATAATACTCAATCATGATAGAAAACAGCAAGATCAGAACACGCAACTACAGAGAAAATAGTTGGTCTGGCTTCACAATCCAATGCAGTCTTTACGTCGTTAACCTACAGGGTTTTGGAAAAACCTAAGGTTAAAGGAGAATCGACTCTAGTCACAACTAGTATCACACAAGAGGTGTGGGGATTAGATTTCCCAGTTGTTGGAGTTCTCCTTTACATAGTCTTCAAATCAGGTTTTGCAATCAATGTTACCTTGGTAACAAAGCATTCAATATTCACCGTTAGATGAAAACCTGATTAGACTCAAGATAATATCTTTAAACCGTTAAATCGAACTTAGCTTGTTACACACAAATGAAAAGTGACTTCATTTAGATATGGGTAATCATACTCAAATGAAACTAGTTTTAGAGTTGTTCAATTGTTTATATTCTCATAGAAGTATACACAACACAATTGAAGCAAAATCGATTTTGATTTACTCGAATCAATTCATGAACATTATAGCCATGGTTTGCAAAAGATTGCATTCCTTATTTTATATAAATGTATTAGTTCATGAACAAACCGATTTTAGAACATAACCTACTCAAGTATGCAAATAGGTATGCATACCTAAGTGGCCGGACTAAGTTTGGGTTCGCCACTACGCGAACGCGTACGCATACCAAAAAACTCAGTAAAGTCCCGAAACTTGAACCTCACGCCAGTACGTGTACCGGTATACTTACTTGGTTCCCGGACCTCTACTAAACCAATCCGTACGCATACGGGTATGCATACCATGGTTCCCGGACTTGGATCAACACATATGAAAGTACGCATACTATGCTCATAATCCAATTATGGTTAAGTGTTCTAAAGTCTCATTATTTCAATCATTGAAACATTCTCGGAAGACGGGAATAGCTGTCTCACACAAACTATTAGCTTCAAAGCAATTTTCAAGTGATCGAATGATCAATACGAAACATTCCCGAGCCTACATCAAATGACTGTCTCACACAAATCATGTAAAATGTTACCAGGAGATTTTCACATGATCATCTTTTGACTTTCGTCAAGAATATAAGATGAACTTGGTTAAAGTGAAAGCTTACCAACACATATTTAGAGAAATATGTAAGCGAGTTACACTCAACTCGAAATATCAAATGTGTATAATCGAAGTCTATATAGCTATACGACTTTTGTCTCAAATAAGAGATATAGTAGATAGACTTTTGAGTGATAGATGAGTTCAAGTCTCGACATACCTTTTATTAATGAAGTTTCACAAGCTCCCCTTAGTATTTCTTCGTCTTCAATCGATAAATGCCGTGAAGTCTAATGCTCAACTACACTTTCTATCCTAATCCGAGACTTATCTATAAGTAGACTAGAAATCAAGACTTATAGTTTTGGAAACTAAACTTGACAAACAAGCTTGAGAGTTCGACCGAGCAGTGCTCTAACACAAAGTCTTATTGGTCTAAAGTCTGATGGCTTAGTAGAGTCTTTAACTTTGGGTATAAGACAAATGTAAGTTTTATTCAAGCACCTAGGCATATGACCAGAATAAAAAAACTTTTGAACAACATCTATAACATCGTTTCCAACAATTTACCATTGAGTTTGATAAAAGCTAGCCTGAAATCCATCTGGCCCAGGAGAACTCCAGGAAGGCATGGACTTAACAACATTAACAATCTCATTAACAGTAAGCACAACAAGCAAAGTGATATTATCATTATTAGTGCTAACCTGAGCAATAATCTCAAAAATTTCTTCATTATGAACAAGATTACGAGTACTACCAATAGAACTAAAATGAGTAGTAAGTAAATTGTATATGTCCTCTCTATCCCCAAACACCATTAGAATCACAAAGAGTGTTAATATTGTTTCTATGCATTCTCTTATTAACCAAGGAGTGAAAATACCTAGTATTGTTATCCATGTCATGAACATGTTTGTCCCTGGTTTTTTCTCTATAGAAACTAGTTTCAATATTATACCTGGTTTCTAACTCCTTAGTGATGTTTTTCACTCTAGAAAATTGATTCACAGAGTTAGTTTCATTTTGGGAAGATTTTAACTGATTTTGAAGACTAAGAATATTTTTTTGGATATCAACAAATTCCATTCTGTTTCATTGAGAAAGAGATGTCCTAGCATTTTGTTTTTTATACTTCAATTTATAGGCAGGGCTTCTAGAAACATTCACATTGCAAGCATTTTCCATATTTTGTTTAAAAGTATCATGCTGCATCCAAGTTCCAAAGAATTTAAAAGGTTTCCAAAGATGAAATCAGGACTCTGAGATTTCACAAGGTTTTGAAATTGTTTGTCAACTATATGAGGCCAACTTTTATGGATGTTCATATTCATTACATATTTTCGTTCCACATGCGCAATTTTTTTTTTTGCATAGGCCTTATGGAGATTTCATGTTTTTTGTGTGTGGAACGCATAACTATTAAGCATTTTAAGATATTTAAAATTTAATAATACTAGAATAGGAAAGTAGGATCCTATTTGTAACGAAGGTCAACATATAACTAAAGATGCATAATCATTACGCGTTTGTTACTTCATTTTAACGCATAACGATTCTTCATTCGAAGATGTGATTCACATAGGGATTCAAGCAAAGTAGAAAACTGCTATGTAAATAAGGACTTTTCTCTACACTTTTTAGTTTCCATCTCGGCATGTGAACATCCATAAGACGTAGCCTAATATTAATATATTTGTGTCTACTTGGTTTCTACATCTGAAAATATTTTGAAATTCTAAGGAGCATTGTAGATTAACTTCATATAGATATACTGATTTTTGTTTTGCCTAGGCGCTTGTAATATGCACTAATACTTTAGTATTTTGGCGAGAACACGTTTTTGACTTTAGCCATTATACGGGTGTCTTACTAATCTTGTCACGAAGGTTGTCCATATTTTCCTTCTATTTACGTAATACAAAGTCTTACCCCACTCTTATCATTGTACATTGCTAGAGCATCTCTCCGTCAAACTCACAAGTTTTGGTATGTCAAGCTTGTTGTCAAATTTAGATGATCAAAACTACATCTTGATTTATAGTTTACTAGGGTTAGCCCCTGACTTGGAATAAAGCATGGCAGTTGAGTATTAGAATTCACCAATCGACCTTAAAGATTGAAACTGAGAAACAACAGCATCAACGAAAACTTCATCAACAAAGGTATGTGAAGACTGACTATCCTGTTTTCTCATATTATTTATTATTCTATCTACTGATACATGTCGTATGACTTCAGTATTATGATGAACATTGCAAAGAAGAACTCAAGCAATGATGAGTGGTCAAGTTAGTTTTTATATTCACAAATTTCTTTACAGATCTTGCAAACTTGAACTTATTAAATTTAAATACTTGATGAATTAAATGTCAATTAACTTGCGCACAAAGACTGATTTTTTCAGTTCAAGAACTAATCGATTTTGAGATATTCATGTATAACTTTTTCTTTCAATAGTATACGAACTGATTTATACAGTTCGAAAATTGGTTGATTTTAAAAGGTTCATGGATACTTTTTTGTATTTGAGTACACAAACATTTTTGGGTAGTAAACTTATCAATTACAAAAGGGTTTTGAGTTACGAGATGACTGTTTGTTCATAAATTGTTTTGGACAATTCACGAACTGACCTGATCTTGTGATGTTATAATCCAATCTATGCTTAACGGTTCGAGACAATTTAACCATTGTTCCGTGGCAAACTACTTGGTGTATAATGTATAATATACGGTTGCACATTTCTTCTTTCTGATTCAAGTTAAACTTCTCACATGCTTACATGATCAATCTATATGGAGAAGTTAATCCTGTTTAGTGACAAAATAATTCATAAACGTGCAAACTATTTCACAAACTTAGGTTAGTTTGTATGGTACCAAGCTCTGTTCATCAATACAAATCGAGGCCCCGCTGCACACTAGAATTTTAACCCTGAAACTTCTGCATCATAGATAATTGTGTCAAGAGTCGTCCTCTAGAAACCTAGGTTTCCTATGGTGAAACTGCATTAGGTTACGACTTTAAAAGACGCCACTAAGGGATTCCTGAAGCCCGGTCAGACTATCTTTTATCTGACTTATGCAGTTCGCCTAATTAGGGTAGTTTCCTCTCCAGACAGACGGCTCCACCAGAAACAACACGAATTAAGTTTTCCTGGCTCTTAGGATAGTTTGCAAGAAATGCAAACTCAACTATTTATAGACCAAGGTGTTTTGGACAACAAGGAAATTCCAAAACCGAAAGATTCTCAAGATATGCAATATGTACCTAATTTCGGTTTTCATATTTCCAACTAATATCCAACCTGTAATTTCGAAATCTCTCATTATAAAATATCTAATATTAGTTTAGCACTTAACTAATATAGATTTTCAAGAGATATGTTTTGATTTTTGGAAAATCAAAAACATATTGTTCAAAAATCTTAATTAAAAAATTCTCAATATTTCGGTTTGGGATCACTTTGAGTATCAAGGAATATCTTTAAACAATAATATATAAGAATTCTACACATTTCCAAATTATGTTGACATCTGGCACTTTCCTATTTGGCAAACCCTAATTTCAAACTCACACAAAACCGTAAGTAATATGTGAATGTTGGAACTCGTTTTTTCTCGTGGGACCGGTTCTACCATGAATCCTAACATAGGTTAAGATCGGTTCTACCAAGTCTCCAAATATAGGTAGCGATCGGTTCTACCATGCCTCCCAACAAAATCTAGGATCGGTTCTACCATGTATCCTAATATAGGTAAGGATCGGTTCTACCAAGACTCCCAACAAAATTTGGGATCGGTTCTACCATAAATTTCAACATAAGTTAAGATTGGTTCTACCAACATTCTCACCTAAGGTTTGAATTGGTCATCCAATAGATCTTTCGTACAAAACCGGACCAAAACGCATATTGATTTCTTTTCACTTACGAAACAAGTTTTGTATATGTACTTCCTTTAAATATGTGTAATTAAAAGTTTTCTAGGATGAAATCACACCTATATCCAATACACAATCAAGTAACGAGTTACAAATATTATGTCGATGTCGCATTTACGAAGTTCAAAAGATAAATGTTATACTTCGTAATCAAATATTATTCCTTGACACGTTGATCATAATAAAATGACCAAGTTTAATGCTAGAGTATTAAATATAACCTCGCATGTTATGTTTTCAATCTTAAACGACTTTAAAGCAGCGATGGTAATGGAAACAAGTCAAGTCAGTATCACTAACCTCAAGTGGAAGGATGGTGTCTTCATTGTAGTCAATACGTCTTCATGATCTTCAGGTCTTCAAGGTAATACTTGTATGTCTCAACATCCCTATATTTTCTAGTCTAACCTAAACGAAGTTGACTCTAATACATGTAATCACGTGACTCTAATTGAGTTTTGATACTAAAATATGACAACCACTTAGTGGGTTCAACCGAGCAATGCTCTAACACTCTCATACACACCTCTAAAAAAACTTTATTCACAAGTTCTCTTTGGGCATGTGAATTATTGTTTAGTCTTGAGTTTCTTGAACATCGTTAATTGTTTGTAAGTTCACGGCTTTACTTGGCCTGTGTGGACTATCATTATGTACAGTTCAATACTGTTTTGGATCATAGTGCAACTCTTCTCTGTAATTTGAAGGCAATCTTTTCACACACTTACATGAATTTCTAAATTGAAATTTCATCTAAACTGGAAAAGTGTTAGCTTGGATTCCAAGTAACGTTAGCTTGAATTTAAAGCTACCCATGACCTTATAAATATACAAATAGAAAGACTCTTGTAGCTGGATTTCTGGCACTCTTGTGTCCTAGTTGAAAAGTTTGGAGTCGTCCTCTATAACCTAAGAAGAGGTTACGACTTTGAAGACTTCACTTAGGGATTCGTGAAGCCCTACCATACTATATTTGTACCTGATATCTTCATTTGGTTGGTGATTATGGTAACCTGAAGTTGAGAAGTATTGGCCATCAAAAATATATTAGGTCTAAGAAAACAGAAATATGATGAAGTTGATGTGGATTGATAATATGATTATGATTTTCGACAGGGTTTCTGGTATAATTATACCAGAAAAGGGATATATATTTATCAAGGTAATAATAATCAACTATATTGAGGTATGCCTTTTTTTAGTAGCATATAAACGTAACATTTAACTTTTTTTTTTACGTTTTAAAGAAGGGAGAAACGGGAGAATATAAAATATGAATTCTCGAGAATCGAGTGAATCGAGTTTTTGATATACCGAGTTATGGATTGAATTATCATGAAAAATGAGAAGAAGATGAACAAGAGTTTATATCTCTATCTCTCAATTCAATCTGCAATCAGCAAATAGAAATTTGCGAGCCCGATTGAATATAAGAGTAGTAACTTGAACGGTACCAAAGACCAATGTTCAAGGATCAATTAATTTCAATCAACAACCAAAGGTTGGATTTCCTAATTAATCGATACAACGCACAACCTGTGATATTTCAATTATATAACAAAATATAATGTTGAAAAAAAATAACACATACACCAGAATTTTGTTAACGAGGAAAACCGCAAATGCAGAAAAACCCCGGGACCTAGTCCAGCTTTGAACACCACACTTGTATTAAGCCGCTAAGACACTAGCCTACTACCAATGAACTTGGACTGGACTGTATTTGAACCCTAATCAATCTCACACTGATTCAATGTACAGTTGCATTCCTTACGTCTCTGATCTCAGCAGGATACTACGCACTTGATTCCCTTAGCCGATCTTACCCACAACCAAGAGTTGCTATGACCCAAAGTCGAAGACTTGATAAACAAATCTGTCTCACACAGAAAAGTCTATTGGAATAGATAAATCTGTCTCCCACAGAAATACCTATGAGTTTTGTTCCGTCTTTTGATAAATCAAGGTGAACATGAACCAATTGATAAACCGGTCTTATATTCCCAAAGAACAGCCTAGTATTATCAATCACCTCACAATAAGCTTAATCGACTAGCGAAACAAGATATTATGGAATCACAAACGATGAGACGAAGGTGTTTGTGATTACTTTTTTATCTTGCCAATCGGAGAAATTAATCTCGAGCCAATTTTACAATTGTACTCAACACGATAGAAACAGTAAGATCAGATTACGCAACTACAGGGAAAATAGTTGGGTCTGGCTTCACACTCCCAATGAAGTCTTTAAGTCATTAACCTACAGGGTCTCGATAGAAACCTAAGGTTAAAGGAGAATGGACTCTAGATATGCAACTAGTAACACACAGAAGTGTGGGGATTAGTTTTCCCAGTTGCTAGAGTTCTCCTTTATATAGTTTTCAAATCAGGGTTTGCAATCTAAGTTACCTTGGTAATAAAGCATTCAATATTCACTGTTAGATGAAAAACCTGATTCAACCAAGCTAATATATTTCAACCGTTAGATCGAACTTAGCTTGTTACACACAAATGAAATGTACCCTCATTTAGGTTTATGTAACCGTACTTAAATGTGTACACCATGTTGGTTCAATAACAATTAACCGAAGTTATCCATATGATCACTCTCATATAAACCTTGTTCATATTAACCATAACTAGTTCAAATGACTCAAATGAAACTAGTTAAATAGTTGTTCAATTGCTATATTCTCATAGACGTGTACAAGAACACAATTGAAGCAAAATCGGTTTGATTCACTCGAATCAATTTATGAACATTATAGCCATGGTTTGCAAAGATTGCATTCCTTATTATATAAATATTTATGTTCATGTACACAACCGATTTTAGAACTTTAACCTTCAAGTATGCAAACGGGTACGCATACTTGAAATACCCAGACCAAAATTGGGTTTCGCCAGTACGCAAACGGGTACGCGAACTTCCAATCCCAACAGAAATATTCGGACATGAACCTTACGCCAGTATGCGAACGTGTACGCATACTTAGGTTCCCGGATTTCTCAAGCCAACAGGTATGCGTACGTCTACGCATACTATGGTTCCCGAACATGGATTACATATGTGCAAGAGTACACAACATGACATATCCAATAATCGTTAAGTGTTCTAAACTCTTATTTCAATAATTAAAACTTTCTTAGAGGATGACAGTAGCCGTTTTCACACACTATTAGCATCAAAGCAATTTTCAAGTTATTGAAATAATCATAACGAAACATTCCAAGTCTACACCAAATGATTGTATCACACAAACCATGTAAGATGTTACTCGGAAATTTTCACATGATCATCTTTTGACTTGTGTCAAGAATATAAGATGAACTTGGTTGAAGCGAAATCTTGCCAACACATATTCCGAGAAATATGTAAGCGAGTTAAACTCAGCTCGAAATCTCAAATGTGTATGATAGAAAACTATATCGTAACACGACTTATGTCTCAATATAGGAGATAGAGTAGAAATATACTTTCCAAGTGATAGATGAGTTTCAGTCTCCACATACCTTTTGTTGATAAAGTTCCACAAGCTCTCCTTAGTAGTTCTTCGTCTTCAAATGATGAACGCCATGAAGTCTAAGGCTCAACTACACAATCTATGTCCTAGTCCGAGACATCTATAAGTAGACTATAAATCAAGACTTATAGTTTTGATCACTAACATTGACAAACATGCTTTGAGATAGCAACGCATGCGAGTTCGACCGAGCAGTGCTCTGACAATCTTCCCCTTTGTCAATTTTAGTGACAAAACTATCAATACATATGGATTACAAAATAAATAAAACTTTGTAGCTTCTCATCCAAATGCTTGATCTCATTGGCATCTTCAACACGACTCGAAATCTTCGTCACTTCCAAGTACTCCATGATTCTAAACGTGTTCAACTTAGCATCATAGTTGTTGAAGATCTGTAGCGATAACAATGAGAAAACAAATGCTCTCAATCATTGTTATACAGTGTCATAGTATCATTACACATCATCAAAGTTCAATTGTATCACAACTTTGACAAAAATACTATGGTGATATGTATCACAAAAATACTATGGTGATAAATCAAGGTGAACATGAACCAATTGATAAACCGGTCTTATATTCCCGAAGAACAACCTAGTATTATCAATCACCTCACAATAATCTTAATCGACTAGCGAAACAAGATATTGTGGAATCACAAACGATGGGACGAAAGTGTTTGTGATTACTTTTTATCTTGCCTATCAGAGAAATTAATCTCGAGCAAATTTTACAATTGTGCTCAACACGATAGAAACAACAATATCAGATCACGCAACTACAGAGAAAATAGTTGGGTCCGGCTTCACAATCCCAATGAAGTCTTTAAGTCGTTAACCTACAGGGTCTCGATAGAAACCTAAGGTTAAAGGAGAATCGACTCTAGCTATGCAACTAGTAACACACATAAGTATGGGGATTAGGTTTCCCAGTTGCTAAAGTTCTCCTTTATATAGTTTTCAAATCAGGGTTTGCAATCTAAGTTACCTTGGTAACAAAGCATTCAATATTCACCTTTAGATGAAAAACCTGATTCAACCAAGCTAATATCTTTCAACCGTTAGATCGAACTTAGCTTGTTACACACAAATGAAATGTACCCTCATTTAGGTTTATGTAACCGTACCTAAACTTGTACACCATTGTAGATGGGGAAAAACGATTCGCTGGTTTTTACGGAATTGAGGAGATGATCGCACGGAGGAGACTCCTTGAACCGAGCGAAATGCTTAACCTCACACGGATATGCACCGCAAGAAGGGAGTGCTTTGAATTCGAGAGATCAATACGTAGTACTCGGCCTAAACCAAGACAATGGCCGTTCCAGAGTAAATTCGGTCACAAGAGAGGATGGGTCGGTCTGTAGGAGGGAACATGAGAAATGTGTGAGATCAATGGTGATCGAAGGTTGTAGGTGTGTTGTGTATTCTGAAAATAAGTTAAGTTCTGAATGATTGAATTTGCTCTGTTGAGAGTTGGATTGTTAATCTCGTGTTGTCTGTTTGACGTGAGATTATCCCTGTTTCAATCATGATTCATAGATTTATTTATATTGCTGGAATTGAAAACACCATGATCTCATGAAGTGTGACAGTTGATGGAATCAAAGAATGGGGAAGTGGAAATCGTGTTAAAACCAGTTGCTCAACGTGCGGAGACTTGGTTGATTTTCCATCCACTACTTTGTTAACTCCTTCAACCCGATTGCACGACTTGCTCACATTCTCATCGTGTGTATGAACACACGTGCCATAGACCATGAGACCAAAACCCTAGTTAATATCCCCCATGTAACACGATTGATGTCTCATGTGATTGTGGAGTCCGCAAGGCGACGTGTATTTAGTTAGTCGATTCTTTGACTTCATGGGACGATGAGTCCTTGTTTTGTTGAGTCGAACGTGATTTGAAAATGTTCTGAGACTCATGAATTGAACATGTCTGTTGAGACAGAGATATAATGCGTGAATAAGCTAA
Source organism: Papaver armeniacum (assembly GCA_023531295.1). Classification (NCBI taxonomy): domain Eukaryota; kingdom Viridiplantae; phylum Streptophyta; class Magnoliopsida; order Ranunculales; family Papaveraceae; genus Papaver; species Papaver armeniacum. The sequence continues at coordinate 29,658 of JAJJWW010012692.1, forward strand.
CATGAGCAAATATTGTTCATTCGATGAATTGTTGAATATTGATAGTCGAACCAGTATTCCTTGGTTTGAGCAAATATTGCTCATCTGAGCAAATGTTGCTCATTCGATGAATTATTGGTAGCATGACCAAATAAGATACTGGCAATTGAACCAAGTATGATAAATAAAATGGTGATCACGGGATCAACGTAAAATTATTAGCGTTTGAATCTGGAATTATGAACCTTGGACTCAAAAACCCTAATTTGATCAATTGATGATTAACTGATGGTTTATCGAAAATTAACCACGGAGCGAAGGAGGGACCGGCTACATGGGATTATGGATCAACCATGTAGCGCCCAGATGCTCACGTGAGCAAATATCAAGGTCTCTTGAAGACCAGTTGATTTGATGAAAGTATGATTAAATGCTGGTTTAATCATTTATTAAAATAATGCTCGTCTGAACCTTAGGTAATCAAACCTAATTAATTATGAAAATGTGAGGGACCGACCAAGGGGTCATGAAACCGGCCCTGGGCAGTCACGGGATCGAATATTGATCGTCTTATGAAGTTCCAAGTTGTTTGGAAGAGTTTTGGACCTAATACGTGCAATTGCGCAAATTAGGTCAAAATTGTCAAAATACATGGGACCGGCCTCTTGCAAGCCAAAGAGCCAAACCTGGTCGGTCAAGGTAACATTCTCACGTCACCAAAGTGTTCGTATCTCAGTTATGAGAATTTTGATATTTTCTGGTGTGCGTTTGAGCAACATTTTGAGAAAATATGAAGAAATCAGGGATTTTTGCTGAGACCGTGAAAACTTCATGAGATGAAGGAAAAATAATAAAATAATGAATGAACCATAAAGTGTGGGACCGGCTATGGCCAAGGCATGGCCGGCCGGCCAAGGGTCCGCTCCCATGGTATTTTTCCTAATTTTATTATGTTTTCATGATTTTAGGGAAATATCATAAAACCAAGGAGTTTGTTAAAACCAAGGAGTTTTGTTGAAATCAAGGAGTTTCCATGAGACGAGGAAAACATAAAAAATAATAATAATAAAATAAGGGACGTGTGAGACCGTATTGGGCATGGTTGGCCGGCTAGGGCCTGGTCCCGTGAGTTTTCCCTAATTCTATGTATTATTTCATGATTTGAAGGAATTTTCATAATTTGAAGGAAACATCATGAAATCAAGGAATTTCATGGGATTAAGGAAACATGAAAAATATAATAATAATAAAATAAGACGTGTGGGGCCAGCTAGGGCATGACCGGCCGACTATGGCCTGGTCTCACGGGTTTCCCTAATTTTATATTATTTTTCTTCATGAAATTAGGGAAATAATAATAAAATATTGAGGATTCATGAGGTGTGGGACTGGCCATGACTAGGGCATAGCCGGCCAGCTAGCAGAAACTGAGAAGTTTCCTTAAAATAAAGGATATTTGTTCAAATGAAAGGATTTTCATGAGATCAAGGAAAATAATAAAAATATGATAAAATATAGAATTTGGGCGTGGGACTGGTCACGGCATGACTGGTGGCATTACGGTGAGCCTCGTCCCCTAGCGCCTTGATTAATATTTTATTATTTATTATTTTCTTCCTATTTTGCATAGGTTCATCGTCTCGTCGTATTCTGAAATACTCATTCGTGTGTTCAGGTGCTCGTTAGTGCATTATTGTTAAATACACTTGCACCGTTTTGATCGGGGCTTACTCAAAGGTAGTTCAGATACCCGTACGTTGAATATTTATTACTAACCCATGGAATTCTGCTGGGAAGAACCATGAATTGAAGTAACGAAATATTATGAAAATATTGAATATTTTCCAGGATTGATTAATGAATCTAATGATTTTGAGAATAATTAATTAATGGCTCTATACTAGCACGATCGTCTAGGAGCATTAATTATTCAGAAATTGAGTGATATGAGCTTGTTGAAGCATCATATTTCTTTCATATAGCCAGGGAAAACATTGTTACATCCTGAAGACGTTATTGCTCTATACTAGCAGCAAGTTGTCTCAGGAGCCGTCTAATCTTTCGATTCTATATAGAAGTAATTACTGAAATTGCTCAGTATTTATGAGATATGCCGTTGCCTCAGCTGAGAGACTACATATCCATATATACTCTAAGAGATAGTATTCTCAGTCAGAGATTCTTGTGGCATGAGCTTTCATGCTTTCGATAAGAGACATGAGCCTCAATATTCGTCTGATTGCTGGATCAGGAATATTTATAATTATGGGTTTACGATTTTAGCCTTTGCCGAAAATCCACCATCTACAACCATGTTGGTTCAATAATTGTAGGAGCAGAATATCGGGACATCAATACTTTGAGAGAGTAACAAAAAACTACATCGCGAAGGCGTTGCAAGAAAAAAATATAAATGACGCAATGAATGACTAAAGTCAGAACATGAGAAAAGTATGAAGACTTGGCGATATTTAGGAGTGTCGCAAGTAAAGACGTTTATAACATTCGCGACACTTCGCGAGATGTTCCCGAAAATAAAGGAAAGCTTAGCTGTCATCCACTGTATACTACCCTATATAAAGGGTTGAATTGGTCTGTTGTAGGGAGGATTCTTTTTGAATTGTTAAGCAAGTCATTAGGAGAGAGAAAATTAAGAGTGATTGTAATTTCTTTAGCTCTGTTCTACATTTCTTTATAAATCTTTCAAGAAAACAATTAATAAAATATATTGTTATTCATCTTCAAATGGATAACTAAACAAATTCGAGTGAGGGGTGTAGTGTGGGATTTCCCGCAACTACATATGCGCTAGGACTACACCATTTTTAGGGATTATTAACGGAGCCTGGCCGTTGCTGACTGGTGTCGCAACGGCAGAGTGACGTTTCAAAACACGGTGTTGCATTTTTTCGCAACGGCATAAGCTCCGTTGCGAATCTTGGTCATGAACGGGATTCGCAACCTCTTCGTGCCGTTGCGATGCTGTTTATTCGCAACCAAAGTCTGCCGTTGCGAAGCTGTTGCTAATTACAGGAATACCCCTCCCCGGAACTAAATTTTATCGGTTCTGGTTCTAATTTATTGGTTCTAGTTCAAATTTAGCAACATAACATAGACGTTGCTAATTTTTAGCAACAACAAAAAAAAGGTCAAGTCTTCATTGACCTGGTCAAAATCCATTCCCCCTACATTTACCCCCCTGCAGTTACCCAGTTCCCCATATTCAACATTCCACAGATATACAAACCATGACACATTCATTCACTTTCATTTCCACATTCACCATTATGAAAAAAGAATTCTTCAATTGAAGTTAACAACAACTATGAGTATTTGATACAAACTATGTCATTCATTTAATGGACATACACAGAAACATACTTAGTTCCTAAGTTCAGTTTGTTGAAAGTTCTGAAATTCCTAAGTTCTTCTAACTTAAATCTCTATAAGGAGATACTACATTATACATGTACAATCTAAAGTTTAGAAACGAGTGGAACATGTGCCTGAGGCGGCCCTTCTAAGAGATGTTGTCAAAAAATGTGCTGTTTGTAGTCATGGAACCATTTTTGCAGAAGTTAACTTCAACTGTTTTAGATCTTGTTCATCTGGATAAGAAAGGAGGAAGCTCAAAAACCTGTCCATCATCAGAAGTTTTGTTTACGGCCCTCCCAAGAGCAAATCCAAGAGCTCTTCCAACAGGCACGACAACTGCATTGCCAACTTGGATATACCTGTTAAGTACAACGAATAATTAGATACACATTGAAGGAAAACCGAAAAGAAATATAAAGAAAAAGAGAAAACCAAAAGATCAAGAACCATATAAATACCTCTCTTTAATTTCCCCAAAGAACCTATAAAAATCAGGGAAGCCTTGGAGACGGGCGTTCTCCCTAACGGATAAAACCCGGTCTTGCTCAGGGTGTAAGATAATCTGACAAAAACCCACAATTAGTCAAATAATTGATAACCATTATCAAAAGAATAACTCAAAAGAAGGCATTGGCCATATGGAAATAAGATGCACAACACCTAAATCATGAGCCATTCTCACAATTTATTTTATTGTTGTAATGTAAAGACCGAGATGTAAACATCAGTTACCCCGTTCTCATCATTTAGTTAATAGTATTAATCATTTAAGCTTAAAACACTCCATTAAAAACAAGATTTGCAACAAAAAATAAAAAGTGGGTTCACTCGGTTATGGGGTTCGGCCCTCCCCACTACAGTTGACACGATCTCGTTCCACCAAAGCCTTCCAAAAGGCCTGAAATTCAAGCAGACATGATAAATAAGATAAGCTACAGAAGGATCCTCCCTAAACTAAAGATAACTGACCAATGAAGAAACAAGTTCTCACTTTTTTGACTTTCCCTTACAATAGCTTATCGCATGGTTTGGCACCTGTAGCAATGCAAACTATATGTAAGAATATGTTCATTTGATAAATCCACAGAATACCTAGTTATAGTAATTAAAAAAAAGAAAAAGATTAAGACCGCTATCTATTTACCAGTGGCTTCTTAGATCCTATAATGAATACTCTGTCCCTCCTGGGATCAAGATGTGCGACGTTATTGTCATCAACTATAACTCCAGGAAGATCTCTGTAGTTGGCGCCCTAGAAAATTGGCCAAACAATACAATCAATAAATGTATACAAGAAGAAATCAGTAAGAGTAGACGAAGGAAATGCAGGCGGTTAAGGTATTGGAAATTGCAAAAGTACTACCTTGTAGTGTAATTCGTGAGCCCTTCGTTCGTGTAATGGGATTATTGCCATAAAAATTCCAATGATCTTTTCCACTTCATAGTCCCCGCCATCATAAGGTTGACGTGTCTCGGGTTTCTAATTCTACATCTTCAACTTCTTTGTTCTTATTTGGCACATTTGTTTTGGAATAGTCGGCATCCAACGGTGAGAATTTCTCACAAAGATCTTTCCATTTAATTAGCGATTGCAAGAAGTCTTCGGCATTCATACATCTCACTGAAATCAATTGGAAATTAAATGTCCGCATACATGTATTCGAAAATGAGAAGAAAAGACCATACTGTGTTTGGATGGTTATAGCTTAAGACCGTCATGTGCATCTTCATTCATATCTACCGCCCATCTCTCGGAACAACATACTTAAATTTCAGACTATGCCACAAGTGCTGTAATCACTAAAGATTTGTATCACTACTTACCGTAACAAGGTTGACATCGGATGCAATCGCACCCATGCAAAGGCCGGTGGACATCCCACCACGGCCAAAGGCATACATGTCAAGAAGTGTCGAAGCGGTTTCGAGAATCACATGTTTGCACTTTCGAACCACTTTCAAGACTTCTTTCGCTTGAAATTTGGATGAGGATGTACCAATGACATGTCCATTTTCTACAAAAGAACAATGTTATATGTTAGTACCAGAAAACAAGAATTACAAAGAAGTGTCGTATTCTTAATACATAGAGCTTATTACCTATGCACAAGTTTTGGAATGTGCAAAACTCCTCTGAGTATGACATGTCGTAAAAAAATCGATACCCATGGACCTGAGAACAAACCGTTAGAACAAAAATTAGTTTCTAGTTTCTATAAATTACTCGGCAAACTGAAAGAAGCATAAAAATCACCAAACCAAAAACAACAAAAGAACCAATACTTCTTTGGGTGCTTGAACAACTGTAACTTTCTCAAAAATACATTCCAGTGGAATGTCATCTTTGGAGTCAGAAGAGAATACACGGTTAGCTTCAATTTTATCAGAATGGTCTTTAATGACCTGCAAACATCCAAAAACTTACAAAATTATTAAAACAGATACACGACCCAATCAAAAGAAATATGAGTATTCCTAATCGGCTAATCCTAACATCACTTACCGTCTCTCTGACTCTGAAAAACCAATTTACGGTGATGTATGGCTTTCCTTCTTGTTCTCGAAGAATCCTACGATTCTCGCTATATAATCAGGTGACCTTCTTCCGCACTCGAAATGAAGAAGCAAACAACACTAGATTTTAGACACATAATTATTACATAAGAACATACAAGAAATAGGAATGCATACAACATGATTAACAACTTATTCACATTAAAGAATGCAAATAGTAAAATCTCGAAATTAAGTTGAAACTGATACATTCAGCTATATAATTTAATTGTTCTTATTGGGACTAAATTAAAATCAACCATCGATGGTAATAATGGCAATGCATTTATCTGCATGAGACCCTAAATGAAACCTATTACTTCTAGAAAATATTACAAGATACAAAAACAATGAGATCCAGAACTCACTCAGCAATCAAAGATAATTAACAGTCATTCTAGATTTACAAACCAAACCATTTTTAATATGATTTATCAAGCATGACAAAAGAACAGGTTGAAGGTGTTCAATATGCCACACAATCAATAGCTAAAGATTGGTTGAATTCAATTAAAATTAGCTTGTAATCAAACATAGACGAGAACATTACTAATTGTACTTGCTACTTGAGATAAAAAGATTAACAAGTATACGATGTGTCTCTCCCTGATTAGCACACGGGGGTGATGAATGGATTTTGCCATTCCAGACTTGAAGACTAGTGTCTGAAGACGATGCTCGAGTAAGTTCTCAGCGAGTCCAAGGCCAAGACATAATAAAGCTTGTTCTCAATCTCTTCCAAAAGCCCATACCCGTACTCATCCTTGAAGAAGAGCTTCTCCCTCAAAGACACGACGTCGGTCCTTCTCATCAAGAGTAAGAATATTTATAGATGCATTATGGATACGACTTAGAGCATCTTTGGAACAACTTCAATCAAGCTAGATTTTCAAATAAGTGAGAAAATCCAACTCCATACTACAACAAAATTGAATCGTTATCATCTGAACTGAAATTTAATCAATCAATTTTATTACAAAAACAAAATTAGCATAACCCTAGTTTCCTTGTTTTCAACAACATTAGAAATTAAACCCAATCGAAACTTTAATTTCAGAACTCATAAACCCTAGAAATTAGTGAAATAATTTATTTTTTTTAATCTATCAAAATCCTAGATCCGTAGTCATAAAAGAACTTGATGATCATGAATCAAATAAATCATACAAAAACGAGTATCACCCATCAATCAAAAAACAACACACGAATCGAGATAAACACGGAGAAAAAAATCAAAAACAATATCTTATTATTACCTCCTCTTGTTGGAAGATTCTCGAGTCTTCGGTATAGAGAGAGAGGAAGAAATCATGAGAAGATGATGTTGTTGATGGTGCTGCTGATGATGAAGTTGATTCTCCAAAGAGGAAATGATGCTTTCGATGATTCTCTGATTCTCGAAATAAAATCAGAGAAAAAAAGTGAGAAGGGGGGAGAAAGATAAGCAGGATAAAGTGAGAAGGTGGAGGTGAAAGAAAAAACACGAAGTTGGATCGTCTTCTTAGGGTGTTAAGTACCTTGGCACATTACGAGATGAAAGAGAGATGAAGAAGTGAGAGCTTCGGTTCTTCGAGAGAGAAGATGAAAGAGAGATGAGGCGGAGAAAAAAATAAGAAAGAAAACTCGAAAGGCAAATGGATATAAGGTAGATATGGTGAAGGGTGGAAAAAAATGAAGAAGAGTTGACCCAAGTTTGGTAGGCGTGTTTATCAGCTCTAGTGTTCCGACCGCACACGCGCTTCACATGCTTGAACAAAGCACAGTTGCAATTCGCAACCTTCCTTGCGAGGTTGCAAAATTCGCAACAGATCCTAGCCGTTGCGAAAAAATAGCAACGGGGATTAGCAACAGCAATTTCGCAACGGACCTAGTGCCGTTGCGAATCTGGGTTGCAAATCCCTTAAAATGGTGTAGTGTAGAAACAGGGACTGAATGTGATTGAAGATCGAAGAGTGCAGTTAAAATCTTTTAAATTAAGAAAATGAGAAAGGAAAATGTTAAATCAGATGAGGTAGAGGAGTTAAGAAACAAGGAGTATAATGAAGATATGGAATACAATTTAATTACAAAAGCAATGGTTAATGAATTCCACGAAAATATTAGAGGAAGGATACATAAACGAGACTTTGATGGAAAGAATATTATAGATGAGGAGAAGACATCGTCTTTGAAGGAATGGGAAAAACAGAAAATAATGTTCACAGCATCAGAAGTGCCTAGAGAAAGTTTGAATCATGCATCTCCATTAGTGATCACAATAAATGCAAGCAGAAAAAGAGAAGAATTGACAAAAGCAGTGGAAGAATGGGCAATAAATAGAACTTTGGTGGATACGGGGAGTTTGGTGAGTATCATGTTTTACCATACCTACAAAAAATTAGGATATAAAGATGAAGAAATGAGTTCCCCAAGGTATTATATCTACGGTTTTGGAAAATCTATAACAGTACCTAAAGGGGAGATAAAATTACGAATTTTACTCGGAGAAATTGAAACACAAGTAACATTAAGTGTTGTGGATATGGAATCGCCGTACCACATATTGTTAGGGAGACCTTGGGTACATGCAATTAAGGCGGTAGCGTCAACACTCCATCAGTGCATCAAATTTCCTATGCCGAGTGGAATTGGTGAAATCAGAGGAGATATTGATAAAGGAAGAATATATCATCAAATCGAGGTAAAGCATTATGAAGGGCAAGTGAAGAAGCGAAAAGATCGCAGGAAGATGATAAAAGCGGCTAAGAAAGAAGAAGAATTTAGAATTTACATGATAAGAGCAAAAGAGGGAAAAGGAATACCCGGGCGAAATCATGGGAAAAGGGAGTGAGTTCGCGAAGGAAATGAAAGGACCAACTCCTATGGGAGAACCGAAGTCTAGTTATGTCTTGAAGAGAACAAACAAAAGAAGTGAATGTTGGAACCGAGGAGGAGCCTAAAATCTTAAAAATTGGGACTACAATGGAAGCGAGATGAAGAGAGAAGAATGTTGATTTTCTTTGCGAGATTACAAAGATATTTTCGCATGGGATATGGATGAAATGCCCGGAATAGATCCATCGGTGGCTTGCCATAAATTAGAAATTGACAAGAATGTAAAACCATTTAAACAAAGAATTAGAAAGATCGCGACAAAGATATCATCCTCAAATAGAAGAAGAATTGCGTAAAATGTTGGACGCAGAATCATTAGACAAGCAAAATATCCCGAGTGGATAGCAAATATGGTTATAGTCCCAAAGAAGAAAAAAGGAATAAGAATTTGTATAGACTTTACCGATCTAAACAAAGCTTGTCCTAAAGATAGTTTCCCATTACCGGATATTCCACAATTGGTTGAAGCGGCGAGAAACGAAAGGATATCATCTCTTGATGGATATAAGGGTTACAATTAAATTCCTCTCGCCGAAGAAGATCAAGAACATACTTCGCTTTCTTTGCTCCAAGAGGATTGTCTTGTTATACAAAAATGCCGTTTGTTTTGCGAAATGCCGGTGCGACATACCAAAGAATGGTGGAAAAGGTGTTCGCGAGATGGATACACAAAACATTAGAGGTATACGTAGATGATATGTTAATAAAAAGTAAAAAAGCAAAAGACCATGTACAGGATTTGAGAGAAATTTTTGAACAAATGAGGCAATTTAATATCAAAGTAAACCCAGAAAAATGTACCTTTGGAGTCGCCTCTGGAAAATTTTTAGGGTACATTGTATCCAAAGAAGGAATTCAAGTCGACCCGAGAGAAAATACAAGCAGTTCGCGATATGCCAACACCGGCGACAGTAAAAGATGTTCAAAAGTTAAACGGGTTGTTAGCTTCGCTAGGGAGGTTCATCTCGCGATCATCTGACAAATGTAAGCACTTTTTCAATATCCTTAGGAAGGGATCGAAATTCAAATGGACAGATGAGTGCGAAAAAGCCTTGCAAGGAATAAATGAACATTTAATGGATATATCAATTTTGCAAAAGCGAAGAAGGAGAAGAGTTGTTAATCTATCTAGCGACAACCTCGCATGCATTAAGCGCGGTGTTACTACGAGTGGACGCAGGAGTAGAAAAACCAATTTATTACATTAGCAAAACTTTCAATCTTTGCAGAAAGGAATTACTCAAAAATTGAAAAATTAATCTTGGCATTAGTTTATGCAACATTTAAGCTTCGTATATATTTTCAAGCGCATGTTGTTAAGGTGGTAACAAAAGTACCAATAGAATCAGTGATGAAGAATTCAAAGAGGTCGGGAAGAGTTGAGAGATGGAATGCCCAAATAAGTCATTGCAAACTCAAATATGAAATATTATCTTCGCCAAAATCACAAGTTGTCGCAGACTTTCTAGCAGAATTTCCCTTGGAAGAAGATGAATCAGTAGAAGAAATGATGGATGTGGAAGAAGAACATGGAGATCCAAAAGATTTGTTGATAGAACCGAATAGATGGGAAATATTAGTAGATGGGTCATCAAATGGAGAAGGAAATGGAATAGGAATTGTTGTGATATCGCCAGAGGGCAATAAAATAGCTCTTTCTTTCAGATTGGAATTTGCATCAACAAATAATGAAACAGAATATGAAGCTATAATACATGCTCTGCGATTTGCAATAGAAATGAAATTGGAGAATGTGAGGATTACAAGTGATTCACAACTGGCAATTCGCCAGATAAAAGAAGAATACGCCATAAACGAATTGTCTTTGCAAAAATATAAGAAAATTGTTGACGAGTTGTCGATACAGATACCAAGAATAAAGTGGAGACATATATCAAGGAGAAATAATAGGCTCGCAGACGCTTTTGCCTTTATATCAAGTATGATGACAGATCCAATTGCGAGAAATATTAAAATACAAACACTTTTGATGCCGTCAATTGACAAAGAAGAAGAACAAGAAACCGATGTAATGGTAGTAGAAGACGGAACACAAACACTCTGCGAAGAAGATTGGAGGCAGAGCTTCATGCATATTTGACAACAGGAGAAACACCAAGAAATAGATTGGAGACACACAAATTAAAAAGCCGTGCAACAAATTATGAATTAAGAGATGGAGTGCTATACCGACGATCTTTTAACGAGCCTTCACTTAGATGCTTAACAAGAAAGGAAGGGGAAATCATATTGAAGATGTTGCATAGTGGGGATGCTGGTAATCACAGCGGTGGAAGATCTTTAGCACATAAAGCAAAAATACAGGGTTATTATTGTCCATATATGCATGAGGACGCAAAACAAGTGTCAAGGCGTTGCGAGGATTGCCAAAGGCATGGGAAGAAAATACATGCACCAGGAGCTCCGTTAAGTTCTTCAACAAGTGTCTGGCCATTTGGAAAATGGGGTTTAGACATTGTAGGACCATTTTTACCAGAACGGGATGAGAGAAGATATTTAATCGTCCGCTCTGATTATTTCACAAAATGGGAAGAGGTGAAAGCGGTACAACATATTCGCGATAAGGATGTTTTTACTTTCATATTTGAGAACATTATATGCAGATTTGGGATTCCAGCCCAGTTGGTATCCGACAATGGGAAGCAGATTCGAAGGACAAAATATAGAATTGCCGCTTAATGCATTTCGAGATACGATGTGGGAAATCAACTCCTCTATACCCGAGGCTAATGGTCGCGAAGCGACAAATAAGACAATCGCAGACATATTGAAGAAAAAGTTAGAAGGATACAATAAAGGATGGTGCGAACAAGTACCCAATGCGGTATGGGCTTATAATACAACTAGAAGAGAAGCTACGAGGCATGTCCCCTTTTGTTTAACATATGAAGTCAATTTGTACTCAGACGGAAGTTAAGATTCCAACTACAAAGAAAGAATCTTGGGAGAAAAATCTCGGTGCGGGTAACATCTTAATCAAGTTAGATGAATTAGAAGAGAAAAGGGAGAGAGCACTACAACATATGGAGAATTATCGGCGAAGATTGGCCAGAGAATATAACAAGCGTGTCAAGATACGTGAATTTCAAAGGAGTGACTTGGTGCTGCGAGAAACACCTATATATCAGCGAGAAAATGGTGGCAAGTGGCAAGAAAATGGGATGGACCTTATATCATCAAGGAGATAGTTGGTACGGGGGCATATAGATTAATGGATCCTGAAGGCAAAGATGTAGGGCAAAAACTAAATAGGCCATGGAATAGGTTATATCTTAAGAAATATTACCCATAGAAGATGGGAGAAATGGAATGAATCTGTGATGTAATGTTTTTGCGACAGATAGATTGCGAGATCAAAGGAAATAAAACAAGATTGTGCGATAGCTTCGCAAACAGAATGAATGCTTGAATGAATTAACAAATATGAATGAGTGAGTGAATGGGACGAACCTTTATGGCGTACACCTTAGTTCGCGAATGATATTTCGCAAGAGGCAAATGTAAGACCTAAAGTGCGTCATATAAGGGGGTATCTCTTGACATGGCTCAGGGGAAAGGTTACACCGCTCCTGGAACCTGAGTCATGGAGATTTGGGGCCCATGAAAGCCTATCCGGTGGAGATACCTTGGATTTCCAACTATATATATGAGGTTATACCCTGGTTGGACGCCCGAGGGTCTCTTCCAAGGAGTCGAGCCGTATGACCAAGGCGCCGAGGTACACGGTTGAGTCAAGAGTGCGGGAGCATGGAACTTCCTTACCACTCTTGACAAGTCTTGGCACATCCGCACTCGGCAGAAGAAAACTCCACTTAGGGTGCAGTCTCGTAACCATAAACCATATAGGTATAAGGGATAAGAGGCTGCGAAAACAATCGGTTGTTGTTAAGACCAGGATGGGAGGAGCTAGTCTTGTATGGCCGATGTACGCCTCCTTGAAGGGGCAACCGGGGAGATGATAAGGGCGGCACCCTCCATTAGGGAGTGATAAGTGTCAAAAGACGCAAATGTCATAAGACTTTATTTTCGCAAGGAAATGAAGACTTGTCATATTTGTGCAATGATCTGAAGAGGCAAAAATACTAACATGAAGGTGAGGCGAGATCAATGGGTTTTTACATGAAAATGAAAAAACGTCCTGCGATTTCGTCGCAAAGCCGACAATGTCATGGGATTTTATGTTCGCAAGAATATTTAAACCTGTTGTATTGTTGCAAGCACAATATCCTGCAGAGGCAAAAATACTTGTGCAATGATAAGGCAAGGTCAATGGGTCATTACATGAAAATGTAAAGACGTCCTGCGATCTTGTTGCGATGAGGGACGACAAAGTAAGACCTTTAACTAGGAAGGCAAAATAAGACCATACAATTAAATGATAAGATAAGATCAATAGGTTTCTCCATTGAGAGGAAATCTCGCGATCTTATCGCAATAATGCATTTCAAAAAAATAAATGGAATTTGTCCTCCAAATCAAAAGAAGTACTTGTGAGAAATTCAAAAACATCCTATGCAAAATGTCATCCAATCAAGGGAGTTTAAATAAAAATGAAAAATTACAGAGAGAATTCAATTTTCCACATCATCTCTCTCGACAATGAGCAAATGTTCCGGTTCTTCAACAATTTTATCGACTTCTTTTTCGACATTAACCGGACGATTTTCATCAAGTCCCTTCATTCGGATCCTTATTGAAGATTTCATCAATAATGACTTCTTCGCAGCTTTGATAATCTAGTCACTATCGGGGAATTGGGAACTTCATCATCACTCACTTCCGGAGGTGCAACGAGATACGGGATCAAGAGATTTAGATAGCAAAACACTATTCACAAGAACTTGACTTTAAGATGAACTTGACGAAGGAGCGCTTTTCTTTGGTTTTTACTCTCTATATTTTTGTAATCGCACATATAGTTGAATCTTCTTTCCTTTCTGTCGCGAGAATGCATAAGGGAAGTAGTAAGCATTTTATTCTCCTTGCGAATTTTTGAGTGGTCGACTTCAAAGCGGTAAGGGAAGAATGAAGATTTTTCTCGCAACTCTGCGAAACAAAGAATAAAAGCGAAAAATATTATAACAAACAAAAATTATGAAGCATCGATAAATGAAGAATAGATGAGGCAGCCAACTGTTATGACTACCTTCCTTTTGCGAGATAAGGTGTTGGGTTAACGCCGAACAACTATTTTCCAGTTGGTCCATGGCGATATCAAAGTTATCTCCAACTAATCCTTTCAAACGAGCTCGCAGATTTTTCTCGTTAGAAATAAGTGTGGTATTTTCTTTCGCGAGGGAAGAATTGGATTTCTCCAATTGGGAACATTGATCCTTGAGTTGGTTGGCTTTTACACTTAAAGTTATTCTACCCTGAATAAGTTTATCTTTCTCGATAGTAACTTCTTCAAGATTATTTCTCAGCGAGTGAAGAGATTGTTCTTGCTCTTTACACAATTTTTGACAAATATCATACTGCTGCGAGTAAACTGACATCTTGTTTAATAACGTTCGCTTATCTTGAGAAAGAATTCCGTTCTCATCTCGATAAAGTTTCCAACTCTAAATTAGCTTTAGTCAAAGAATAGAGAGGCGAGATAAGTCATTACTTAACAAGTCGTGTTTCTGAGCTAAATCAGCATTTTCCTTAGAAAGATTATCTATTTGGTCAACAACATATGTATGAAGATTATCTAATTGGTTATATTGCTCCACCCAAGAATCTTTATCAGCTCGAACTTCTTCAACAGTAGATTCCAACTGATATATCTCCATTTTTCGTTTCTGGTTTAAAGCTTGAAGGGCGAACAAGGATTTGAGTATTCAAAAAAAAAAAAAAAAAGTGTAGAGGCAAAATGTACCTTTTAAATCTTCATTCTTCTTGCGAAGATTGTCGCAATCCAGTGAAAGGTTGAGAAGGTTGTTCTTTAAGATCTTAACTTCTTGCTCCAAAGATGTTTTGCGACAACGTGTCAGAGCCAAAGTATTTATTCAAGGATTCAAAAACACAAGACTTGATAGGATCAGTGGAGGTTTTCTTGACATCGTTCATGGTGTCTGATAAAACTTTAAAAGCTACATCTATCCCTTCTAAATTTTCTTTGGTAAGAGGGGTAGATTCAGAAGAGGAGGAAGGAAAAGTTGAATCATTCTTGATCATAAGAATGCCGGTTGAAGAAGTTTGGTAAACAGGTGAAGGAGAAAGAGAAGTATTAAGAGAAAGAGTGAAGAGAGGTACATTTTGAAGAATTTCATTCACAGAAAACTCAGGAATTGATTTATCCTGCGAGGGTATCGCAGGAGAGGATGGATTATCTTGAAGAGGAGAGGTTGGTTTCTCTTGCGAGGCAATCGCTGGAAGAGATGGATCGCTTTGCGAAGGCGCAACAGGAGAAGAAGTAAGTTTGAACCCAGGAAAGGAAATAGAAGGTGCGACAGGTTTAGAATGACGATGCCTCTTGGGAGACCTACCTTCATTTTTACCATCCTGCGAAATGCAAGTTAAATAAGAAACAGAGGCAACAATATTGTTATTAAAAGAGTAAATGTTTCTTAAATACCTTGCCACTCGCGGGATGCCTTTTTAGAAGCAAAGGATTTCGATTTTGAACTTGAAGAAATATTAGGGTTCTTAACGGTGAATTTAGAGCTGGGTTTGTCTTGGCTGAAATAAAAAATGATGGGATAAACATTAAAAGAAGAGCAATATTCGAATAAAAGACTACAATAAAAGAGATCAATCATGAAGTAATCAAAATTGGTGAAATTAATGAGACCTTGATGCCATAGAAACGAAGAGCGAGAAGAATTAAGGCGGGGAAGACGATGAAGGAAAACTAAGAGAAAAATTGCAGACAACAAAGAAGATGAAGTAAAAGGAGAGAAATTTTCAAAGAGAATTCTTCTTTAAATAGACAAGAAAAGGGTAACCCGGACGAACCGGTAAAAAATAAAATCTTAGATACGTGTAAACAGTCATTCCTAAATTCACGGAATCTTGTCGGTAAAAGAAAAACGAATATCATACTAAACGGTGACGACATATCAAAGCATTAGTTCTCATGACATTCTCTACTTCGCAGAGAAGACATGAGAAGAGGCAAGATGTAGGAGCAGAATATCGCGACATCAATACTTTGAGAGAGTAACAAACAACTACATCGTGAAGGCGTCGCAAGAAAGAAATATAAATGACGCAATGAATGACGAAAGTCAGAACATGAGAAAAGTATGAAGACTTGGCGATATTTAGGAGTGTCGCAAGTAAAGACGTTTATAACATTCGCGACACTTCGCGAGATGTTCCCGAAAATAAAGGAAAGCTTAGCTGTCATCCACTGTATACTACCCTATATAAAGGGTTGAATTGGTCTGTTGTAGGGAGGATTCTTTTTTGAATTGTTAAGCAAGTCATTAGGAGATAGAAAATTAAGAGTGATTGTAATTTCTTTAGCTCTGTTCTACATTTCTTTGTAAATCTTTCAAGAAAACAATTAATAAAATATATTGTTATTCATCTTCAAATGGATAACTAAACAAATTCGAGTGAGGGGTGTAGTGTGGGATTTCCCGCAACTACAATAATAGTTAACCGAAGTTAGCCATATGATCACTCTCGTATCAACCTTGTTCATCTTAACCATAACTAGTTCAAATGACTCAAATGAAACTAGTTAAAGAGTTGTTCAATTGCTATATTCTCATAGACGTGTACAAGAACACAATTGAAGCAAAATCGGTTAGATTCACTCGAATCAATTCATGTACATTATAGCCATGATTTACAAAGATTGCATTCATCTATATATTATAAAAAGAAGTGTTGTTTGTGTAGACTGACAAATCCGACCATCGATTTTGTCATCCGACGACGGGGATCGTTAGTTGGGCGGGGGATATTTTCGTGCGTCTGATCCCTTGGTTTCCTGATATTGCTAGGGCCCGTTAATAATTAATAATAACTTGATTTCTGGATTTTAGTTGAGCGAGAGATATTTCGTTGGATCCCTATTTTTCCTCATACGGTTGTGTTTCCGTTAATGTAGTGTTTCCTAATTATTGTTTCCCAACTAAATTCAATTTCTCTATATAACAGGAGAAACCTCTTTCTTCTTGGTTAAACCTCTTACTTATTCGACCACTGGTCCACTGCATCTTCTTTTTGATTAGTAGATAGAAATTCATGGACCGAATCACCGATTGAATTCTATTGCACACTGCGTTAGATTTCTTTGATTGATTATAGTTCTACAAGTAGAGTGCACGTGCTTTGCACGTCGGCAAACACAACTTTTTCACATTTACCTTTCATTTTAGCTACTCAACTTCAGAGTCTAGACATCACTGCACAACAAAATATAAATCCACATATTGATTGCAAATCAAATGCATACACATCCCAAATGCGTTGCTGATATCTTTACATAATTCCCAACTACGTGGGGTAGTTCTCAAGCACCTAACTCTTGATTTTCTCCAATCTAAGGAGATGCAGGTCACAGAGCGTACCTGCTAGAAACCAATAGAGTGAGTGGTCGAAATCATTTTTACGAAGTCTAGCTACAAACCATAATATGCTCCCTTATCGTTCGAATTTTCAATGCACCATGTGTCTCAGATGAATCTTGAAATTGACAGCTTGATTAATCCCCAATGCAAAAGTTATTAATTTCTTTATTACAACCTAGTGGTTAAACTCATCCTCATCAAACTAAACACTGCAACAAATCAAAAACACTTAGTGAAAAATGACTAAAAAATGGAAGAAAAAAACCCAATTTAAGACACGTTCACAATTCTAAATTTTTGTTTTTGCTCTAATTGAGATAAAGCCCTGATTTTGAATAACTTAAGTGACAATCAATTCAGGGGAAACCCTATTTCGAATAACAATCAAATAGTTAGGAGTTTGGAATTATAAACTTGATGAAAAAGATGAAATCTACCGATTCCTAGAATTACAGATTACAGTGGAAACCGATTTTTGTTATGAGGATATATAGATACCTAATCGAAGAAAAGAAGAACAATGATTCAACTGTTGATCTCCACCATTAATTGTTCGAATTAGTGAGTAGAAGTATCTCGATGATCCAACAATTGGCTCTAGCAGCATATTTGAAGCATCGACTAAAGCAAAAACAATGGTTTAGTTTTGATTCCTGATGATCCATGCCTCCTAAAATCGAAACAAAATTGTTCGAAACTCAGATGAAGATTCATCCGTTAAGGGACACAGACAGTTGAGGGAGAAAAAGGAAAGTGTTCTTAGATATGGACATAATCTAACGGGGGATAGTAAAAAGACGGGTTCGCTGAATAATGCGTGCGACGTACAAAAAATACGTGCGGGAACGAAAAATGGTTAGTGTTTTCGAGAATGGGTTGTTGGCATTAAAAGGGGGGGAGATACTATAGTTTTGATTGATTTCTATCAGGTGCGTATTGATTTCATGATTGATTTCTCTTCTTTTAGATTACTTTAATTAACATTCTTTCGAATAATGGCATTTGTATAACAAACTAGGATTTTTTGAATTGTTGTCGTCTGTTAATTTGTATTGAAAGGAGTCATTGAAACAAGAGGTTCTGGTAATTGTTTTCGAGGGATTAACACTTTTGTTAACAGTACAAGTTGGAGATATGGGTTTCGAACTGGTAAGGATGAGTCTCGAGCCGAGAAATCATGACTAATAGTGTTGCACCCGTTCGGAATTTGAGTGGAAGGAGAGCATTATAGAACAAAGTTTGAGTTAAACAGAGATTAGGAAAGTTAGGTCTCTTGAGGATTCGAGTTCACAACAACAATCGAGCTGGATTCAGTTGTATCCGAGAAAACAGTCGAGGAAGAACCTAGGTGAATGGGTGTGATTAATTGTGTGTTTAGTGTTTGAATGAGATTCAATTTGTTGGGGTTCTTATCTAATCTGAATCTGCAGGTACAGAGCTATATAAAAAGAGGCGCAGAAAACCAAAAAACGATACAATTCAACTAGTTGAGAAATGTTCCAAGGGAGTAGCGTTATCTTCTCCCGAAATTACACATCCACCACCTCCTTCCCATTCCCGTCCATTCATAACCACCTGATCTTCATGCAACACCAAAAATTCCGTCCATCACCTGCATTTCAAGCAACACAACACCTTCTCAGGCTAATACCATCAGTACCTTGCAGTCGATCGCAACACTATCCTCACATGCAGGAGGATATCAAAGACGGATTAAGCTTATAAATATCACTATAGGTACGACGACTGGATTGAACCCGTTCTGATAGTATTTATATCAAAGATATGATGAGATATCGTCCTTTCACCCTATGTTATGTTAGGCACTATGAAAAGAATTACATCAAAGAGACGACTATGATCTGTATATCTCTCATACATCAAAAATGAGTATATGTATATAATTACATTAAGATAAACGAAATTTTCCAAACGATATTTTCTGCCAATTGTAGATAATACAGAGATTACTATGATCTCTCTATAAGGTATATCGCTTTCCATATTTTCGTCATTCATGCCTTGATTGATCCTTTTACAGACAAAGTTGCTTAAGGAAATAAAAATCAATTCACGACAATCACGCAATTCATAATATTTCTTACCATATCTTAATCACGTAATGTGAGCGGTGATTGATATTTTAATACTACTAAAAAAGGAAACATAGTAATGTATTTGCACGTTTACCATATCCACTATTAATGAATTAGGAAATAACAACTAATCAATCACGTTATTCCTTTAAAACTTGATTATTATTTTTTTTCCATATTTTTATCATTGATTGTCAAAGGTGCATTGATATTGATTTTCCACCGTATATAAAGTTTCCATACTTTGATCATTCATTGTCCATGCCTATTTCCCTGATAATATAATATCACTGTGATAATATAAGTTTCCATATTTCAATCACTAATTGAGGAAGAAGTCAATATGTAGGTGATACTAAATATTAATGATGTTTCCATATTGTTATCATTTATTGTCGCTGAATTGGTATTACACGTGAGTACTTATGGAAATTATTGTTCATCAATGAGAATAAATCAACCTTCAAGACAATCAATCATCAAATATAGAAACAAAATTTAAAATTTTAGGAAAAGCATACGCCTTTGACACTTAGGCGAGCGCCTAACACTTCCGCGAGGCGCTAAAAGCGCCAAACTCTCTCGCCTAAGGTGCCAACGTGGAAAGTAGTGGAACATTGGGCGCTAGACCTATGCTTAGTGCGCCTTTGGCGCCTAGGCGCTCCAGGCGCTCACCTTTTACAACATAGCTTCACCTCATCTTACTTTTGTTGAATGATGTTAATGACTTATTGTTAAAGTGGCTTTTTTGGGAGATCCGTGATACTATATATTTCTTTGTTAATGACTGATTGTATCATATCTACAGAGATTCTCCATGGAAGTTCAGTATTAATGGAAGTTCTTAGCAAGTATATCCGTCATCCCGGCGAGCGAATACATCACAATTATCTTGGTATATGGTTCATGTTCTACGTATGAATTTTTAAGATTTACACTTTTGTTCTGAGGTTCGGTTAGACTGTCTCCATTTGTATTATTATCATATGTAACTGTATTTGTTCAACTATTCTTTTGTTTTTAGGTTCGGTTAGACACCTAGATTGTCTCTCTGTGTTTTTTTTTTTTTATCATATATGCATTATTCACAACTCAACATTTCAATCTTAATAACATGCAATAATAAGTTGGGTTTGTTGTGACTAACTTTCCTAATATAATTAGATTTTCTAAAATCGGATAACCTTAAAGCTAAACCTTACTTTCGAAAGAATTTAAGGGCCACGTCCGGGGTTGTAGGCCCCGGCTGATTTAACTCAACCTATAAAACAATACAGTTTAACCACCGGGCATGTTTATGAGGCCACGACCGGGGGTGTAAAACATCATGGCATGCTTAAGAGGCCACGGCCTGGGCTGTAAGCCCCGGCTTATTCGACCTGACCAACAAAACTCTAGGACTGCTTAAGAGGCCACGACCGAGGCTGTAAGCCCCGGCTTATTTGACCAGACCAACAAAATACTGGAGCATGATTAAGAGGCCACGATTGGGGTTGTAGGCCCGACTAAATTTACCTGACCAATAAGACACTAGGGTCGTATGTCCCGACTAACTTTTAGGATCGATGTTTGACAGTTCTAATTAATCAGCTTTGTTAATGACTAAAACTTCATGGAAGAATACTAATCACCCAATCAAACAATACACAAAAATTGGAAAAAGGTTGAGCCCCGGCCGTAGGCCGGGGTCATACCTAGTTATTATATAAATTTATGTTCATGTACACAACCGATTTTATAACTTTAACCTTCAAGTATGCAAACGTATACGCATACTTGAAACATCCGGACCAAAATTGGGTTTTGCCAGTACGCAAACGGGTACGCGAACTTCCAATCCCAACAGAAATATTCAGACATGAACCTTACGCCAGTACGCGAATGGGTACGCATACTTAGGTCCCGGATTTCTCAAGCCAACAGGTACGCGTACGTGTACGCATACTATGGTTCCCGGACATGGATTACATATCTGCAAGAGTACACAACATGACATATCCAATAATGGTTAAGTGTCCTAAACTCTTATTTCAATCATTGAAACTTTCTTAGAGGATGACAATAGCCATTTTCACACATTATTAACATCAAATCAATTTTCAAGTTATTCAAATAATCATAACGAAACATTCCAAGTCTACACCAAATGATTGTATCACACAAACCATGTAAGATGTTACTTGACAATTTTCACATGATCATCTTTTGACTTGCGTCAAGAATATAAGATGAACTTGGTCGAAGCGAAAGCTTGCCAACACATATTCCGAGAAATATGTAAGCGAGTTAAACTCGGCTCGAAATCTCAAATGTGTATGATAGAAAACTATATCGTAACACGACTTATGTCTCAATATAGGAGATAAAGTAGAAATAAACTTTCCAAGTGATAGATGAGTTTCAGTCTCCACATACCTTTTGTTGATGAAGTTCCACAAGCTCTCCTTAGTAGTTCTTCGTCTTCAAATGATGAACGCCATGAAGTCTAAGGCTCAACTACACAATCTATGTCCTAGTCCGAGACATCTATAAGTAAACTAGAAATCAAGACTTATAGTTTTGATCACTAACATTGACAAACATCCTTGAGATAACAACGCATGCGAGTTCGACCGAGCAGTGCTCTAACAAGATATGAGATATAAAGCACAAATACTCGTCTAGGTCTGGAAATGAAAATAGAGATAAAGCACAACTACTGCAATGATCCACAATTGGTGCAACTACTACCTGCTGCAAAAGATATTAGAAATTCACGTTAGGAATAAATAAGAAAGAAAAACAGGGACGCCGATATTCCTTAGTTCAACAAATAAACAGTAAGAAGCAAATTAAGAAAATAAAAGAAAAAAGGATCTAAAAATTAGTATTCATAACAATAAATAAATTGAAACCTAACAAAGAAACATGAAAGCATATGTAAAGATTATATAAAGAATTAGAAACTCCAAAACATCGATAGAAGTATCATATGAAAGAAAATAAAATGATTAACATGAAAACCGTCTCAACTTAGGATATTATTGACTCTCAGATCTTGATCTTCGCAAACTAGGTTTTCACGTCTATCTATCACTTTTTGGAAATCATACCTTCCATTGAACTAGCATCTGGAAGCTGCAGAATTACATCCTCTAGCGAGAGAGATCTGTTGGCTTTATCCGATTTTACCCGTTATAATATTATATAACATGATTTTAATTAGACTAAATATATTAAGATATTTATCTTTTTTAAATAAGTAATTAGATATTTGTATATTTTAGTATATCATTACAAATATTATTCAGAAATATAACGTCATATATAAAGTATTAAAGGTAAGAATAAAGAGATATGGATTTCGTAGAACACTTTCCAACAATAAAATCAAATTTTTACATGGGCATAGCGTACAGGTGAAGGCAGGAAAAGTTGAGTTGTTAATGGTTTGTACTATCAACCATTATCCTATTGCATCGTCTGTAATAATCTGAGCCTATAACCTATATGATCAATAAGGAAATAACCATGGTCATTGTGAGTTTTTTTATACGAATAATATTTCATATTATTAAATTCGTACGTGAGCTCAATTAATAAAAAAAATTAATACCCACATATGATAATCAAGAGAAACAATCAAATACTTTTCTGAAATATAGTAGTCTTCATGTGTAATTATATGAGTATTACAAAATAAAAATTAACAAGACAATCTGTATAGTATTTGATTGGAAAAAATGACTCAAGTGTTAAAAAGTATGTAGTATAAAATTGTGATACAACCCGTAGTGAATAAATCGAGAGAAAAATTAGAAATGAGATTTTTATATTGACATAGAGAAAACGAGAGACCTAACGAAAGAATGAGACAGATCGACTGAAATAATGAAAGATCGAGTGATTTTATGTGTTATTAGAGATGATTAAAATATTAGATAGTATGAGATAGTATGCTTCTCTTTTTCCTCTCACTCTCTCTGTCTCATTTCTACTTCACAGCATCATCACCGATTTACCATCATCCACCCACCAACGATCACTCACACTCTCACTTT
The DNA here is from genome assembly GCA_023531295.1 of Papaver armeniacum. NCBI lineage: Eukaryota > Viridiplantae > Streptophyta > Magnoliopsida > Ranunculales > Papaveraceae > Papaver > Papaver armeniacum. The sequence goes on from JAJJWW010012692.1 coordinate 53,103, forward strand.
CTCACAGGATCACAGCTCCAAACACATGACTGAATGAAACGTATCTATAAGAAGTTTATCCCAACATTTATAGATGCATTAAATCAACAATATTTGTATCAGTTTTTTCTTCCTTTGAATTCACATCTTATAAGAATTTTAAAGAAGCTTGAAAATGTCTGAAAAAACTTAAGGAAAATCATCATTCTCACTGTCTTGGGTTTGGATTGTATGAGGATTCCTAATGCTGAAGTTTAAAGCAATGGATTTAGGATCTACGTTTCCGTGATGAGAGTTGTTCTCATCCATATAATCGAGAGAACTAACCATAAATCTGTTTAAGCAAAACAAAAAAAATTATCAAAACTATTCTTATATTATTTTTTTAATTTCCTTTAAAAAAATGAATATATATACTACGTAATAAATAAAGTAGAACATACGTCATCATAAAATGGAAATTCCTTTTCATTGATAAATTGACCGTGTCTACAAAATACTCAGTTGCTCGTCTTCTGTGGTTTTCTTCATGACTCTTGCTGAAATCATATATGATATCACTTAAATGCTTATCAAAAGATTCAAATACATACACAGTTTGTTGTGATTTAGGATCTTTACAATAATCTTTATAATTTTGAAGAAAAATATTGTCCTTATCAAGAACAAGAGCACTTATGAGATTATTCCTAGATAAACTCTCATATTTTGGGTTAGGACGTATTTGAAGTATGATTACTAGATGTCGATTGTGTAATCCTTTCCATCCCTTTTTAACTCCCAGTGGAGGGAGTCTAGTTCTTCCCCAAAACTGACGGAGAGAGGGGGTTGAAGAGGAATCTGACACTCAATATCCCCAAATTTCATATTCATAGTCATACCTACACTCAATTTGAAGACGCAAAGATTTTTTTGATTGACGTAAGAGAAGTACCCGAACATATATTGGGGGAAGAGTTATTAGAAAAATTTGGTTATAATATTTTGAAGTTCTAAAACAAATGATCTTATGGTTGTTTCTCCGTTATAATATTTTTTTTACATTGGTTAATTTCTATCACTTGTCTTTATTTTCTTAGAAAAAGTTGCGTTAGATAAAAACAAAAAAAAAGATAAAAGGCATTTCTATTGTGAAAATTATTGTTGAGTGTTTATATTTTTATTTTAATCCATGAGAGAGCGTTTCTATTCACTATATATATTAAAAATAAACATACTTACATTTCTCATCTATGTTCTATATAGTCCTCTATTAGCACAAAATGGAAATTACATTAGTAATAAATAATACGTTGGTCAAAGTTTTCACTTCATCCTTTTATTTGGCGCTAAGCAATATTAATGTTCCTCTATGTGTTCTTCTGTATTTTTTTATTAACATTACTTTTGTTATAACACTAACGATAAAAAAAAATGAAAAAAAAAAAACACAAAACACAAAAACATGACAAGAAGACATAAGTTTGAGAAAGTTGAAGAGGGGATTTTGATTTTGTTGGTAGGTTACACACCCGATTTATATACAAGTTGGGAAAGTGCTTTATTGGAGGGAAAATTCGGTACAATTTAATCACCTCATCACTAGAACTTTTGGTTTTTGATGAAAGTCCTATTATATATTTTTTTCTTATGGATAATTCATACTAGTTGGGTAAGTTTTAATTCTAAATAGAGAAAGTGGAATACTTGAAAAGTACAAGACCTCTTCCGTCGATGTGATTTTAAATGATATTATAGGTGCTTTGCGGGGAGCTATAGGGTGCAAAATTACCTCAAGAATAAAAACATAGAGGAGAAGGTTGTAGAAAAGAAATCTTATATTAATATTCAACCAAGGTAACAAAATAAAACAATCATATTTTTTCTTTTATATTCACATAAGAATAAGTACTTGGTAACCCTCCTAGCGATTGCTTGGAAGAGTTTCATTGCATTTTCTCCAACGGTTGCAGATACTTCAAAATCTGGTACATTAGCATTGAGCTTCGATCTGTCCGGAGATAGTGTCACTAGTGGTAGATCACTTTTGTTATATGTTACGACAACTGTCATCTCTGTTGCCCCTCCTAGAAACAAAGAAGCCTCATGGTACCATGTTTGCACGAGCTTTTTGTCGCACTTAGAGCCATCAAAGACTAACGTTACACCATTCAGAGCATCACAAGAAATCCTTAGCATCATCAAAGTGTTTGGTTTCATAACAATCAGAAATGTTCAAAACCGACCGTCATTAATAAGTAGACAAAGGGTATCATCATATGATAAATAAAAATACCTAAAATTACAGAATAAGTAAAATGAAATTGAAACCTTAACAAAAAAAGACTGGACTTAAAGTTAACTTACTCAATTTGAAGACGCAAAGATTTTTTTGATTGACGTAAGAGAAGTACCCGAACATATATTGGGGGAAGAGTTATTAGAAAAAATTGGTTATAATATTTTGAAGTTCTAAAACAAATGATCTTATGGTTGTTTCTCCGTTATAATATTTTTTTTACATTGGTTAATTTCTACCACTTGTCTTTATTTTCTTAGAAAAAGTTGCGTTAGATAAAAACAAAAAAAAAAGATAAAAGGCATTTCTATTGTGAAAATTATTGTTGAGTGTTTATATTTTTATTTTAATCCATGAGAGAGCGTTTCTATTCACTATATATATTAAAAATAAACATACTTACCTTTCTCATCTATGTTCTATATAGTCCTCTATTAGCACAAAATGGAAATTACATTAGTAATAAATAATACGTTGGTCAAAGTTTTCACTTCATCCTTTTATTTGGCGCTAAGCAATATTAATGTTCCTCTATGTGTTCTTCTGTATTTTTTTATTAACATTACTTTTGTTATAACACTAACGATAAAAAAAAATGAAAAAAAAAAACACAAAACACAAAAACATGACAAGAAGACATAAGTTTGAGAAAGTAGAAGAGGGGATTTTGATTTTGTTGGTAGGTTACACACCCGATTTATATACAAGTTGGGAAAGTGCTTTATTGGAGGGAAAATTCGGTACAATTTAATCACCTCATCACTAGAACTTTTGGTTTTTGATGAAAGTCCTATTATATATTTTTTTTCTTCTGGATAATTCATACTAGTTGGGTAAGTTTTAATTCTAAATAGAGAAAGTGGAATACTTGAAAAGTACAAGACCTCTTCCGTCGATGTGATTTTAAATGATATTATAGGTGCTTTGCGGGGAGCTATAGGGTGCAAAATTACCTCAAGAATAAAAACATAGAGGAGAAGGTTGTAGAAAAGAAATCTTATATTAATATTCAACCACGGTAACAAAATAAAACAATCATATTCTTTCTTTTGTATTCACATAAGAATAAGTACTTGGTAACCCTCCTAGCGATTGCTTGGAAGAGTTTCATTGCATTTTCCAACGGTTGCGGATACTTCAAAACTGCACATTAGCATTGAGCTTCGATCAAATGGGAGATAGTGTCACTAGTGGTAGATCACTTTTGTTATATATTACGACAACTGTCATCTCTGTTGCCCCTCCTAGAAACAAAGAAGCCTCATGGTACCATGTTTGCACGAGCTTTTTGTCGCACTTAGAGCCATCAAAGACTAACGTTACACCATTCAGAGCATCACAAGAAATCCTTAGCATCATCAAAGTGTTTGGTTTCATAACAATCAGAAATGTTCTGAAAACCGTCGTCATTAATAAGTAGACAAAGGGTATCATCATATGATAAATAAAAATACCTAAAATTACAGAATAAGTAAAATGAAATTGAAACCTTAACAAAAAAAGACTGGACTTAAAGTTAACTTACCTAACGCTTTGGGATTCAAAGAATTAATTAATGTTGTTTCCCCTAACTTTTTAGGTGTAGTGATCGGGACCTTGAATTCATAGCGAGCGGGAACATTTACAGCCATATCGAGATCTGAAAACTATCGATTAGGTTAAAGCAGCTTAGTTCTAGAAACTCTCGATTACAACTGTGAAGAGAATAAAGAAGTAACTATGTTAAATAATCTTAAATGCATAATAGTAGGAGTGTGTTGCGTACAACAATAATAGGGGCATATACCAATGTCACTAATAGAACTATTAAATATAAGTCTATTATTGAGTAATTAAAATAAACCAACAAAACCCTTGTTACTAACTACGAAGAGTATGTTTAACTTTGTCTCTATGTATAAGCAAAACTAGTAATCATGGTAACGTGTTGTAAAGGATTAGAAGGATGTGTCAATGTTGCATGCATTATAATTAAACCATAGCTTGGAATGTAAAGATCTCAATGACTTGGATATGATTGACAAATAAAAGGATTAGACACTTATTAATAAACTCAGCAATAGATAATCCTAGAAGATAATACAACAGTCAGATACACCATAGATCGTTGAGGCAGAATTTAGAAAAGGATTAAATGCCACATAGCAACTCAATATATGAAATCGGCTCAGTTAGTAACACGGAACCATGTAATATCAAGAATTAAGCCAACCTAAGTTTTGGGGGTGCTTCAAACTATGATCGCAACATTTCCACTATCTAATTATATATATTTGATTGAAATAGAATAATTACATGAGAACGACAATAAAAAGGGATATAAAATAAATTGGATGAATCTTAAGGTTGGAAAAGTTTCTAAACAATTATATAATCTAAAATAAGAAAAAACTTCAATTTCATATAACTTTTTATCAGAATAGAGTAAGAAAACAAATATAAGTCATAATTAAGATGATTAAACTAACACTTACTTATAACGTATATACATTTACATTGCAACCTAAATTTTTTCTAATGATCCACAATCTGCAATGTTATCTAAAATAAAATCACGTGACTTAACATTCTAATTCAAAATAGCCATGTGACCAAAATGTAGTGTCCCAAAAGCTGCCTCATAATCCTAAATATGTTGTGTGACTTCAATTTTTTTTGAGACTTAAGACATGCCTCATTGTAAAAAACGGTCTCACATCTCAACACTTTGTATGTAATAAATAAATAAACTGTGACTTATAATCTTAACTGTAATTTAAAATTTGCTAATTAACCCAAATGGGATTCCTTTATCTATCTAGTATTTCAAAATATACCCCGACACTCAAATTTATCATGCGACCTAAAATTTACCTAGTGAACAACAATGACCCTTGAGCCTAGTAATTGTCTCGTGACTAAATTGGTTTTGTGACCAAGATATTCTTAGCCTAGTAATTGTCATGTAATCCAAATCCGTGTAATAACCTATCAAAATGACTCTATCACCCTCTCCATAGCTAAAAATCTAAGTTCTGGATTAAAATTCGTTGTATCATGGATGTCTGACATAAAATATGTCCAATGATCCAAAATCTGAATTATTATATGAACTTGTTTGGAGAAAAACAAACAAATAAAAGAAAAAATAACAATAAAAAGATAACATGTAAAAATTGTAGCAAATATTAGTACAGATTTATTACTAAAATCATGTAAATAATTAAACACTTATCACATATCAATGTACTCAAAGAGTACTCCTATTAAATCTTGGTGTGAAAATAGCAATCATAAACAATGCTTTAACCACTATAATAAGCTTAACCAAATTTATGTTTCAATTACCATAAAGTCTTGCGTTTCATTCGGTCTAAATTTTCCACCAAAATACAAAAGGTGAGAGGTCACAAATTTTACGGATTCTTATAGTTCTTTTTTTTGGAGCACTCCAAAAAATTACCCTCATAGCTATCAGAAAAAACCCATCGGACGCCAAAGCTCCTAAGGAAATAGTTCTGCACTTTGAGCAACTCTTTGAATGGTCTCAATCCAAGAATCACATTCAAGATTTCAAACCTCGGAACCACATTCAATGCAAAAGAAAATAATTCAACTATACTAATCAAACATTCAAAATTTTCGATTACCAACAAAACATATATTTTACCACCACTTTTTTTTATTGCTAGCTCCACAAATTTCCCCCGTTAAACTATATATAGTTTAGCTAGATGCCTTTTCGCCATGGTTATATTGAAATTACACAATTCGCTATTTGAATCATCGATTCGAAACACATCTTTCATGAAACGGTAGATTTTTAGTTAGACCAAGTTACTAGTTAGACCAAGAATCTTCTTTTGTAAATAGGAAATTGATGTCATGAGAAATTTTAAGGGTTATATTATAGATATTCAAACCTGGGAGCTCCTGTTTATAGTAGTGCATCGTCTACCGTCAGACCAACTTGGTTGTTGCTCAACGTATTATACATGTATCCTATGTATACATCAAAGATCAAAAGCTTAAAAATGTTTTATATACTTTATTTAGTTCAGTGGTACTTATAGGCATACATGCCATGAATCTTCGATTCCCGATTCAATATACGATTCGATTTTCAAAGTTGAAAAATGATTCGCTCTGTGATTCATAATTTCACAACCTTGCTTTTCACCATGCTGTTTGCCGGGCACATATAGTCTACTAGACTAACGCCAACGCTTTAAGATTCCAGGGGTAAAAGATTATTAACTTAGTAATAATTTGGAAACATAGTAACTTGGTTATCAAGAAACGGGGAAATCGAAGAAAATAAATTTGGAAGTCCTGAAATATGAAAACTCCTCTGAATATAATCTTATCTTACCGAAATAAATTTGCTTCTCATTAGACCAACATATATTTCCTTTTTCTTCCTCTCACTCAAAATAATAAACGCATCTTAGGGTTTCATTTTCTTTCTTTTAAGTTTTATATTTTTCTTCAAAATCTTAAAAAAAAAAAATGAAGAGAAAATCACAAGAGCGCATTGAAGTGGATGAAGTTAACCATGTCGATGTAATAACAGCAGCAACAATTCTTTATAGTTTCACAAATCCAAATTGTTTCAAGAATTGGGAAAAAAATAATGTGGTGCCAGTGCCACCGTCAATACCATTAGAGGAAGAACAAAATGTTCCATACACTCGTTTTGAAGTAATGAAGAGAGAGATCACGAAGAAAGCAGAGAATAAATATTTTGTTTCAACTACCAAGGCATTGAAAAGGAGTGATGTTGATTATGGCCAAGGAAGATTAATGATACCAAAACCATTTGTTTTGGAGGAAATAATACCATTATTGAAGAACACTGAAATACTTAAGGATGGAATTAAGGTTAATGTATATAATGATGAATTAAAGAAATTCAAGATAGCATTCAAGTGTTGGTCTGATGAAAAAGCTATTGTTCTTAGTAGTGGCTGGAATGAATTTCATAGCTATAATGGTTTGAAGCCTGATGTTACTGTACATATATGGGCTTTTCGCCATGCTATTAGCAAGGAGCTTTGTTTTGCCATCTTTAGCTAGAGATGTGGCACAACAAGATACATAATTATATATATAGGTCTAATTACTAGTTGCATTATGATTTCTTTGGCATGTCTAGTAAAGATTTTGATTTTTTAATGTTTATAAATATTTTAATATGAGACATATTTATTACTTGAGATTGTTTATAAGCTTTTATCATTGTCAATAGCTAGCCATGGAAAGTTGCAATGTTTCTACTCTAATTTGTTTCTGTTTACACCATAAAGTGATCAACTATACTGAAATTCCCCTTTTAGCGTCCATTCTACATGTTCTTTCACAATCATGAACTTGTATGTTGTATGCAACCTATGGCAATGAAGAGTTGGGATTTTCCATTAGATTCAGTCTTAAAAGTACAATGACATGGTCATGGAACAACTGTTGGTATTTGCTAGGATGATTTTACCCTTGTGGTTTTGTTTAGAGAGCAGTGTGATGTTTCTCCCAGATGATAACACTTTCTGTCTCGTGCTAGCTAGTAATGTCTAGTTATTGTTACCAGCCTACAGAAACCTATGCAAGAAGTCTAGCCTCAGTTCAAAGTTGTTTGAAGGGGAAAATGTTAGGCATAAAATTTCAGTCCGAAGAACTACAAAAAAATCCACATTAAAATATACAAAACAGAGAAATGACTTATGTAATGAAACTTAAAGTACAAACAAAATCTTAATTCGCTGCAAGAGATGAACATTTGTAGTTCTCTCTGAACATAAAAAACTTTAATGTTTCAGAGACGTTTCTTCGCAAAACGAAATTAAATCCTCAAAATATTGGTTTAGCTGTAAATATACTGACAGAAACAACTAGTGTAATAGCGAAAATTCTGATAGAATCATAACCAGGATTCAGCGAATTATGAGTCACGAAGTTGAATCATGTATTATGTACATTAGTGGGATACAGAGTGTTATATGAGTTGCAGTTGTAAACGAGGAATGAATTGCCATTTCTCATTCCACTGCTGAATGAACTTCAATCGCAGAAGATTGAAGAAGAAACTCAAGCTCTTTCGAATAACTACCTAGCCGATTGCATCTTGAAATTTGATCTGACGAGGTTTCTGAACTGGAGTCCCCTTCAGCAGGTTCAGAATATGCTTTTGATTGATAAGGTAAGATTTCATCACGATACAAACCAAGAGCATCTGCACTAGAAACAGAACTGACAGATGTGTGCAACATCTGAAGCTTGTCTCTTGCTTCTAGGCTCTCAACTAACTTTTCCTTTAAACCATCTGGAAGCTTTGCCAGTGCACTGCGAAACCAAGAAACAAAATAAAACATAGTACACCGAATCATTTTATTCCCATCTTCAAAGTATGTAAGCTCCAAATGAAAACTAGAAATATAGTCTGAAAGTTTATTTGTAGTTTACCTAGAAATGCCTTTAACTAAGCCCCAATTATATCCAACGGATACAGATTCCTTGAACCCAACAGTAAAACCTTCTTGCACAGCAGCTTCTTGTCCCTTTGAAAGACCTTCGTGATAGCCAATCTAATAACTCATAAGGGATGACAACATATTTGCAGTTCTCAGTAGGACTATTCTTTGCAGGCATTTAGTATGAAATCATGAACTCAATTTTAGACGAATACAGATATAAGTATGAGCTTTATTTTGTAAGGATACGGTATGAAGTTCATCATGACGCCTTTGCCACTCCCTGCCTAATTCAAATTCTCTATCATCACCCCACGTGTCGTCAATATCGCTGCTGTTCTGATCTGAAAGTGAATGTACTGACTTGTTTAAAAGATAATATTTGATGAACTGCAGCAAACTATATTTTTAGAGATAACTACAAAGGAGTTAGCAGTAACTCTTACACTTGGAACACAACTACATAGTGACACCTTTCAGATAAGAATACCACAATACATCATTTACAAATTACGTGTTATCCTTTATTCCTAGTGACCCCTGAGCTGACATGTTTAACAATTTATTAGTGTACAGTTGGTGACTGATTAGTAGGTTGGAAGAGTCAAAGAAAGATGTGACTTGACTCTCCTAGACAGTTTCTCTGTCAGTGTTCTTTGTAATTCATCCAAAATCCATTTTTGATTGAAAACTCACCCTTCCAGCATATAAAATGACGAATGACATTAAAAATCACAAGAACATCCATAATCATGCAAATTGAGAAGAACATGGACTTACTCAGGTTATGCTTCGTCACCGACAAAGGGGACTGAGCTGGCTTCATGGCCACTGATTCACCACCAAACCCTGAATGCCAATTGCTGCATGAATCAGAAACTCAATTTAGCCAATCACACGACTTTTGTATACTGTTTAGCCTAATCTACTGTGTCTTATGGTTAAAGCAAGCATCATGATTCTTGTAAGCAACTAACCTAGTATTTTAAAGCGGATAACTACTTAAGCAAAGCCCAATAGGTCAGTATTTTTTCACTGACTTTATTACCAGAAATTTTGTAATTCACACTCTTGAAACTCTCTACAATTAACTTTAAGATTTTCGTTGTTCACTCAGTTAGTTAATTCAACAATATAAATATGAGTGTCGTTGGGTTGTGTCCATGTATCCGTCTATCTTCAATACAGGTGCCGCCTATCATATATCCTAGTCAGGGACACCTTTAAAATTGCTGGTTAAGTGTTAAAATTGTTCTTCGAGTTAAAATTGTTATCACAAATACCAAATCGTGCTACAACTACAGTCTACAAGTAATATCACCAAACACAATTAGCAGCACATCAAATAGTATCAATTCAAGTTATCACTCACCGTCTACCTCAGTGTATTCAACTTGCAGGTTTGTATGGAGCTGGCATCAGTTTTAATATTTCCTTTTGACAAGTGAGTATTTTTCAGTGGTGGTGAATTGAATAGAAAAACATTTAGATAGCGCAAAAGAGACGATCGATGTTTATAACCTTGAAACCATATCAAGGGCGACCACAAACAAGTCCAGGATGAAGAAATCTAGGTTCTTAGTTCTTACATTGAAACAATCCTAAAGTTTCATAGCAAGCTTATTCAAACTGAAAAAAACCCTAAAATTTGATAGATTTTTACAAGGAGAAGTTAAGAAGTAAAATTCCTAAAATTTGCACACAAAGAGATGTTAAGAAGTACAGATTAATTCCTATAAATTTGTACAGAGAGAGAGTAATTACCGTTTGAATGCAATGGATTTCCAGAAAATTTCCTCCGTTTTCTTCAGTCCAGAGAGAGAGAGAATGGGTGGAGGCACTGTAGGAATTTTTAGTGGAATTTTTATATAAATAGGTTTCTTTTTTGTCTCTGCGACATACGAGATAAAAAAAAAAAAAAACGGGGTACCGCTCAGAGTTTAAGTTGGAACTATGTTTAATTTTTACGCGGATATTGGAAATTGTTATTTTAAATATGGGTGGAGGACTTGTATACATTGAAAATTTTGTACTCTAAAGTTTAAACACTTGCTGAAGCAATGCGTCCAATGTTAAAAATCTAAAGCTTCTGTAAGTACACTTATTTATCTCCTCGCCACGTGTACTAGCAAAGCCCACGTGGAGGCCACGTCATAAAAGTGGATGACACGTAGGGGCATCCACGGGATCTAGACGGCGTGTCATCTGTCAAGATCAACGATCGAAGATGAAGGAGCATCAAAGGAAGGTATCCCCACATAATACCAAAGAGCTACTCTGCTACACTTTACCTCATCACGAGGTGAGATATAATCAACTACTGGGAAAGCCCAACCCGACACGTACGTGACAAGAAAAGACCGACACCGCCCTCGGGCGCAGACCGCACCGCCCCAACCACTCGCATTTAGTGCGCTCGGAGGGCACGCGTCGGATGACCAACGAAGAGAGCGGGGTTGGTCGGCGTAATGAACATAGGAATTGTATAAGGCGCGGAATGATAAGGAAGTCCGCGGACTATGCACGTAGTACGAGAAGATAAGACTTCAATGACTCTTTTCCAAGTGGACCCACTTAAATTAGCTATATATATATGTCCCTTCCAAGCGAGGAGGGGGAGAGGAACAGAGAGAGAACTAGAGCATAGGAGAGAAATCGGTGAGAAGTAAGTATGAGCATCAACTCATGGGTTTGATGAACCCTAAAAGTCTTGCGACTATTCTTGTAACCATTACTTCATAGTGAATACCCTGCACCCGTGGATGTAGGCCTTAGTGCTGAACCACGTAAATCATTGTCTCCTTTACGTTTAGCACTCATATATCTTTATTTATGTATTCACTTCTTAGATCTACCATTTTGGATGTTGATGAGATCATGACAAACCCGCGGGGTTTGGAATCAATGAATAAACATCTATCTATGTATTTTATGCTATATTCACACTTTAATGCGTATATTCAATTCACGCAAAGATTGTTTGTGAACACGTGGATGCCTACGTGATTTCCGTGTTCACAATATGGCGCTAGAAACGATTAATCTTTTCCTGTGACTTTATAGCCTCTACCTCAAAAATTTTACTTAGAACATAGACAGATCTGTGTTTAAACTCATTTTTTGCACATTTCTATATTCTTTGTACTTTCTACCAGCAGATATGGGTCTTTTACAACCTTTAACTAGCAGATCTGTATTTTGGGCTATTTTTCGCGCATATTTATGTCCATTATATTTTCTACCAACAGATCTGGGCGTTGTGTAACTTCTAACCAACGGATCTATGTTTTAACTAGTCTTTCACACATAATTTCCACCAATAGATCTGGGATTTTTGCAAACAACACCCATGGACCTTATTCCAATTAATTCCGCACATCCGTCTATGTTTTTTCATATTATTCGCTAAACCAATAGCTTGAATGCACTCTCTCACACTAGAAATCGAGCTTATGAAATCGAGTTTGAACTAACAGCTAACCCGTGGATTTTTTGTCTCGGTTTACCTCCATGCTTTCTCTGCAGAATATTACAATGGAAAAGAACAAAGATACAAGGAAGACAAAGGTACCTTCAAAAGAGGCGCCTAGGACTATGTCAGTAGTAACAAGGAGCAAACAGAAGGGTGAAGGACTCATAGCCGGGGACAAGACGCAGAATGGAGCGGAAAGCACATCACTTTTAGATGCGGGCATCATTGCAATGGAAGCAAAGAAGGCCGCGGCGGCAAGAGCTGCTACACCTAACGTAGGAGCTTCGCAAGTGGTCGCCTCCAAAGTGACAAGCCTACAACCAGGCCCACCGAGCCTCGAGAAGCAGAAAGAGAATCCGCAATCCGTAACCTTCCTTACGGGATGCCGCCGACCAATGAACAAAACGCACAACCGCAAGCGGGATCCTACGAATGATCGAGCCGGATATACGGCTAGTGGATGAAATCAATACCGCGGCCCCGAGGGACAAGCTCGCCATGAGATAGGAACGCCAAATCAAGATTCAAACCGATCCGCGCAAATATTGGCGCAACTAGAAGACCTAAAAAGGAATCGGCAGACATACGCGGACGCGGTGGCCTTACTAGCCCAAGAGAACCAAAGATTAAGAGAGAAGATCCTCCAAAGCGCGGAGCTAGAGAATCAGCAAGACGAGGCTAACTCTGCGTGCATGAGAATAGAGACCGGAGGATGATCCTCGAAAACATCCCTGCGATAGTCAATCAAAGAGGAATACCCCAAAGAGGTGCGCGGAACAATAGAAGGTCCGACCCAGACTACCATCCGGAAACTTCAAACTACTATGATGAAGAGGAGGCCACGATGTCACAACCTACAAGGAAGACGCGGTCTTCCTTACAGGACGAGCACTGTCTGGCAATGGAGAGTCTTCGTGAAGAAATGCTAGTCGAGATCAATCAAATCAAGACCAGGCAAGGAGGTGGAAGACTAGAACAGGTTATGAAGGAAGCCAACACTACCCCACTAGCGCGGCAGTTGGCTACGGCTACCATTCCGCAGAAGTGTCCGGTCCCATCCTTTGAGTGTTACGACGGGTCCGCGGATCCCGCTGCCCACCTACGATATTACAACAGGGTAATGTCCAGGTGGGACCATGACAAAGCTATACTATGCAGATACTTCCCTTCAAGCCTGAAAGGCTCCGCGTTATCTTGGTTTGATAACCTCAAGCCATGATGCATTGATTCGTATGATCAGCTCACCGAAAAGTTCTTGGCCACCTACATGTATAACAAGGTTGTGAACACAGGGATGGACAAGCTCTTCTCGCTTGCAATCAAATATAAGGAGTCCATTCGAGAATACACGGATAGGTGGCACAAGATATGTCAAGCCATAGGACATGTGGACCCCGTGGTGAGTATTAACTTGTTACAAATGGGGACTTGACAGATGAGCCCATTGTTTGTCGAAATCCACGGTACCACCCCAACCACAGAGGGAGATTTGAGGATCATCATCGAAAAACATGCAAGGTTGGAAGAAATTCAACGAGAGAACCCAAGAGCACAGGCTCAACGACCTCCACGGACCAACTCCGCGGAACAAGCAAACAGACCCAGCGGGCGCGAAAAAGATCAGAAAGACGACCACAAAAGGAGTGGTAGAAAATTTGAAGACCGAGTCTACACGAAGCTCAACACCAGCTACTCACGCATCTTAAAGGAGATCAAGGACCGCGAAAACTTAGACTGTCCTTGGTCTAAGGGGAAGCAACCACCGGCCTCGGAAGAATCCAAAGAGTACTGTGATTTCCAATGCTTCTACGGGCACCCAACAGAGAAGTGCAAAAATCTCAAGATAGTGATACAAAAGCTGATAGATGCAGGGGATCTCAAAAAATATGTAGAGAAGGCTGGGCGGAAGACAGAGCCAAACGCAGCAAACAGGTCCAATTGCCAGAGGGTAATCGCTGGGTGAATACTATATCCTGCTCGGAAAGCAAAAAACCAACCCTAACTGCACAAATAGGTAAAAGATTGAGGAAGCAATTTGAAGACTATTGTGAGATTTACAATTTAGACGGGAAAGAAGTGGAAGATCACGAAGAATGGATGGACGCACCTCTAACCTTCGAGGTCGCGGACATTGAGGATGACATGGAAGATCACAATGATCCTTTGATCCTCACCTTGCCAATCGCAGGATGCAACATAAAGAAAATCCTCATCGATGGAGGGAGCTCCGTAAATGTCCTGTTTTACGATACCTTCAAACGTATGGAGCTTAATGACGAGCAACTCTTGACCTCGCACTATACCATCTATGGGTTCAATGGTACGGCTACGAAGCCTCTCGGGGATATTGTTTTGCAGGTGGACGCAGTCCCATGAAAGTTGACACTGCTTCGGTGTGGTGGACGCGCCTTCACCCTACAATGCCATTATTGGACGAAGATGGGTCCACAAGCTTAAGGGAGTCGTAGCCACCTACCATCAATACCTTAGGTTTCCTACTCCCCTAGGAGTAATGGAGATCAAGGGTGATCAAGCTTCCGCAAAGGAATGCCAGGCAATGCAAATACAACTCAACAATGAAGAAGATGAGAAAAGAAGAACCCGTAGGGCTCGGAACAAGACAACATCCAAAGACAAAGCCATCGATGAATACTTGGAAGGAATCTCAGGGAAAAGCTTGTCCAAGGGGAACTCCGTAGGGAACACGGAAGCATCAACATCAACCACTAACCAGGATGCTCTCGCAAACAAAGAATCCGAGCCTACCAAATAGCAATTAAAGAAAGTTCCTCACCTTGGGGAACCAAAACCCACATTCACATCCTTGGAGGCGGTGAAGGAAGTTAACATAGGGACGGAGGAGAATCCAAAAAATATCAAGATAAGAACTCTAATGGACGAAGAACGCGAAGCCTCGCTGGTGAAACTACTAAAGGAATACGCGGACATCTTCGCGTGGAAACTATCTGACATGCCCGGAATAGACCCAAAGACAAGACAACATGAGTGCGCATTAAACCCGGCACACCCCGGTAAGACAAAAGATACGAAAGGTGGCTACGGAGTATCACAAAGCAAAGAGAAAGCACCAAGGACAATTCAACCCACAATTAATTATCCAATCTACCCTCATTATTCTCCTCCCAATGATTGATCAACTAGATCGCTCGATTACAAGACCACCACCGCCATACAGAACTCTTGGATACGAAGAGCTTTCATTCATGGACGGATACTCCAATATGTGCCCAACTCATTCCTAGCAAACTCAACAATCAACTATTTTTAGCGAAGAAGATCGGCTTCATATAACATACAACGACATTTTACACACAAACCCTTGAATACGGTTTCAACCCGAGTTTCAATCAAATTGCAAATTCCTCTTCTACCACCTCAACAATTAAACCACGTGAGGATGCCTTTCGTTTCATTTAATCCCTAACTTTAATTCATCAACTTGACTTCTCTGTACGATAGACCGATGCTCTTGGATTTCTCCGATCTATTGAAGAACAATAAGAACATACCAAAAGGATTTGGGGAAGAAAACGAGTCGATGCCATTTTCAAGCCATGGATTGGCACTATAGGACAAGGACTTGGTACCTAATAACTCAAAAACACGCATAAGATACATAATCACACGAAAAATAGCAAAGAAAGCATAAACTCGTTGATGATATGATCAACTAGTCATTTTTAAGAAGATGAACATACGGACGTGAGGATGCCTTTCGGACCGAACGCGGGAGCAACATACCAAAGGATGGTCGATGCCATTTTCAAGCCATGGATTGGCAGACTGGAGGACGTTGATGATATCAGATTGAGGAAGAACCATCACCAAGAAGGGCCATGAGAGAACACAATATGAAGGTAAACCCGGAGAAGTGCACCTTCGGAGTAACATCCGGAAAATTCCTTGGGTACCTGGTGACAAAAAGGGGCATTGAAGTAGATCCCGCAAAAATCCGAGCCATAATAGACATGCCATCTCCAAAGAATCTAAAAGAAGTACAAAAGCTCAATGGATCCCTAGAAGCTCTGGGAAGGTTCATCTCGAGATCCTCGGATAAATGCAAACCCTTTTTCAACATACTAAAGAAGGGGACGAAATTTGAATGGACCGCGAGAATGCGAAGAAGCCTTCCTAGGCATCAAACAAGACCTAGCGGAGATCCCTATCCTTCGTAAAACTGGACTCCGACGAAGTCTTGGAATTGTACATCGCAAAGAACAGACGATGCGGTAAGCGCAGATCTGGTCGGGACCCACACAAAGGAGGAGCAGCCAATCTACTATGTCGCAAGACCCGAATTCCGCGAAAAGAAACTACACAAGAATCGAACAACTCGATTTTAGCCATCGTATGGTCTACCTTAAAGCTGAGGACGTACTTCTTAACGCATGACATACGTATCCCATGTCGAGCACCCTTAGAAGCCATCCTCAAAGGGGAAGGAAAGGTAGGACGCATAGAAAAATGGAGCACGTACCTCGACCAATTCAACATCCACTATGAGCTTCAACACTCTCAGAAATCGCAAGTGTTAGCAGACTTCCTAGCAGACCTACCTTTGGACGACGAAGAAGAGGTGCGCATACAAGGATGGAGGGCGCGGCGCCCAGAAATAGAAAAGCAAAAGGAGCCAAATAATATTCTTGAACAAGTAAACCCACGGCAATGGGAGGTCTTGGGATGACGGCTCCAAAAATAGAGAGGGCGCGGGGATAGGCATCGTCATCACCACACCCGGGGGGATAGGATCGTACACGCATTCGATTGGAATTTGAAGGCCATACAAATAACATCGTAGAGTATGAAGGAGTGGTCCATGCTCTCCGCTTGATAATTGAAATGGGGATACAAGAAGTGCGGTTGACAAGTGACTCACAACTAATCATACGACAGATAGGCTACGAATACAATGTGTACGACGAGACACTAATGGCATACATGGATCTGGTGCAAACGTTGATTTCCCAAATACCAAAAATCAAGTTCCGCCATCTGCGTAGAAAGGAGCTCAGGTACGCGGATGCCTTGGCATATATATCAGCCATGCTCAAGAACGAGGACGTCAAAGCAATCAAGATAACAAGAGTGTACGAACCATCCATCAAGCCCCAAGAGATGTGCGCGGCTAACCAACGCAAGTCTAGGGAGGAAGATATCTCTGACGATGATATCGGAGAGCACATATTCGACGACTTCGTAACGATGACATCATGCGACAAGCGAGATGAGGACGACGATTACTGATCGGGAAGAAGATTGGAGAATCGAAATCCATTCTTTCCTCGAGGAAGGGAAACTCCCACAGGACACCAAACAGGCTAGGAAAGTACAATCCAGAGCAGGGATGTACAAGCTAAGAGACGGAACCTTATACGAGAAAATCATTCCTCGGGCCACTTCGTCATTTTCTGTCCCGATCCGAGGGACATGGCATCTTGAAAGACATCCATAGAGGAGACGGGGAATCACAGCGGAATGAGGTCCCTTGCGAGATAAGGCAAAGACACGGGGCTACTGTGGCCAACCATGATCCGAGACGCGGCCAGAATGGCGCAAAGGTGCGAGGAATGTCAAAGATTTGGCAGACGAATCCACGCCCCAGCCATAAAGTTGAACTCTGTGGGCAGTCCGTGGCCCTTTGCAAAATGGGGTATCGACATAGTGGGCCCGCTCGTATCATGGACCGCACTACACCAAATTGAGTAATTTGTAACACTGAATTGTTACACTAATTGGTGTGACAAAAGTTGTGACACAAATATGTGTGACATCGTTAAAAAGTGTAACAATAAATCCCTAATTAATTATATTTTATTTTAAAATAATCTTGTCACAAAAAATAGTGTGACTAATTTAGGACCGAATAAAAAAAAATATAAATAAAAATGAAATAAGTGAAAAATTATTTTCCCGCACTACCCAAATAAAATACCGCCAAAATATTGGCGGAATACCTAGTTTTCCCTCTCTTGCGTATTTTTCTCCAAAATTTTAGATTCCCAGTAAACCACGTCTTATCCTCGGTTATCATATATAATATCTATTATAAAAATAAAAAGAACTCACAAACCAAAATCAGAAAGTAAAGAAGTAAAAAAATAATAGTATTTCTCTTGGATCGAGGTTTGTCTATCACTTTAATCTTTATTCCATTAGCTTTGTAACCTTCGTCGCTTTCAAAAAAAAAAAAAAAGGAAAGAAAACCTTCATCGTTCGCATCTACAAACTACAGTCATGAAGCTTCTGATTCAGTAAAAAAAAATTCTTTCAAAAATAAGATTTGTATCGATCCTTATTTCTTCTTCATAACGACATTCTGATACTAATTTATCAGATAAGTTGTCAAGACGATTGAGTTTTCGTTTAATTGCAGATGAAAGTTATTGTTAATTAGGTTTTCTATAGATTAATATTGTCTAATTATAATTACTCTTCTTCCCTAATCGCATGATTGAGATCCTTTATGGTTCTTTTTCCTTTGTAATTTTACTTGTTCATGCCCTAATTTCTGTAATTTTACCATTGCCTATATTTCAGGTTAATGAAATTTGGTACAGCCTCAAGGAATTTGGTATCACATCGATCTGGTGAGTTTCTAATAGCAGTGATAGCAATACGAGTCATACGACTTTCCTGTTAGTTTCATACTCTTTTTGGTGTTGATTTATATGGTACAGATTAATTTAACTTGTTTATGCTCAAGTTGCTTGATAAATTGCATGAAAGAATATATATATGTATATATATGAAACAGAAACTATCATAAGTCAGATTCAATCTAAAGACAAAGAGAAGGTAGTATAACCTTGATATTTGTCTTTCTGGTTGTCAACAAGTACTTAATACTCTATTCAGTTCACTAGGTACCATTTAGAACTCTATCCAGAGATCATAAACACAATGAATCTAAAGGTCTACAGGCACACAGTTGAACAATTAACGGTAATGTTGTTGAGTTCTTTCACAAAGTTTTTGAAACCGAACCAAAAAACGTTACCTTTCTTAGATCAGAAATGGCTAACAATGAAACACATTAAACAAATTCAATCACACTTAATCATATCAGGAACACTAACAGACCCATCTGTTACAGGACAAGTTATAGCCTTTTGTGCTATTTCTAACAATAATGATCTTGATTATGCTCAACATATCTTTAATTATCTCCCTTATCGTTCTGCGTTCATTTGGAACACCATGATTAGAGCTTATAGCGAGAGAAACAAACCCATTAAAGCTATGTCTATGTATAGGCAAATGCTTGATTTTGGTCTTTCACCCAATAATTATAAATTCTCTTTTGTTATAAAAGCTTGTACTGAGTTAAATGATGGATTCTGTGGTTGTCAAGTTCATTCGCAAATTATAAGACTTGGTTGGGAATGTTATGATTTTGTACAGAATGGGTTGATTCATATATATGTGAATTGTGAATTGTTATTCTGTTGATTATTGAAAGTTCAGCCATCTAACATTAAGGTGGACAAATAGCGAATTTAGTAATCTAACTAAGCAGTTGACAGACAACAATTCTATAGAGATTAGAGAGTATACCTTTTCTTACTTTGTGTTAGTGTGTGTTCTAAGACATAATTACTATATTTTGGTTTTCTTATTTTTGCATTTTCCAGGTTTTTTCACTCCTACCTTGTATGTTTCTTTTTATAATCGCTATGCAATCTAGAATCATATTAATCTTTCCTTGAATTGGATTATGTTATCTGGTTAATTTTCGAGCATTACAGATCAAATTGCTCTTGTGAAGATCTATCAAGATGTGAATGCGTATATAGTGTCTGTCATGAATATGATCTGTATATACTGGTTAATTTTGTAGAGAACATTTGTGGATGACAAACCAAAGATTTGCTTGAGAACAACAGTTGTCCAAAGTTGAAGCCATTAAACATGATTTTGAACACAGTATTTTGTCACTTCTCCTTACACATAAAGTAGCATACCAAAATGTTCACTAACAGGCCAGTACATAGCTGAAAAATCCATGAACCCATTAGTATAACCAGTTCAGGCGGCTCTTTTTTACCATGAAGTGTTTTACAGATGTCTTTTAAATTATTTAGTCTTAGTTCACCCACTACTTTTTATTACAGATCATTTTTCAGTTTGTATATGAAAATTAAGCAAATCATTAATGAGAAATCACAATTAAAGGACAGTTGTTGTTATTTCCGTTTTTTTAATGATCTTTTCTATTATCAAAATTTCTGCCTGTGTAACTGATTTTTTCCCTAATTTCTATTTTCAGGTTAAAATAAACAGTTGGTACGATTTTAAAGATTGATTTGAAATCACATCAGGTCCGTATTAAATAACAATATGATTCCTGTGTTAATTTACTTTCTTTCACTTTTTGGTAAAGATTTATATGATACTTAGTCAATTAGTTAACTTGTTTGTGCACTAGTTCTTGTGGTTTTCTTGTTATGCAAACACTGGGTTTGATTCGTTGTTGTGATTTTTGCTTATGTGAACAATGTGATTGCTTACAATTTCTTAGAAAAGTTAGGTTTTTTGTGGATCTGTTTTTGTGGATCTGTTGCTTTACTAAAAGCAAATTCTTAAGAAATGTTAAGTCTTTTATGCATTTCTGTAGCTGAAATATGTTAAAATGTAATGTATAAGATATAATCTGTACATATTATAACTGTTAGTTGGGAGATTAGATCCATGAGAACAGTGTGTGTTATATGTTTCAGTTTTTAATGCAGATCCATGAGAATAATGTCTTTACGATTAAGCACAATCCACGTTTCTTTTGCTCTCTACTTATTTTAAAACTCCATGAAATTGTTATGTATAGTTACCTAGTTTTTTTAATGGTTTGTAGAATGTCAGATGTGATTCCAAAAGATTGGATGGATGAAAGTGATATTTTTAGTAAAGTTTATCGAGATGGGGTTAGATACTTTATCAGTTTTGCTGTAAGATACGGTTACTCGAAGTCGATATGTGCCAGCCCTTGTAATAAGTGTCGAAATAGAAAGAATATAGAAATTGAAAAAGTTAGGCAACATCTGTTAGAGAAGGGTATAGACAAGAGGTACCGTATGTGGTCTTTTCATGGTGAGAAATCATCTAATAGAAGCACAGTCCGTTCAGTGCAAGAGGAAAACAATAGCGAACCAAACAGGGATGAAGCTGTGCCTGAAATGAGAAGATTGGTTGATGCTGCATTTGGAGTGCATGAAATGGCAGATGATGACATTAGTAGTGACGAGGCAGGTCAGTTAGAATCTTTAGTTGCGGAACCTGATTTAGGAAAACGATATGAGAAATATAAGGTCTTAGCAGAAGAGAAACTATATCCTAACCATGAAGGTAACCATACAACTCTATCTGCTGTTGTTGAACTTCATAACATAAAAAAGATGTATGGTATTTCAGGGAATGCCATGAGCTCTATCTTGTCAATGGTAAAGCAGTGGCTTCCTGAAGGTAATACTTTGCCTGAGAAATACCCCACTATGAAAACAATGCTGACTGACCTTGGCATGACTGTAAAGTCGATTCATGCTTGTGAGAATCACTGTATTCTCTATTATAAAGATTATGAGAAGGAAAGAAGTTGTCCTGTATGTAAAGCTAAAAGGTATAAGGTAATAGAGGGAAAATCAGGGGAAATAATAGAGACAAATGAACCTGTTAAAGTGTTGAAATATTTTCCGATAGGTGAAAGACTTAAGAGATTGTACACTATACCATGGATAGCAAAACAAATGACATGGCACCATCGAGCAGAAGTTTCTTCTACTCATATGCGCCATCCAATTGATTCACCTCAATGGAAACTAATCAAAGATAAGTTTCCAGATTTTTCTTCTTGAGGAAGAAATGTTTGGCTTGGCATTGCTACAGACGGGTTTAATCCATTTGGTTTTCAGACTACGTCTCATAGTTGTTGGCCTGTCATTTTAGTTCCGTATAACCTTCCACCTTCACTGTGCATGAAATCTGAATTTCAGATGATGTCATTGTTGATACCTGGACCTAAGGCTCCAGGTCAGGACATTGATGTCTTTCTTCAACCACTAGTTGATGAGCTAAAGCAACTATGGGATGATGGAGTGACAGCTTTTGACATGCAGCAGAAAGAGAGTTTCCAGTTGAAAGCTACATTATTTGTAGGGATTCATGACTTGCCAGCGTATGGAATCCTGTCCGGCTGTAAGTATCATGGTTACTTCGGGTGTCCAGTATGTGCTGATGATACTCAAAGCATTCGTCTATCACATAGTAGCAAGAATGTGTACACAAATTATCGTCGTTTTCTTCCTAAGAGGCATCCATTTAGAAAGGGTAAGTACTTGGATTTTAACACTGAAGAGCACTCAGATGCTCCAGATCGGTTGTCTGGACGTCAGATACTTCAAAAGCTACGCCATGTCAATTATGTTCTTGGGAAGTGTAGTGCCAAAAGAAAGAGGGCATTTGTTGCTGACGTCGATACTGAAATTGAAGATAATGAACCAATTGATGAATCAAGTGATGGTAGTGCTGATGTGACTAATGCATTCTCTAAGAAGTCTATTTTATGGTGTTTTGATTATTGGGTTGAACTTTATGTTCGTCACTGTGTTGATGTTATGCACACTGAGAAGAACATAATGGAGCATATATTAGATACAATATTAGATGTGAAAAATAAGTCTAAAGATACAGTTGGTGCTCGAGAAGACTTAAGAGAATTGAACATTCGCAGCGATCAGTGGATTACGAAAGATTCTAAGACGGGGAAGGATGTCATACCATTGGCGGTATATGTCTTGAGCAAAGACGAGAAGGTTAGATTTTGCCAAACTCTTAAAAACTTGAAGGTCCCAACAGGGTTTTCCTCCAACTTAAGCAACAATGTCAGTGTTAATCCCCCACGTTTAAGTAATTTAAAATCCCATGACTATCATGTCATCATGGAATATTTGCTACCTGTCCTTCTTCAACATGCTTTTCCACACCATAAAGATTTGCGAAGAGCACTTCAGCAGATTAGTTTGTTTTTTAGAATTTTGTGCGCGAAAGTGTTGGTTAAAGATCACATACAAAGAGCAAAATACATGGTTGTAGAGGCGATGTGCGTGTTGGAAAATTACTTTCCACCTGCATTTTTTGATATCAGTGTTCACCTATTGGTTCATTTAGCCGACGAAGCATTATATTGCGGACCTGTCAGATTTCGTTGGATGTATCCTTTCGAAAGGTTTGTTTCAGTACCTTACAGATTATTTACATTAGTAGTTTCATTTCTCTTCTAATGGGCTTTGACTAACATGTACTTACTTGAGCAGGGCGATGAAGGATTGCAAAAACCTACCAAGCAATAAACGTTACATTGCTGGGTCCATTGCAGAGGCGTACCGTGTAACAGAGTCTGCTAGATATGCAATGGAAGACATGCCCAATAGACGGGATGGAAACCACCAAGCGACTTGGGAGGCTTTTTTGGGGGAAGACTCCGAGTACAGTGATGAAGGTCCCATGAAGGAAGACGGTAAAGCGGTAAAACTAACTCCTGCTCAGTTCGTGCAAATACGAAGATGGATACTCTTTCGACATGACATTGAGGGTGTTGCTGACTATTATGCGTATGTACTCGACCTTCTCCAATAAAATGAAACTTATTTAATTATTTTTTTATAGAAGTTGACTGTTTGGTATTTATAATTGTAGCCACTATTGTGATCATGTTCTACCTAAATCTGTGGCTGATGAGATGGATGAAATTGAGCGGCAGACAAAGTTTATAGACTGGCTACATGATAAGGTATTTTCACGTTCTTTCTGAAAGACAATTCAGTTCTCAAATGACAAATTGAAATTACTTACTCTGTCCATATTACACAAAAGAAAAGCTGAAAAACATAGCATAACAATGGTTCTAATTTCGCATCTGCTTTAACTCAATTTATTTTTGTTCATTTTTTTGTTGGCTAGTTGTTGGAAGAGGAGAAGACAGATACAGAATTATGGCGATATGTCAAAGGTCCTACTGGAGCAAAAGAATATTCAAGTTACCGTGTAAACGGGTTTGTCTTTTCTCCTTTCTCAAAAGAGAGTAGTCGTGTTACACAAGACAGCGGCGTTTGTATGGAGGCAGTCACCACGTACAGAAGAAAAAAAGGAGATAAAAGCCCTGTTTCTCAAATGACCAAGTGGTATGGGATCATCAAGCAAATACTGGAGGTGGACTACACGAATCGGGAAATCGTGGAGTTTGTATTCTATTGTGATTGGGTGAAGGTGGAAAGTGGATGTAAAATGTGCCCCGACTCTAATCAGGTGGTTGTTAATTTGGATAGGATAAGGAGTGTCGATAGGTACTTCGATGAGCCTGCAATTCTCGCTTGTGAAGCCAGCCAGGTTTTCTACTCTAAGGATTTGAAATACCCTGATTGGTGGGTTGTTATCCATTCGCCAAGGAAGATGACAAGACAAGTTGATAACATTTCAAAACCCAAATCTGATGAGTTTCAGGAAATATTCTCTGATGAGCCGCATTTGGAGGACCTCTTAAAGCTACGCCGCTAATTTATTAGTTATTATGATATTAGATGGTAGATGAAGTGGTGATAGATAAAATTTTGCTGATTTATTTTTTTGGTTAGAAATTTTGCTGATTATGTTGCATTCTATTTCTATGCTACTATGGTTTGTTCATTTGTCGTGAGATTGTCTACTAACTTATTTCATATGATGGTTTGTTTTCTTGATTAAATGATTGATTCATTATGTGCATTTCTTGTTATATGTTGTCTACTAACTCTTCTTTAACTTTGTAGCATGGATACAAATCAACATGGCAGTGATGGTGCAGACACTACAACCACTCAATCATTGCAGAGTGGTGCAGCTGTTGAGAAAGGATTCAAAATTTTTGTTGAAGTTGATGCATCTTGTAGACCAATAAAGAAAAATGCAGAAAAACTTGCTTCTCGTATAGGGGAACTTGTACGAGTGCATTGCCCAATACGTTATGAAGATTGGAGGATTGTCCCGGAAAACTTCAAGGAGGATGTCTGGAATGGCTTAATGGTAGGTACCCTTCTGTTTGAGTATTGAGTTCTATTTTCCAGAAGGTACTATGTACTGCATGCAGTGTTATTGTTGTATAGGGTTACGTCTGTCCATAATTTTATCATACATTAGATTTTCTATTAGATTTTCTTGTTGAATTATGACCCTAACCATTACATTTGTTACTTAGAGCGAGTTTAAGTTTAATGCTCCTTCATACTTGGTACGCCCGAACCTCGAAGCATCCTTTTCACAGAAGTTCAGATCATTCAAATACACGCTTCGACAGAATTATTTCAAGATAGCCAAAGGTAAAGCACAGATTGAAGCAGCTATTCAAGCTGGTTTGGATCCAAATGCGTGGAAAAGCAAAGAGCAGATTCTAGCAGAGGTTCCTATGGGGATTACTCCAAGTAATTGGACCATTTTTGTCGAGAATGAGTTCAAAGAAGGAGTCAGAGAAAGCCATGAAAAGAAATCAGAGAACAAAAAGCAATGCACGATCCCCCATACTCTTGGGAGGCGTACCTACGCGAGCAAATGTTATCTCCTTGTATGTTTTATGCACTCGTCAATTCTATTAAGTATTTTGAAATTATATTTTGTCATGGTTATACAACCAATATGGATTCAAATGAGCAGGCAGAAGAGGAAGGGATGCTTACAGAGGATCGTGAATACGCTTGGATGAAGGGTCATGAAAAACGCGATGGGACTGTTCATCCATTAGCAGTTGAAAAATATGTAGGTATATCAAAAATTAAAAGCATGTCAAACTTTTACTTAAACTTTCCTAACCAATATTGGTAACACATATTACACGGGAACAAGTCAAAGCTGCCTATGAGAAGCGAAAACAGAAAGGAACTAATTGCTCATATGATTTTGGTTCTGATGGTTTAGTTGATGTCTTTGGGCCAGACAAGGGTAAAAGGTCTTTACGTGGCTTTTCCTCAAGTGTTTCTGCGAAGCGTGCTAAGCAAGCATTCCTCACTGCTTCTCTTTGCGATCCTACAGTTAACAAATGCAATTCTCCTGTCATTGGTCTAAAAAAGGTAAACCCAACTCTTGGAATTTATGATATAACCCTATTTCTTTTGTTGTCATTGTTGCCTTATCTTTTGTATCACTGTCTAAGATCAACTTGTTAGTCCAATTTGTACTTCAATGATTGCACCCTTATAACTTCCATATCAAATTTGTACTTCAATAATTCCAACCTTATAACTCCCATAGGGATTGCTTTAGTACTATCAGTGAAAATTGTGATGTTGGTACATGTCTAACTGAAAGTTAAAATGATTAATGATAATACAGATTATGTATGTCGACTTTATATGTTTCTTCTTGATGCATTATGTTGATTGTGTACTATTGCATTACAGGTTATGGCACAAGAAATTTCCAGTGATCATCCGACAAACGAAGAGACGAATGATTCTTGTACCCGTAACTCTGATTTCACTCCTGCTGAGTTCACTCCAGACTTCACTCAGGAAAATCATTCTTTTACCAAGAATTTAAATCCCATGTCAGAGCCACAACCTTTTGACAATTTTGGTTATGAAGAGTCTTCAGATCAGTATGTGAATTTGTTGGACAGGAATGGAAACATAGTTGCAGCTGGATATGTGGTTACCGGTTTGGAAGGTGAAGTCTGTCACCACAGAATTGTCCAAAAGAATGAGAGCAAAGTTCGCATAGAATGCGTATTCGATGATTCTGCACCCATCTGGGACCCTCCTCAAGGTGATGACTACTATAAGTTATCTTCTTATGTTGGTGGTGGTTGGGTAGTATGGCATAAGAAGCGTCTGCAATTTACAAATTAGACTTTGTTTACCTTGTTACAGAGTAGTACTATTAGGTAGTGTTTAATGTTTTAATTTATAATTATTAAATTTGTTAGTTCTCATTGTTTAGTATTTTAAGAGTCTATTGAGGATAATAGTTGATGTTGAACAAATTTATTTTTATTAATTTAATTTCTATTAAATTCTATGGGTATTATTTTTTTTATTAAAATTATATATGCACATGTTTTTGTGGATTTGGGGAGAAAATCTAACAATGTGGTGGGTTGCGGAAAAAAGCAGGTGTATGAATCCAAAACAGGGTGGGAAAATAAAACAGGGTGTATGAATCCAAAACAGGGTGGGAAAATAAAACATTTTTTTTTAATTATTGCCTAATTTGTTACACTAATATATGTAAGAGATTTGACATACTTTTTAGTGTGATTTAAATTAATTAAAGTCACACTAATGAGTGTGACTACTAATGTGTAACAAAAGAAAAACACCATATTTATTACACTAATAAGTGTGATAATAAATAAGATGTCACACATATTTATGTAACAAAATGGCTGATTTGGTGTAGTGCCGGGAAAAGAAGATTCCTAATAGTGGCAACGGATTACTTCAGCAAGTGGGTAGAAGCCAAGGCACTGGCAAGAATTCGTGATTCAGACGTCTTTACTTTTATTTTTCAAAATATCATTTGCAGGTTTGGCATCCCCGCAGAGATAGTTTCCGACAACGGTAAACAACTGCAAGGAAAGAATATCGACTTGCTATTCGACACCCTCAAAATTCGAAAAAACAAATCCACCCCCATATACCCACAGAGCAATGGACAAGCAGAAGCCACGAACAAAACTTTGGCACTTATCCTTAAAAAACAACTAGACGAGTACAAGGGGCGGTGGTGTGAGCAATTACATAACGTTCTGTGGGCATACATGACAACTCGAAGATCGCCTACGGGGAGAGTCTCCATTTTTACTCACGTATGGAGCAGAAGCAGTAATCCCTACGGAAATTCTACTACCAACAACAAAGACAGAAGCATGGGAGAAGAACCTCACCACGGACATGATGTTGGAAAAGCTTGACGATCTCGAAGAAAGGAGAGAAGCGGCACCACAAAGAATGGAAAACTACCAGCGCAGGCTAGCCAGAGAGTATAACAAAAAATTGAAACTTAGGAATTTTGTAGAAGGGCAGTATGTGTTAAGGACCATTCCCCAATACCAGCGAGAAAAGAAGTGGGGAAAATTAGCACCAACATGGGGAGGACCCTACGTAATACACGACATCGCAGGAAATGACTCTTACTATCTGCGTAATTTGAAAGGGGAAATCCTCATGCATCCGTGGAATGCCAAATATCTAAAGCCATACTACCCGTAATCTATTTACCTGCGTATGCGTTTCAGAAGAAGAAAATTGACTTACAAGTCCACATGTTTCTATCTCTGATGAAGGAGTAACGCGCCTTAATTTTTCAATCAATTCAAGCTTTCATCTTCAAGTGTCATATTCTACTCATTACCCACGCGCATTTCAATTTATTCAATACCCACAACCAATACCACATGGGACACACGTATACACCACTCACATACCCATCTGTACATAGGGAGATCAACAAAAGAACGAAATATGAATGTACATTGAAAACCATGCCACATCTTAATAAAATATCGACACTATCATTACCCCGTGGACGTAGGCCTTAGGGCTGAACCACGTAAATCATTGTGCAGTTACTATTATTAAGAACTTGCGTTATACTTTAATAAGAGGAATGTCCCGCACAAAGCGTGGATCATACCCACTGCAATATACCGGGGAATGTCCCGCACAAAGCGTGGATCATACCCAATGCAATATACCGGGGAATATTCCGCGCAAAGCATACACATGCAATCTCTCGGAACTCCCCCATAAGTGTCTATAAGTGTATGACCAGGGGTGACTTCCCCCAGAACGAGATATCCGAGCAATATTATAAGCCGCGAACTCAACGGAATATATCCTTGAACGTCGGCCAGACCCCCACCGTTCAGAAATCCTCTGGCCAAGGAATTAGCTGGACGGGGTGACAGGTCACAAGACAATTCCGAGGATATCAACCTACGGAATTGCACGAACAATACACTTCCTCAAATTCCACTTTCTCAAATTCCAAAGATCAACATCCTTGGATTACAAACACTACGGAATTACTCATTATATTAACTTGATTTATAAAGCCAATAGATGCGAGTTCAACAAAATACAAATTCAGATTTAAACGCTAAAGTTTGATCTAGTACACAGCAGTTGATTACAAGCCTGGCAAGAAAAGCAGCAAAAACACCAAGAAGGCTAAGCAACTGAGATCAATCCCTAGCATACTAGCTATAATCTACTGAGAATGAGCATTATCCGCGGGTTTATCCTTCAAAGACGAAGGAACACTACCACCAGAGGAAGGGCCAGAGGAACCTGAAGGGAGCGCGGGCACGAGACGACGAGTATAATTCTTGGTTAGTCCATGGTTCTTCTTGAGATCCAACTCAATCTCACCAAGAGTCCTGTTAATCTCTTCTGCCAACTGCTTACGAGCCACGAAGCCTATAGCTACACTCTTCATCTCAGCCTGATTTAGGGAAGTAGAAAGATGGCCCACCTTTTGATCGGCTTGTTTCAGCGCTTCCTCCTGAGACAAGGCTAGACCACGATGGTAATTGACTTGGCCCTCCAATTGAACTACCTTAGCCTGAGCTTCGGCAAACTTGCCATCCGCAGCTCGAAGCTGTCCTTGGAGCTCTGCGGATATTAGAAAAGGACAATTATAACAAATACAACACAAAGCACACTCGATGACAAAGACGTATACCTTCACAATGGTAAACCGCGGAGTCCCGTGCTTCTGCGGCATAATCATATTCATTTGATAACCTATCATAATCTACCTGCAGAAGATTATGAGCATGCTGACTCGCGCTTAGGTCGTCTCGAAGCATTGAGTTCGAATGATGATATCGGTTAACCTCATCATTCTTCGATTCCAAACCCTTGTTAAGACGATACATAGTCACCTCTAAGTTTTTCTCATACTCAACCTGACGGGCCACATCAACTCGAGACGCGGATAAGGCACTACTAAGAGCGCGATTCCGCCCTAGCGTCATCTCTTTCCTTAGCAAGACGTTGCATATAAGCCCGCACATCTGAGGGATGAGAAGAACGCGCTTGCCGCAGTTCTTCTTCCATGACATTGAGCTTAACTTCTAGAGCGGAAATCTGGCCGCGGGCTTTCTCAAGATTATCCCGCGTCCATAAAAGAGCCCCGTTGAATAAATGACGGTCATGGTTGTTTTGGTTTCGCAGATCTACCAAGTAAAACTTTTTCTTACGCCATTCTTCGGCCATAGCATTATGGACATCCGCGCGAGCATTCCATTTCGCTGATTCACTCTTGAGTTTTTCAACTAACTCGGCAATACGACCTTTTTGACGAATTCTCTCACCCCGAAGCCACATCAACTCAGGGATTCCACCCACTGAAGATAGTACAGCGGGAGGAGGGAAGAAGAAGATAACTCAGAACATATAAGGAACATCTAATAATCAAAGAGAAGGAGACGCAGACTGAAATAGATGAAGAATTCTTCTCGGCCACCTCTAACCTCGCCCTTGACCGAAGCTAGCTCGTAACGCAGCTTTGCCTCTTCCACGTCCCGCTGCTCCTTGCGCTTAAGCTGCACCCTTCACTCTCTACTATTTCCTTATCTTTAGCAGAGGCCGCAGCTTCAACACTCGAAAGCACCTCTTCACGATGGCGGAGTTTCACTTCTAGCTTGAGAGACTTATCCTTGAATAGCCGGTAAAGATTATGGTTGCAATACTCACTCCTCATCATCTATCGATCAAAAAGGGAAATTAGTTCACATAACACACCTAAGTAAAATCAGGGATAGAGAGAGCAGGACAAACCTCCAATAACCGCTGCTGGGGATAACTGTACTGGTACCCATCAACAATAGCCATCATACCCGCAATAGTAGAGGGAGGATTCACCACGAGATCAATCCCGCTGGCCACAAGATTCTTGTCCCACTCTTCATCTACCACCTCCTCAGAGGTTAGCTCCATATGCCTGCGAGTAAAAGAGTCCGAACTATTTTCCCCTTCAATCACAGGGGCAGGATGCGACACGAAAAGCAAGTCCTTCTTTTTAAGCCAAGCCAAAATAGCATCATCGCCATCCGCGATCAATGACCGCGAGAAATCATCTGAGGAAGAATCTGAGGGCTTC
Source organism: Papaver armeniacum (assembly GCA_023531295.1). NCBI lineage: Eukaryota > Viridiplantae > Streptophyta > Magnoliopsida > Ranunculales > Papaveraceae > Papaver > Papaver armeniacum. The sequence continues at coordinate 84,415 of JAJJWW010012692.1, forward strand.
CCACCAAGTAAAGCACCGGTATTACCTTGCATCAAAGCCCGCCGCCAGCGGAGGAAGTGCCAAAAAACCCTCCGGATGAACCGCCAAAACCTCAAAGCATCAGATCCGCGTAATAACCCACCTCCGCAGCCTACCTTGAAGAACATCCCGGTCATCACCGGCGGAAGCGATTGAAATCCGAGACAAGCCCTATAGTGCGGCCATGTCAAAAGATTGTTCCCCGGATAAAACCTTACCAAAGGAGAACTCACAGTAAGTATCCCCATCCTTGTCACTACTACCAAGAGCAACTCCCTTGCCATTGTCTACAACGGCCCGCTGCAGGCCAATGCCACTATCCTCTGCGACCAGATTTTCACCAACCTCAATACCCGCGGCCCCACTTGACTTAGCAGCCCCCCCAGACACGACATCACCACCACCACCAGGGGCCTGATCACCATCACCTCTACCAACGCCCCCACCAGCAACACTATTTCCTTCTTGAAAGGGCGGAGAAGTCTCAATCCGTTCTTCCTTATCGGAAACATCCTCGTCACCATCCACTGGACTGTTCACATCCTCGAAGTGCGTAGAATCTTCGGTGGGAGAATTTGACGATTGCTTGGGATTGATCTTTTTCTTTCTAAGCACCTGCGAGACATAATGACAAAGAAACATAATGATAAAGAGACAATGATAAAAGAGCCATTTGTATCTCCTTTCCTTAGCATAATCAACATTACTTAAGAAAACGAAGGGGCATATGTACGTAGAAAACAAACAACACACCTTAGCAATATTAGCACTCTGCGTAGGAGGGTTAGCATCGGAGATATCTTCATCTTCCGCATCATCAACATCACGATTGTAAGCAAAATCCATACCTTCAAAACTCATCTGCCAAGGGCAGAAGAATGGGCATAACGAGAAGGAGAGGCTTCGCGATAAGAACCATCACAGTAGGTTGCCAACCATGAGGTCCGGGGACCCAACCATAGACCCACGGACCAACAACTTCAAGAACAGTGGAAGACCACTCATAGTCATGATCACGCTTAATTCTCTCATCAGCAGGAATAGGAAGACCTTCAGCACCAGGAATCCTCGCCATCTTGGAATCACTTACCTCGCTCAAAAGGCGAATTTCCCCCTTAACAGGAGCAATATTCCGCAGACTCACAGACCACGGCTTACGTGTATTCCTGTTAACATAATCTCCAAAGGACTTGTTGAAATTTTCAGGAGTATACCACCCTTTCTCCTCTTCTAATTTGGGGGTATAGTAGGTCATCATCGTTTGCCCTTTGCTACGAAGATAGCATTCTCGGAGATGGCGAAGATAATTTCCTGTCAACTGCTGCACCCCACGATTATGACTCTTCTTAGCAGTATCGCGGCTAGACAAGACCCGGTAGTAGAAATCATCACCAGCTTTATACAAAGGCAACATCAAACCAGCCTCGAAAGCACCCACGGTCGTCAATAAATGAAAGGCATCGACTGCGATAATTGGTAACCATCTCATAGGTTATATCTTTATCAGGGGCATAAAAGCGCACTTGGAAGTGCTGAAGACCGTGTTTCAATTTGAAGGCTTCAAGATCGATGTGTCTGAAAGTGAACTTCTTGTTACCCAAAGGTAAAGGACGAAAAGTAACAGCAGAGTCATCCTCGTAAGCGTCCCCCGTAGCATCTTCCGCAGAACCCGCTACCTTCTTCTTAGGAGGAACTACATCTCCCGAAGATTCTATCTCCGTAGCCTTCCTCTTCGGAGGCTGATTCTTAGTTGACTTGCCTGAACTAGGCACAGGTTGAGACGAAGGAAGATTAGTCCGCGGTGGGGGCATGGTGCGGAGAGGCCGCACATCTAGAAGATCAGTGCGCGGATTCTGCTATTTCTTAGGAGACCCATCTCTAGGACGAGTCACGGCGTATCTAGACCCCTGCGGCGGATCACCTCTTTTGAGCGAAGGCCTCTGACCAGAGGACGAGGACGTTCGTCTATCCCGAGGACCACCCTGAGTAAGAGAAGGCGAAGTTCCGCCCCTAATATTGGAATCTCTCCGAGGAGACCTATGAGGACTTGACGGAGGAGTTTGAAAAGGAACCCGCGGACGATCGGACATATCTGCGGACACAAACACAAATAGAAGTGCAAATCAGAGTCAAGGAAGATCGAAAAACAAGAAAATCTCAAGAAACAAGAAAGAACGTGAAGAAAACCCTAGATTTCATCTACAACCATTTAAGTCCTCAAGCTATTACCCAAACTCAAAAGAAGAAAAAGAGAATCAAAACGTGGCCGGCAAAACACACGGCTCAGCGGCATCAACTTACAAACTCCATGATATGCATAAGATTGAAACCCATCACGATTCATCACCAGAAAACCAAGAACTCAACAGGGGTAGAAATGGCGAGTAAACAAAGTAAAAAATCCTACCTGAACTTCAATAAGTAAAGCAACAAGAAGCAGCAAACAACAACGGGAGAAGAACAAAGAATAAAGAACGGCAAAGCAGTAGTAATGACGGCGAAGAAGTTAAGAAGACGAAGAAGAGAGTGGGGCGAGAATAAACAGAGAATGTGAATTTAATTCACATTCCTTCATTCTTTTTTTTTATAGGACCAAAAGAAACCGTCCGTTACCCGAGGGGCATTTATTGCCGGATATGGGAAACGTGCACAATAAATGCAGATAACCCCTTTTTAGGAGAAGTTATGAAGAGAGAGATAAAAACGTACCATACGGTTCTTCTTCCAACTAAAGCTGGCACCCAGTCACAAGAAGAGGGGCAAATTGTAAGTACACTTATTTATCTCCCTCGCCACGTGTACTAGCAAAGCCCACGTGGAGGCCACGTCATAAAAGTGGATGACACGTAGGGGCATCCACGGGATCTAGACGGCGTGCCATCTGTCAAGATCAACGATCGAAGATGAAGGAGCATCAAAGGAAGGTATCCCCACATAACACCAAAGAGCTACTCTGCTACACTTTACCTCATCACGAGGTGAGATATAATGATAGGTGTAGAATACACCGTATTTAATATCTAGTATTTATGCTTTCTTTGCGAGTTTTCTTGTAAATTATGTATCTTATGTTTACTTTTGAGTTTATTAGGTGCAATGGAGTCATTTGGAGCAAAAAGAAGTGGAAATAGCTACAAAAGTGAAGTCACAGGTGGAGAAAGGCCAAATACCAATTGGAACTCGTTCAAATACAAGATTTCCACTTTTCATTGTGTAGAGGACGAGAAGATGAAGACAATGGAGAAAGAACGGAGTCATTCGGAGTTCGTATGAAGAAGTTATGGGCAAAAGAAGAACTCGAAAGACTAAAAGGGCAAAATGGTCATTTTCTAGGCCAGGTGCTATTGCCACCCCATCGTACGTTAAGGGGCAGTCATTCTGTTAAGGGGTGGACTGTTTCAAGGGAACTGCTAAAGGCAGTAAGGTCTTTTACTTAGGGGGAAGCCGGAATTCAAAAGTTGTTAAAGGCACTCAGCTAATATACTCAGGGCTGCCTTCATCTTCTCCGATTCCAAAACAGATTCATGCATGTGAGATCGAGAGAGTAACAAAGAAGAAAGAACCCAAGCTTGGTGACGAATATCGGTGGATGGGAGATTTTTGATGTTAATGATTCGAGTAGGGAGCTATGGATGTTGGTATCGACGACGAGAGTTGAGCTCTAGTTGGTTTGGAACTGGACAGAGCTTGGAAACGTTAGATAAGCCCATCGAGATGGTGCCGAGATCATTCGTTGTTCAGGTGTGAGGAGATGATGAAGTTGGCGGTGATGATGTTTGCCGATATCGATGGAGCTTGAGTGCCGCCATGGCTCGCTCGAGGTCGCCATTACCGAGAGATGAGTGGGTTCTTGCCCGATTAATGAAAGATGACCGCAGAGAGAATGAGTTTACTAGCGGGAGAGACGTGATGTTGGAGTTTTTTGCTATAGCCTGGTCTTGTGATTGATGATCTTTGGAGTGGAAGTCGAACTGCCGCCAATACCGAGAGATGAAGATGGATTACGAACTGAGAAGGAGATCGAGTTATTGGTTGCTGAGAAGAGCTTGGTAGAGATGGAGTCTGCAGGCTTTGATCAGATGATAATGGAGTTCGAATATGTGAGACGAACTTGAGATTACAAAACAGTGACGACGGACAAGATGCTGCCATTAAGGTAGTATGATGAGATCGATGGTTGGTCATTGATGCTGGTGATGGACCGGTGAATGAGTTGGCTGATGAAACATGGAAGGAGATGCCGTTCGAGAAAGATGCAGGGAGAGCTTGAGAAGTCCGTGTTCGACGGAGCTTAGCAGTGGTGTTTAACGAGGAAGAAGTCAGTTGAGATCGAGAGAGAAAACAGGGAGGTAGGTGCTAAGTTTTACGGGAGAGATAAAAGACCCAGACGCAGAAGAAAATGTGCATTGTCAGTTCCACAAAACTGACAAGCCAAGAACGATAATGGGCTGGGCTTCCACAGCTGATGCACGAGCTCAATAGGCAGTATGTAGGCGACTTCTAAATTTGCATGGCCAAGATTTGGACGTGAACGATATTTGGAATTTTGGCAGGAGTTTGGCAAGCCAATTGCACGGGGTTTGATGCACGGGACACAATTAAGGAGGTGCACTTTCCTATTTTTACTAGGTTTCCTAGTTTTCTTCAAGAAGGGGTTACATAACTCTATATATAGGGAAGCTTAGATACTTTTGGGAGATCTTTTATTATCTTTTGCCTCTACTTTGTTTTCTAGGGTTTACACCATGAAGTCTTTTCTCTTTCTTCTTGTTATGAACTCCATGAATATGAGCTAGAGTTTTCTTTTGGTTATGGAATAAGTTGGATTTCCAAATATGGGTTTTAATTCAATAAATTAGTTTTCTCTCATACTATCGTTTATGATTCACCATTAATATTGTTACATGATTTGAATGCTTGTTTAGTCGAGTCGCGAATCGATTGAGTTTACTTTCATATCTATTGCTAGATTAGAGTTTATTATACGCAAAAGTGATAGATTTCTGATTGCAAGTAGCATAAATAAGATTGTAGTTTGTAGTGATATATTCTTATGATCTTATGTGAACCATAACCTTTGTTAAATCGGATTAGTGCTTTTACACGTTCGATTGCTTTGATTGGCCTGATTCATAGAACTTAATGCATCTAGGGAATTAAACTTGATTAGTGCTTTTACACGTTAGGTTGTTCCTTTAGATAGAATTCATATTCGCATCTTTTAATGTGTTTGTTGATGACAAGAGGAGATTAGCGGGATATTCTTGCGATCAAGGTATTCTAGGGCCTTTGATAAAAGTTGAGATTAAAATATCAATTCTAGTTATTGTGTTGAAAACATGTTTGTGATTGAATACGAAATCCATGACCAATACTTTCTCATCCTTGATTTGATTTGTTTACCTTTATTGTTTGCTTTTATTTAGTTTATTATATAAAAATCACAAAACCCCCGGTGTTATTTATAGGGAACCGAAACAATTTGACAACCTAGACCTCTTTGTGGGATCGATCCTTTCTTGCCCTTGATTCATTATATATTTTGAGTAGTAAGAAAGTGTAATTTATATTTGTGTCGGCTGACAACCGGTCATATAATCAACGGCTGGGGAAAGCCCAACTGACACAGACGTGACAAGAAAAGACTGACACCGCCTGGCGCAGACCGTACCACCCCAACCACTCGCATTTAGTGATGCTCAGAGGGCACGCGTCAGATGACCAACGAAGAGAGCGGGGGTTGGTCAGCGTAATGAACATAGGAATTGTATAAGGCGCGGAATGATGAAGTCCGCGGACTATGCACAGAGTACGGGAAGATAAGACTTTAACAACTCTTTTCCAGTGGACCCACTTAAATTAGCTATATATATATGTCCCTTCCAAGCAGGAGGGGGGGAGAGGAACATAGAGAGAGAACTAGAGTATAGGAGAGAAATCAGTGAGAAGTAAGTATGAGCATCAACCTGCGGGTTTGATTAACACTAAAAGTCTTGCGACTATTCTTGTAACCATTACTTCATAGTGAATACCCCAGACCCGTGGATGTAGGCCTTAGTGCTGAACCACGTAAATCATTGTCTCCTTTACGTTTAGCACTCATATATCTTTATTTATGTATTCACTTCTTAGATCTACCATTTTGGATGTTGATGAGATCATGACAAACCCGCGGGGTTTGGAATCAATGAATCAACATCTATCTATGTATTTTATGCTATATTCACACTTTAATGCGTATATTCAATTCACGCAAAGATTGTTTGTGAACACGTGGATGCCTACGTGATTTCCGTGTTCACAGCTTCGTATTTAGTGTCAGTGTTACATTTTATCTTTCGTATGTATCAATTGCCGCGCATTCCCCCAACATGCTAAACATAACTGCAAAAGAAAGAGTTTGTAAAGGAGCCATTTATGGCTAAAGATTTTTTTTTTTTTTTTTTTTGCTAGATCTTAAGGTACTAGGGTCCTAATGAAACCATAATCAACTCCAAATGCGCAATAAGGCGGAGTGCAAATCTGAATCAGATCTATCAGTCACCCTCACATAATGGCATCTACACCATTTGTTGAGCTAGATAAATATCACCAGTTACAAAATGATCCCTATTGAGGAAGCTTGTTGAGCTTACAATACTCATAATCTTTGTATTTCTTGGACTTGTATTTTGCTGGGTTTTCTTTACTAACAAGTTGAGGAAGTGGACCAACAACCATATCAGCTGGTGGAGAACAAAAAACTGGCCATGACATCCTCGTCTTCTCCTTGTTTACTGTTGTTCTATGAAGCACACTCTTGTACTTGCCATTGCTTAAGATCTGCATACCAGTTTTGCAGCATTTTATGTTTAGTATGACTATCATTTTTATGTGTGTTATCAGTATACACGAAATTAACGAGAAATTACCTCGACTTGATCGCCAATATGAACGATTAGAGCATTAGGGATGTACTTGGCATCAATCCAACGATCATCTTTTAAAACTTGAAGGCCTTGTACTTCATTGGGTACAAGAAGCGTGACTGCGGACATGTCTGTATGTGGTGGCACACCAAGTGCTAGATCTGGACGAGGACATGGTGGATAATAATTTATTTTCAGAAGATATTCCATATTATCTCCACCCACTGCTTCTTTTATTACATGCCTTCCGACTCCTAATCCAAGAGATAACAGCATCAAGAGCTTGTTAACTATGGGGATCATGCACTTGGCGTATTCTTCGTTTGCTTCCCTACATGAAAACCAAAATCCAAAGCAAGTTATGAATATACGGATGATTGCAATTTCGCGTAGGCGCGTGCGTATACATATCTAGGCACCAAATTGCTCCCTGGGAAAAAAAAAAGGGATAATATACCTTGTATATGAAAACTAAACTAGGCATGTTAATGGATAACTGCATATTTGACACCAGGCCGATAAATAGTTCGCATAAGACATTAAAAGAAAAATGCGCCGAATGTAGCGAAGCAAAAGAATTACCTGTATGAAGGTGGATTCTTTGGCCAAAACTTATAATTGATGCGAGAAGGTGGCCAAATAAAATGAAACAAGTGATCAACCCAAGCCTTTTTGCCTTGAATTTCTTTCTGAAGTTTAGTCCCATAGCCTTCTAAAGAATCGCTTCCAGGTACTTTAGCATAAATTTCTTTTTCTTTATCTGGCAATTCGAAGAACTCCCTACCAACTTTCAACAAGTTTTTTGTAGCTTCAGTTGGCAAACCATGATTTATAATTTGGAAGAAACCCCATTCTTGACTAGCATTAGAAATCAAACTGACAAGATTCTTTTCATCCGGATTGCTAAAATCAATCACTGGTATTTCTGGAATAGGTCCATTAAATGTTGTTAGTGCTGGTTGTTCTGTTTCTGATCTTATAAATTCTGCTGGAATATTATCTCCGCTAACCTTCGCTATCGCCTGCACTCTTTGTGTCTCCATGGTTGTTGTTGAGATCTGAATCAGAAAACTGTTGTCTGTTAATAGACTAGTTGATGTAATATATTGGATTGGTTTTGAATGGAGAAGAGATAGAGTTTATTTTTTTAATGTGCATATCCTTCAATTCAGGTATACCAATTGATTTTTAGTTAATTTTTTAATTTGACCCAGGTCTAGTCTAATAATTAAAGACCAAATAATTCTAGACCGAGACCTTGTTTGTTTTCTCAGGACTCCCCTGACTCGCCTGGATCTGCTTCATCTGGATTTAACTGAAATCCTGACTCATCTGGTTTCGAATGAAATCACCTGACTCATCTGGATCTGACTCAATATGTTTATTTTTTGTGTCAAATTTGACTCAAAAATATGAATTATGGTTTGTTCCCATGAGTCAGGGGTATTTTATTACCTGACTCAAACAGGTCCGAGTCAGAGGTTAGGTCTGACTCAGATCGCGAGTCGGATCCGACTCAAAAAAGAAAACAAACGATCTGACATTTGACTCGGGGCGAGTCAGGAGTCGAGTCAGATCCATCCAGATCCCGAGTCCAAAAAAAAAAAAAAAACCTCGTTTGATTGGGGTCCATGGATATTAATTGGGGCCTCCCACTAGAGGACAAAAAAGGTCACCCAAACCTAATTTGGGTCACCCCTTAGCAAATTTTTTCTAAATACCTAAACTGCCCCTGAATGATTAGTATTAAAACTTATTAGTTAATTTAATTAGTGTGGTTAGATTATGTTAGATTAAAACCAGATTTTTTTTTTATTTTTTTTTTTTGTAAAAAAACGCGCCGAAGGCTTTTATTAAATATCGAAAGAAGGTACAACATCAGTGGAGGGTAGCCTAGCAACAACCTGAGCCCCTACACCTCTTTGAATGGAAATACCTAGCCTATAAAAAAGAGAATTTCCTATCTTATAATTCAGATCATGATTTGCAATACAATTCCTCAGTCTCTTCAAAAGAACCACCATGTCTTCACCCAGTTCCCCCAATGTAGAAAAAGAAAGGACCCCGAAACCGTAACCACGTTCAGAGCATTTCGCCAAATATTTGGTGCGCTTGCGAGTGATGGCACTAGATATAGCAATGCCCGGAACAAAGGCCCTGGCCATTGCTTGCAGAGAACGGAGAAACCCCTGTAACATCGAAGCATACGTCTTTACCATTCTCCCAATTATGCATAAGAATGTCACGGGCTTCAAAGCCGAATCCTTGTCGATAAAAGGCCAAGGTTAACTTTCTTCCTAGCCACAACCTGACCTTATAGCAAATGTCCGCAATAACATCTCCGACAAAGTCATGCCTAAATTTGAGCCCTACCTCACTAGCACAATGAAGTGCATGATCGCCAAAATCATCCATGTTCCTCTTACAACAAGTACAAACCTCAACATTGTTGAAAATGGGTATACCGAGCCTATAACAAACAACAGCTCTGAACTGCCGAGGTCCAAGGATTTGGTTAAGGCCATCAATCGGCACAGCTTTAAGATAGTCTTGCGCATGGGCGATCTTGTTGCTATGCCAAAGGATAGCATCACGTTCCGACATCGGGTATTTGTTGGGTATATCTTTCTTAACAACGTCAAAATACAGTACTGCCAGCGATTTCATGGGACGAGTGGCAATAGAATTGATGTTGAAAGAGGACAACCCGCAGACCTCCGTGAAACGAGACAAGGCATGCAAATAGCTACGACTGGGAGCTGACTCAGATGAAAGTTTAAGAATGGTATCCTGCAAACTCAGCGTCTGAAAGCAAGAAGCAAGGTAACAAAAGTTAACTGTGTTAGCCATCGTATGAACACCGAGCCCACCATCCTTCAACGGCAAAGTAGCAATGCGCTGTTGAAGGGGGCCAAACCCTGCCCCATCACCTGTCACTATATGCTGCACGAACTGTAATAAAGGCATATCATAGCAAGGAGAAATCTGATGGAGAACAACAGGGTTAGTAGTCCGAAAGTTGAAATAAAGCTTCGAGACACCTGCACAACTACGCAACAGCAAAAGCTCACATTGCGGATCCTGTAATTGTTTGACAGATTCCATAAGATGCACTATTTTGTCGATTTTCCCCTTCACTAACTCACTGCAGAATTGCATATCAAGGCTTACAGGCCCCCCCCAACAATTTGACGCCACAGGAGGGCCTACTAATATTAACTGGGAAGACTCCATCCACGAGACTCCTCGAATCAATACACGGCCAGAACAGCTCAGTCTTACTAATGTTTAGATGCAGCCCACAAATTTTGCCTTCCGTTTGTATTAATGAGAGAGCTTTAGCTACTTCCATGGTGTCACCGGCGATGGTTCCATCATCAAGATACCATGCATGGAAGTCAAGGTTGCACTGGCTCGAAATCATGTTCACAAGAGGGTGTAGAACCAGGGAGAACAATAAAGGACCCAAAGGGTCTCCTTGTTGTACACCAAGAGCCGAGGAGAGAACAAATTCATTATAATATAGTCTCGCAGGTGTAGCATAGCAAAATTCCACCCATCGGGAAATGCTAGGACACCGAAGTCTAACTTCATGAATCAACGTGGTACGATCAACCATATTGAAAGCATTAGAAAAGTCGATCATAAGCATAGACATCGTGTTTACTGTACCTTTGAGTTCCAAAAGCCTATTTGCAGCATGAAGAATTCCCTCTGCTCCACACGACACGCCTACACCAAACTGGTGATCACCAAGATACGTTGCCATGTCCTTGCCAACTGATTTAGCAGCTAATTTCGAACACAATCTCCGCCATATTGTACCAAATCCTATTGCTAGGCTTAAGCAGAGGTGTCAAAGGAGCACTCGCAATGAACTCTCCCAACGCATATGGACAACGCCCTGCTAACCATAAGTTAACGACTCCTGTAATGGATGCCAGCAAATCATCGCTCACAGCTGCAGCCGCGCCACTTAATGCATCTAAGAGATGCTGGGCTCTCAAACCATCCTCCCACATGAGGTACCTCTAGGGAAACTCTTCAAGGCTTCAAGGATAGCCTTAGAATCAACCATTAAGGCAGCAACTTGAATAGGTTCAGGAGGGATAGAAGGAGGTGGTGCACTAGGGTGTTTCGCTCAAGTTCATGCAAAGTTTCCTTTTCAGTATCAGGAGCGATACCACGGAAGATAGAACCCTTATAGTGCAGTGTAGTGGCCCCGACTCATTTTCTTCTTACAAGCTCCGCACATTGGTTTTATGTTTCTTCTTCTTTACGCGTTTGCTTACCTGCTTGCTTTCCTTGGAACAAGCAAGAAGCTGCTCTATGATGTAATAGCAACCATTATACTCCTTCCATTTCAAAGCAAAGCATGATTGATCTTTGTCCAATCGAAGCTTCTTACGAGTACCAGCCCTCTCCTCCCTTGCACACTTATGCATGTATAGATTAAGAGTGCAAATAGGCAACAACAGAAGTTGCAACCAAACTGATAAATCCGTCGGTTTATTCATTACCCTGTCTAATGCAATCTTCAAAGTCCAAGAGAAGTTGAGCCTACACGGTGGGGGGATACTAGAAATGGTGGTAAAACGCTTCTGAAAAACCCTGTTGAGCATGTCTAAATTGAGCTCAACAACAACATCCTGCGAGTCAGTTGGAGCTGCATCCGAGGCATCAACAGAAGCATCGACAGGCCTGTCAATCCCATGAATAAGGAACTCAACAGAACTGCCATCGAGTGGTCCAGCAGTGACATCTCCAGTGTGAACGCTGCAAGATTTCTTCCACGCCTGTGTGTGCATACATGGCACACATAACCACATTTGTTGTTGAGTAAGGGCTCTCTCCCAAGCGTCGTAAACAGCTCTGCTAGTGCGGATTCTCTCCCTGCAAATATTCTTGCAGTCGGGGTTAGGAAGATGTCTATCATGTAGATGTTTGTAAAAGACCGACTTGCTGTAACCATTACCACCGACGCCATTAAGACAGCCATCGAAGTTTTGGTAGGGGCAGTTGATGCGACCTGCATTCGAAGAACCAGCAATAGCATAGGATGAAGCCTGGTAGCATGGATGGTCCTGAGATGAAGAGAGGTTCCTAGAAGAAAACCTAGTACTAGGCATCGATCTGAGTAAAACCGCGGAAAAGGTGAAAAAACTTCAAAAACCCTCCAAGTAGAAGAAGAAGAAGGAGGTTTTAGAGGAAAACTTGGGTTTTTAGAAATGAGTAATTCAAGTAGGGGAAATGATGTTGGAGAAGGTTCAAGTAACAAAGATGATTGTGTTGATGGTAAGATTATCTTAAATTCTCTCATGGATTGGATATATGTCAACACAGAGAAAGAGTCGTCAATGTCGAGGGATGTATACCCAACGACTCTATAAAGTCGTCAATGTATTGACACCAAAAATGACGACTCAAACCTGCAACTTTTCCAGGTTATGAAAAATCGTCAGGGTAATATGATATACCTGACGACTCTTAGCTTGGGTCACAAAGGGTCGTTATTTTGTGTGTCTATACCAAGACGACTCTGAAATTTTTTGGGACAGAGAGGTTGTTTGTTTTTCACCTGGGGTCGTTGACCTTTAAAAAAGGGTCGTCCATAGAGGATCGTCATAGGTTTCTATATTATGTTAACGACTCTAATCTAGGTAAAAAATATGAAAACCAGAAATATGGTCGTTATCTTGATCATCATATACCCTAACGATTTTTATGGTCTCTACATGCATATGAAAAATCGTTAGGGTTTAGGCTTGTCGAATTGACGACCCTTTTATCAGAATCGAAATTTTTGGTGGTTTTTTTTTTTTTCTTGGAGTCGTTAATGGAGGAGAAGAGAAGAGTCGAGAGGGTGAGAGGGGAGGGAGTGATCTTTTTGTTTAGAACTAGAAATGAATTGGGGCTTAGCATTAAGGGTTAATAGGTTTTTAAGATTTATTTTTAATGAAGGGTAAAATAGCATTTTTATAATCGGTTTAATACGCCCCTGAAAAATTTGGGGTGCAAATAAAATGTCAAGGCCCCAATTAATATTCATGGCCCCCAGTCAAACGAGGTAAAAAGAACTCTAATGTGGAAAAATCCTACCATTAATTTAAGGGTGTGGAACTCTGATATCCATAGCATTCAGAGGCTACATCAATACACATTGATCCTAAGATTCTACCGCAGTAAGTGTAGAAAGATTGGCCACGTACCATTTTTGAATGAATGGTAGGACCTTATGAAATAAAATCTCAGAGCTCCTACGCCTTATGATATTATTAGGTGTGTGTTAGAATTTATGACATGATCAAATGCAACACATGACATATTGTAGACTCAAATACAGCAAGATGCACGCCGTGTTCATGAACGTACGATGACAAGCCACACCCCACCCGTGAGGTGGTGACTCTTAAATCTAGGGGGAAAAAAAATAAATCAAAATGGCGTATACAAAAAGGGGTAGGATCTGTTGACATGGTTATAATGACATAATCTTGACATTTTAGCGCCATTTTCTCTGCCAAACCCAACGGGTAATGAATTCGAGGCTAATTTTTTGATGACATGTTCTTATTATAAGTCTCTACACTCCCACCAAAAATGAAATCATTCCGAGATGTATAAGACCACCATCTACCATTTTGAATATCAACCGTTGAAGATTAACGGTTGAAATTAAAATACGTGGATGGTGAAGTTTCGTATTTCGGAATTCTCTCATTTTTAGTAGGAATGTAGAGTTTTATACGAGGAACATGTCGCCAGAATATTAGCTTTAAATTCATTGCCGGTTGGGTTTGGTAAAAAAAATGATAGCCATGTCAACGGATTATGTCAACGGATCCTTCCCCGTGCAAAAAAGTACTATAAGTTTAATTTGTACCAATAATCAGAAATGATGATGAGCAAACAAACACTATATTTTTGTCAGACAAAATTTGATCGACAAAAAAGGGTTTACCTGGAATCTTAGTATTCTCTGTGCAAACGTATAATGACCCAACTTATGCACGAGGAGTGGGGATAAGGGATCATATCCATCACTATGCTAGGACAGGTACACCCAACTTATGCAAGTTCGGATTTTTTATAACAACCAAACAAGGAAAGAAAGTTAGATATACATCTCCCTTGCGTGAAATCTCCGGGGAAGTAGGAAAAGAAGACAAAGTTGGCTTTTAGAAAGAAGCAAATGTTGGTTGCACACGAGAAGATTTCAAACTCAAACTAGTTTCTGTACCGACACAATTAAGAAACTGCAATTTTCGCTAAAATTTTGCATAACTTGCACAATTTATTTAAACCTCTTCATAACTTGTAAATTTTTTTACAAAATGGTACAGCTATTTTTCAAGACTCGCCGACTTAGCTTATACAAATGGGTTTTTTTTTGTAGACCTTGCCGACTAATATTTTTTAATAGCCATCTCCTAGGTGTCAAAAAAAAATAAAGTCGGCATGTTCTTCATTTAAATACCTTGTTAGCTCAAATTGGTCAAGCATTTTATTCAAACAAAGACCATGCTTTAAGCCATATATAATGCATGACCTTATTCAAACGTATATCTTGCCGACCTTTGACATTTTTGAAAACCAAATTTTTTGATCGAAATCGACTCATAAGACGGATTAAAGGTTTAACCTACTGGATTTTCATTTTCAAAATTTTAATCTAAACTCAATTAATTAACCTAATCAATGTTTTAGTGTTAATTAAACAAGGGCATATTAGTCATTTTGAAAATACAAGGTTAAGGGGTGGCTTGGCTTTACTTCAAAATGACCCTATTTTGTCTCATTGGGTATACCCCAATTAGTTTGGGTATACCCCAATCACGCCAGGTTCATAAAGA
>JAJJWW010012694.1:0-83798 GCA_023531295.1 Papaver armeniacum
TTTCAATTGGTATCGGAAGCGAGCAAACACGCTAAGACCTCATAAGTCCGTGTTTGTAGCAATTTGATTCTATGGACAAGGCTATCTCTATAAACGCATCGCGACTTCGATGACACGAACTATTTATGGTGGAAAATTGCTATGCCTGCTTTTATACAAGCGCGAGATTTTCAATCATGGGTTTGTATTGTTAATGGCTATAATCCAACATTAGTTACAATTGATACTGATTCTGATTCTGACGAAGAAGTGTTCCATGTAGATCCAGTTGCTAATAATCTTCTTAAGGAATATCATCAGAAACTCTCGGAAGCTGAAAGCACCATTTTCGGTAAGAAAGTTAAATATGACAGACTTCGTAGTCGGAATAAAGACTTGCAAGACCAACTTGATTCTATTGGTGCAAGAGATTATCTCAACTATATATTTAAAGCTTAAAGAACAAATTACCGAAGGTCGAGATCGGGAATTTTTTCTTCAAGCAAAGCTAGATAACTTGGAGAACATTGATATGAACTTGTTATTTGATTCGGAACGAGAAGATCTCAAACTTGACATACCAACGCTTGGTGGGTTCAACCGAGCTATGCTCTAACACAGTACGTAGAACCTTGTGAAGGTTCAAGAGACGTAAGCAACGCTACTGTAACTATATCACTTGGAGGGTGGATATGGTATCAACTACATTACATTTTGAAGTCGGATAGTAGGCCAGTGTCTGTAGAGGATTAATACAACATGGTGTTCAATTCTGGACGAGGTCTCATGGTTTTTCTACTACTGCAGATCCTTTTTAACAAAATTTCAGGTTTCTTGTGTTTTTACATTTCCACAATATATTTTTTATCTTTATAATTGGATTTACACAAGTTTGTACGTATTTTATCTACTAAGATAAGTTCGCTTAATCAATCGATTACAAGACTAGCTTCTTGTAGAATTCGTATCTTGAAATATATATAATATATAAGTTTAATCACTTGGCAAAATTTCGATTGAATTATCTGGATACTACTAGATTGATCTTGGATATTGATTTTTGAGATCGTCCAAGTACTTTACTTAACAATCAGGTTCACAAACCTTGTGTCTATAAGCATACTGATTGAGTATAGGTTGAGATAATAACTCTACACATATTATCAAGGATCATTAAGTTGATGTTCTTGCAATTGTGTTAAGTTTTATCCATACAGGTTGTCGAACGAAAAAATTGGGTGTATTTGGTATCCCCTGCTTTTTCACCCAAGGCAAAGACCTTTTTGTCTCACTCTTGTTCACGAAGAACAGAAATAGTGGAAAATAAACTTATGAAGCTTACACTGATTTTCCAATGGATGATTTTGCTTGTAACCTAACCAAGTTCGTGAGCTACTTCCTTTTACAAAGACTCTCCTTATATTTTGAGAGTATTTCCCAAGTTACAAATCTTGCATAAATAATTACTTTAGCATCAATTGTATTTTTGTAAAATAAATTATAATTTAACTTAGGGAGGAGTTTAAGATATTACACACATTTTAATATGGTAATCAATTGTGTGTGGAAGAATAGCTATCTTGCCTAGATAAGGAAACATCAAAAACTTGGCAAAAAAAAGGACTTCTAGTCATGTTTTCTCGCTCAAGTCCATGAACCATTACAAACAGTTCGTGGAGTGTTACTTTAATAAATCATTCATATAATTCATAATTTAGTGATTCTTGGCTCTTTGGATTCATATGCTCATTCACTAAAACATGGGAAACTTTTTAGGGACAAAGGTTATTATCACTAAATTTCTGGATCAACTAACCTCGAGTCCATACACAAATGCATGTATACCATCATAGGAATTGTTCCATAAGGTGAGCACTTGTTTCGATAGATTAATTAGAAAAGTATAATTGAAATCATTCACACATATCTTTATTGATGAAGTCCTCGTTGATATCTTCATTTGATATTCAGTCTTCAACATTCGTTGGTTATTCAGTGATGTCTGATACTCAACTACAAACTTCTAATCCTAGTCCGAAACTTGACTTTAGTAGACTAGACTAGAAATCAAGATATAGTTTTGTTCATATAACATTGACAACAAGCTTGAGATATCAAAACTTGCGTGATCAACCGAGCGGTGCTCTAACTACAACTTCTGACTTTTCCCAGTGACCTTCTGCGTAGTTAGTGTACCACATCATTAAGAATGATTTTCCATACGAGGCTTCACTAATTTTTTGCAACTGGCCGTCCCTCAAATTTTATGTACAAGATCTAGAGTATGTACTGCAGTCAGACCATATCTATATAACTTCCTTTTGGATTTCGTCACAACCTTACCTGCAAAATTAACTAGTTTTGTTTCAGTATGTCGTTTATATACTGGGAGTTCATAGTATACTAAACTAAACATAATCATAGTTTTGTTTCAATATATCATTTATGTACTGGAAGGTCATAGTGTATAAAACTAAACACAATCTACATCACAGTTTTTTTTCTTCTTTTCAGTATATCATTTATGTACGGGAAGTTCATAGTGTATAAAACTAAACATAATCATAGTTTTGTTTCAGTATTTCATTTATGTAATGATTCTCTGATGGAATTAAATGAATTTCTCTCATTTCAGAACGAGGATGATTTTCTCTAGAAATTATTTGGTTTTATCTCTTTCTTCTGATGAGAAGAATAAATGATGAAGTTAAAGCAGAGAAATGGATCGCGGGAGAGAGAGGGGTTCACATGTTTGGTAAGAGATAGGTATGTCTTTTCCATGTTTTAAATCCGGTTGGACCCCCTAATAACACTAAAATCCGGTTGGACCCAATAACAAATAACTTTCATGGGCTTTAGGTAACTTTACGACCCAATAAATTTCTCATTAGAGTAGCAGCGACTGAAAGAAGAGAGTAACGGTAGGGGATACAGACAGGCTGAGGAGAGGTCCGGTGATTGATGAAGATTCAGTGGTCAAGTTGAGACCACAAGGAGCACGGTTTGGTTGGTTTGTCAGCTACAGACCTAATTACGAAGTCGTGGACCTATTTTTATGAGTTTATCTGAGAGTAGGACAGTTACAGCCCATGTCCACTTGCCCAACAGTATACTGAAATCACTGAGAAGAAGCCATTACAGAGAGATTCAGTATAACCTTCTTCAGCCTCCAGAGATCAATCCAGTTTTCGTCAAAAGTTGCAGTTTGAGCTACAATTACATCAAACTCATAAAAGAATCCCACTGCAGTTCTCTAGCCACCCCATATCCACCTGATCAAACCATCAATTCTAAAAGTCCCATGACAGAAACCCTTGAAAGAAGGGTAGATTTAGGTAGCGTAGCTTGGAAGCAGTTTCCGAAGGAATAAATTGAGTAGTCTTCTTCTTGGACTGCAAACCACGCTTCAATTCTTTGCATAACACTACCCAGCATTCTCCACTAGGTATAAACAACAGATATGACCAATAATGCACCAAACTTAGCTAATACTGAACAGCCAGCTCCCTCCCTATAGAAACATCTGGGTAGTATATGCCAAACAACTTTCCCATCTGACTCTGACCAGAAGAAAAGACTTCACCTCATTTAAAATGACACTTAAATCAGGGTTCATCCACAACCTATCACTGCAGCAAGAACATAACAAAGAACGAGTTACATCTATATAACAAAGACTACACAATTCCCATATGTGACTAAAGCAAAATTATCCTCTAAAAGGTTAACAAAATACCAAGGTATAAGGCCTTCATAGAAGCTACAAAGTAAATCTAATCTAAAAATATCAACCAATTAACAAATTTTAATATACCGAAAAATAGTAACAGTGTTCTCGATCTCACATAAGATCTTTGTTTTGTATTCCCTTACTGTTTATAATTTTTTCTTCTTCTTTAGTATACTTAGTACATGTCTTCTGCATACTTATATAAAGTGCCTCCTCACTGGCCCAAGACGATGGAGCTTCCTCAGATCTGTAGTATCATTGGTTGAGTAGTCATAAATCTCACC
Source organism: Papaver armeniacum (assembly GCA_023531295.1). Taxonomy (NCBI): domain Eukaryota; kingdom Viridiplantae; phylum Streptophyta; class Magnoliopsida; order Ranunculales; family Papaveraceae; genus Papaver; species Papaver armeniacum. Next base: position 3,994 of record JAJJWW010012694.1, read on the forward strand.
CTTCCAAATGGCGACAGCTGCAATTCCCAATCATATCGAATAACATTAAAAAAAAAAAAATTACATTAATTACTCACAAACTTTTTACTTATTTTTACACTTACTCGTGATGAAGTCACCGGTATACGCATCATCACCGGCCTGAGCTAACGATCTTTGAGCTAGGAAAATTGTCCGATCCAAAGAACAAGAACGTGAAGCACCAAAGTGCGGTGTCAAGACCATCCTAGCAATATCCGCCCCGCCACCTACACATGCAAATCTGTCCGGCGACTCGTGCACAGGGTATACGAAGTCGGGAGAAACATGGTATAACAACGGACCAAGTGGATGTTTTCCGACCTATAGAAGAGAAACGATACTAAACCTCGTCAAATAAGAGGGATAGTTGCAGGAAATTTTCCTCATAAAAACTTAATCATGGTGGAATAAGAAGATAGTTATATACAACTTTTTGGCAAGCAATCTCAAATTTTCACATATGACAATTAAAAAGAATAGTTCCTAATTGCAGTTCATCCCAGTTTGAGGAACCATAAGAGGTCAAACAAATTCTCAATTTGCTTTATACTCTATGCTTAAAAAGAGCCTAGTCAAACTCAATCCAAGATTATCATATCATGCCCAAATTCAGTTCTTCTACGGGTGTGAGCGAACATGATTCGCACTCATTTGAAGTTAAGTTTTCTACTGTTCTACACAAAAAATTATTAAAGGGTGACATTGCAATTTGTGAAATTGAACGTTAATAGGAGTTACCTATTGTCTATTTTGAGAAAATCTATCTTTACTCTTGATGGATGGGTTCAGCTCAAATAGACTTGAAAAGGTTAGATTCCAGGCACGATCGTTTTAAACGGGACTACTCTCAACCACATCTCCGTTTCCTTATCAAAGTCCTACAAATTTTCTGAACAAGTAGCAGGTGGAATAAATCTGCAACGATTCAACCAAATACGTATATATGTACAACTGTACCTACCACGTGTAAATGCAATTTGGGAACACATCCACTATCTCATCATTTCCTCTTAGGATCGAGATCGTACATCACTAGAGACCTAAAACAAGAGTTGAGAGTCGTGAACTCAAACCACACAGATATAACCATTTCCTACCAGTCCAAATCATTCTACGTCAGTCACATCTTACCACCATTTTACCACAGCTACAGAAGTTATTATGACATTGACATAAAACAAGGCCCATTCTGTAGTACTGTATGTGTAAAATATGTTGCAGACTAGCTACACTACCATTTCGGCAGAGACAAAAAAATTACAAAGAATTACTACAGTACCAATAGGGCAACTACGAATCACACTCCATATTTTGTCAAAAACATTAGTAACAAAACCCATTCCATACTAGGCGCCAAAATTCCAGTTCACATATTAGTCCATATTAGCTAATTGGATACTCGTTAGACTTGATCTTCCTGGGGAAATCACATACAAACAATTTCGGGCTGTATTCTCCACTACTACCTTGAAATAATTAGGCTTTGTAAATGTGATGATAGGACATAGATTCTTTCCCCACATTTCACAACATGAAATTATGACTATAAGGAGAAGAAATGCAAGAAAAAATGCACACATATAGGTCACTGGTTGACAAGAAACAGAGTAGAACTGGTGGTTACCTTATAGGTGTCATATCCACCTATCAGAGCTGTTGGCCTGTCAACTTTGGGACCATCCATCTCCTTTATCTGCTCATGAAGAAAATTTGCACAGTACTGAATTGTGTTTTTAACATAGTCCTGATCCCGTTTACCTTTATCAAACTAGATAAATAAGACAAAAAAAAAAAAAAAACAATTATTATAGCGATTTAAGTATATAATCGAATCGAACTGTGGTACAATTAAGTATGTACCCGAAGGGAGAAAAAAGTCACCTCCTCCAAAAGAGCATTCCTGAGATCCATGATATCATCCTCATCTCCAGCAGCAGCAAAAAATATCTTGCCTTCGTGATCGACTCTGAACATTTTGGTATTAGCTGTAAAAGATATATAAAGAACACTTAATATTCCATGTTTGTGGTTAAAGTTATAACATTCAGAGTTATATGCTGAAGTTATCCTAAGATACTTACAATCAATTTCTTCAGGGACATAGTTAACTACATTCCAAGACAATAGATAGTGAGACTCCACTGTTCCCTTCCCATCAGCACCCATAACCAAGGCATCATCGGTTGTCAACCCAACAAGGGTTGTACCATGAGATCGACGCATCTGTAGATTTGAAAACATATCAAATTGTGATAAATAGGACAAACTAACCAAAAATATTTAAGCAAGTATTTATAACACGATGATGCACATCAGTAGATTTGATATCATCGAGTACCAACCGAAAACTAAAATAAAGTAGCACAATATGCGATATTATACCGAAAAATGCTAGTGAAAATCCTCTTTAATACATGGAAAACTTGTTAAATACGAGCAACACCGACCAGGAGAACTGTGTTGTTCAAAGCAGCATGAAAACTGTTGCCTTATGATAAATATATGGTTATGCAAAAAGTAAGGCCCATGTTGAATTCCGCTTTGATACCATCACTACTAATTAGTAATTAACCAGGATGTTCTAAACTAATAATGTTCTAAACTAATAAGTCTGCCTTAACTACGGAAACCACTGGACCCATATGATCCATCCTCAAAGAAGGATAATAGAATACGAAGTTCACTAATTTTACGGTACAACACTACAACCCTTGATGATCATCTCATATTTGCATCCCATTATGTTCACAATATTTGGATATACAAAAAGTCATACACTGCACCTAATCTTATCCCCCCCCCTGCATTTTATTTTTCTATCTTTTTCTTTTTTGATAAAAGACCGGGTACTAAAAGCAATTAAGACACACATTATGGTTCAGAGAACCCACATTGAACTCTAACCAGCTCTCGCCCCTTTTAACTAACCTCACTGGCACAACTATTGCCGTCTCTGTCAGTATGCCTCCCTCTATTCAATCACTGACTATAACCCAAACTTCATCTCTCTGATCCTAAATTTGCGACTTGACCTAAGAAAATGCTCAATGATCCAAAATCTTCCTCATAAACTGACCTGAAGCCGCTACTGTGATCCAACTTTACCATGTGGCCCGAGTGAAGTAATTAAGCGAATCAGATTGTAAACCATAACAGCTCACAAAACACTCACTCCATTCCAAGCTAAGTAAGGCTAGTATTTATTTTGGCATAAGAATCCAAATCATCTAGGAATAGTCTAATTAAGCTCATGTTTATATTTCTAACTAGGTTTATAAAACAGTCTTAAGTATGACTAGAATGGGAATACTAATGCAAATAACGAATCAAACAAGATTTGAATACCTTCATTGTAAAAACAGTTCAAACCTCTGCAATATCGATGAGATGGAGAGAACTTCACTTGAACTGATTCCTAACAAACGAAATTAAGAAACAGATGTTAACAAAATACGAAATGAAACATAACCAAATGAACCCACCCCAATTCATATCCAATGTATGAATCTATGTCAATTAATTTAATTTTGAAAACCCCCAATTTTTCCAAGACATATTGTCAAATTAACCCACCCCAATCCATATTCCAATGTAATTAACCCTAATTTCGAAAAATCCCCAAGAATTTTCAATTTGATGCAACCCTAACTTTAAAATTTGTAAAACATATTATCAAAATCAAAACAAGAATAGGAAGTTTATCACACCTTTTTATTCAACAAATTGACGACATTTGGATCGAAATTCTTCTTCTTTAGGACTGAAAGTGGTGGTGGTGGAGGGAAGAAGAAGGGCTCTACCGATTCAAGTGGTTATGGTGGGCAGGGACTTGCAAAGAACTAGAGCGACAAGATATGACATATAAATAAAACCTGAGACTAGATACCCTAAAGGATTTCAAAACCATCTGCCCTACACGTGGGCTTATCACGACCGTCTACTCCTAACGACTACTTAAGTATTCAATTAAAGTAAAACATAATTAATTAACTGAAAAACCTAATTAAACAACTTGTGTTAGAACACCCAACAGAATAGATGGGGGCTGTCAAGGTAATGATATTTATTTATTTTTTGTAAATGGGGACTACTACGGCATTAGTTCGGGAACAAGAGGAGTACATGACATCAAAGCCTAACTAAACATGCTGCATTTAAACTCATTTGGTTCGGCATAGAGGTGTAAATTGGGCTGTGCCAGCCCGAGCACAGCCCATCACAACACGCTAAAATTTGAACACAGCCCAGCTCAACACATGACTTAGCCCAGCACGGCAGAACACGTTGGTTAAATGGGACGTCTTTGGGTTTGACTAATTGGCACAAAGAGCACAAAGACAACACGCGGCACGGATAAGCACGTGGCCCACCAAAGCCCAAAGACGTTAAGAGAGCACGTCATAACATGTACAAATACACCATATAACAAGGCATAATACATCATATTTTTTGTATATTTCACAAAAGAGTCACTATTCTAGCTAGTTTTTAACATTTTATGTTGGCTTATGTATAACAACACATATAATACCTTAATATTTGGAAAATATATTTCAATATCGTTGTTAGTCTCCCATATTTAACTAGAACTTTAATTTACATGACAATAATCCAATTTTATATTTGATGGGCTATTTCTTTTTATTGAATAAACTTGTTAATTTTACTTGAAATAATTTCAAATGATATGTTGTCTAATTAAATTCTTGTGATAATGTCCGACTTAATGTATACATCAAGTGATTTCAAATTGTTTATAGCACGTGTGCCAAAGACAAAGAAAGCACGCGCGGCATGTTTATTCGTGTGTTGTGCCCGTGGGCTGTGCTGTGCCTAGCTTTTGACTAGTAAAGCATAGCACGGCACATCACGTTTAAATCGTTGGCACAACACAGCACGACACATGGCACGTGAAGCATGCGACTTCGTGTGCCGGGCTGGCACGTTTTACACCTCTAGTTAGGCATGTTTATTTTTCCGATCTACTTTGATAGTGGTCACTTGACCCGTCTCTTAAAAGCCACCTCCTCCAAATCCACTAGATCAAATAATGATTATCTTCTATAGCGTGATTATTTCTTATTTCATAATTTCCGTAACTTTACCATTGTTAAAGCACAATAACATGATATTTGTTGCTCTATTTTGTATCTTATGTAATGTAAAAAGAGAAAATATGTGTGTAGTATTGACATAATAATCAAGTAACTTAGATAGTCATATCAGTGTTAGCAACTGCTGGAGGAGGAGGTGGAGGAGTTCAGACCCGAAACTTCTTCTAAGAAACTTCTCAAAGTGTGAAGGATTTCGAAAATAAGCATTCGCCTCTAGGCGATGTGTATGGTTCAATGTTACCTCAAGCCTCCTTGGACACTAGCTACCAAGATCTAGGGTATTCAACCAGCACTGCAACAAAAAATGCTATAGATCACACACCAAAGTTCACAATTTATGAACACTTGTAATCTTTTTAGGGCTAAAACTTAAAGACCATTGATATTATATTGTTTGTGGTCTTAGACATAGAGACCTTCTTATACATCGCATACATTTTTAAAAAGTGTGATCTTACAATTGACCATCTTACCACTTTCAATCATAATTTTTTGATAAAAAATCTGTCCATTAAGCTTTTTGATAAATTTTAAAAAACAATTGCAGCGAGTGTGGCTTGAACCTGCGACCTCGAGTTCCATTAGAGGGAAAAAGAGGACAGCCCACATAATATTTGGGGGTCCAATAGCAAAACCAATTCCCTACTCCTCGAACACTTAGTCCAACTCCCATCTCATTTTTCCTTTCAAAAACTTCCTCCGTCTCTCTCCATCCAGTGCTCTCGATTTTTCTTTTTAAATCCATAGAGACGATATCGTTCCGAAGTTGCTCTTTGATTATCTTTGGAATCAGGTACGATTCAACTTGATTCCTCTCTTGTTTTGATTATACATGGAGTCAGGTGTGATTCGACATTGAAATTGAAATCTGAATTTAAGTTTTTGTTTGATCGTTTTGATTTAATGTTGTATCAACGATTATAATTTGAAAATTTCCAGATATATGAAGAAGAAGAAGGTTTCAATTTCACATCTCGAAAATCAAGGTTTGAATTTGAAGTAGGAAATCATTTTTTCATGTGTACATTTAGAATTTTTTTTGTTTAATACCTAAATCTCTCCGATTTTTTTTTTTTGTTTTTTGGTTCATTTTTTAATTGACCTCGTAATACCTAATAAATCTCTCTGTTTTCTGTGCTTTTTGAGGTTTAATTGGTTAGATTGGTTGTTTTTCTTCACAGATTGAGTTCATTAAATTCATAATTTGAATTGTATTATATGTTATGTAAGGCTTCTGCTGACTGTTAGATCTTTTTCCAACTAAGTGCAGACCTTACCATCTACCTTTCAATTTGTAATTTTTTTTTTGCTGATTAATTTAAACATAAGTGTGCCCTTGTATAAGTAATTTATGGTCACCTTTGTTGTAGAATCATGTTATAGTCCCAAGGAATGCCTTCCCTTCAAGTTGAGAAAGAAACATCATCATCTTTATTTGTTTCTTCCAGTTGAGAATCATTAAGAAAACACATGACCTCACAGGACATTGCTCCCGCAGTTGAGGCTTTCCAGAAAGCTCTTACAGAGCCTCGTAATCCTGATACATTGAAAAATATCAAGGAGGATAAGAAAGCCAAGAAACAACTGGAGCATCATGGGTAACTTCTGGCTTTGTATTGAAATATTGACATATCACTGTTAGATGATAGGATGCATATCAGCTATTATAGTTTCATAGAAAAATTGAAAGTTTTTGTGGAGAAATTTATTGAATGAGGTATAGCGAGAATATGCGAGAATAACTGAACACCAGGACTTACTCATCTTACGGAGTTTACTGAAATCTCTGTGTTGAATTATTTTTAGTGGATATTAATTCCAAGGATTCGTGTTGTTTTACATACTTCCAGGATGAGGTGGTGCGCTGAGCAAAACTGGGAAGGAGTTAAAAAAGCTGCTAGGAAGTTCAGCTTGAATAAATGATTCGGATCCCAAAGATGAGGACGATGATGACCATGTAAGCTCATATTGTCTCACCTAGGTTCTGAAATTCACTCGATCTGCATGTATTCTATTCTGTTTTTGGATGTCAGTTTCTTGCCTGAACTTTTTAAAGGGAGAAAATTTGTGCATTGTAGCAGGCAAAGTGGATTACATTCCTCCGATAATCCAATCTGGTTTATCTGATTATTTTCTGGTTACCTTGATTCATTTGCAGGAAGCGGATGATGATATGAGCATGTTACCTGCGTTGGCTTCAAAAAAGAATGATACACCTAAAGAAGAACCTGGTGAAACTGCTGCAAAAGAGGGGTCTGCATCAGCTCTGTCATCCGCCGAAGCTTCAGCAGACCCATCTACTAGCCGTGTTACTGAGGACAGGGCTGTCTTGGTACAAAGTGCTCTGTTAAAAACACACGAGCTCGTGGCAAAATTCAAGGAAAGACTGAAATGAAAAGAGGTACGCTGTTGAGTACTTTTTAAACTCCCATCTCGCCTGCTTCCGCTTCAGTTCGTAAGTAACATTTAACTTGTCTAACTAGGACAGGACACTTTTCTGGATTTTGCCATGTCGGACTCACCATTAACACCACCATACCTCTGGACACTTTACTGGTTATTTGCACATAAATTTCTTGTTTGTGGTTAATACCAATGAAAAATAAAGCCAGGAGCATTTAAAATAACTCTATGACCACCAAAAGCACCTGCCGGAGGCAAGATTCTATTCTTGACTTCTGGTAGTCAGTTTTGTATGACAGGGAACATGAAAGTGCTAGAGAACTAAGTATGCATAAATATTACTTTGAGGAGAGTGTGAATTATTTCGAAAGCTTAGTTTCTCTCAAGTCGGGTGCTTACGTTGCAGAGAAGGGTGGATAGAGGAATTAAGAGAAACCCGAAGAAGAAGAAGAAGAAGAAGAAGAAGAAGCTTTAAGTGCAATAAAAACAGGTAAATTAAATATATTATTGGTTCATGTTATTACTATATTCCTGTCATCAGATTTGAGTGAATTATCATTAAGTTTTAAATACAAGTAGTACTATGTTTCACTTCGGATCTCATATGCTTTCTTCTCATTTTCAGACCCTTAATGTATTTATGGATCCTGAATAGAAAAAATTGTTGTCCCCAATCTAGAGCAATGTCATTCTTTATAGAATTTTAGATTGTTCTTTTGCAATTCATTTTTTATTTGATTCAATAGATCATCCATTCTCCTGAGTTCTCCGGAATTTTAAGAGTCATATTTATAGATGCTATATAAAATTCTCCATGTATACAGTCATTCTATATCCTCCTCTGTGTTACTAAGCTGAATTGCTGAAAACAGAAGCCACAATTTTATTGGAAGAGTAACTTTGTTAGTTTAGACGTTTAGTAACCTTTTGATAGTCGATGGTGATCCTGGAGGCTTCTGAAAGCTGTATTCCTGAAATGTCACAGTAGATTTGGGAAATTTTATAGTCGAAAGAGAAAGCAGTTTATGATGGTGCTGTTGAAAAGATCAACTATTTATCGTAATTGATCGGTTTACATGAATAACAATTTAATACCAGATGGAGAGAATGATTGATTAGATTTGTGCCTATTGAATATTAACCTAATGATGCATCTGTTTCTTTAATTGAGACTTATAAGATTCCGTTTAAGTTTCTCTATCTTAATGATTACTGGCAATCTTTCTATTCACCCCTCTCTTTCGGTTAAATGATACTTATGACCCCATACAGGTGCGTTATTTGAAGTACATTTGTTTTTCTTTTTGAATTTCCCATATTGTTTCTAAGATCTGGCTCAGTTGATATCGTGACCATGGATCAACCTAACTTGTAGATGGCATTTATGTTCCGAAAAGGCTACTTTGTTATTATTTAAGGTGCTTAGCTAAATGTTTTATTGAATTCTTTTAAAGACCAGACTTTGTTTCTTTTAAATAAATACTTCGCATTTATTTTGGAGGCCGACCTGCGAGTCGAGGATTATTTTTATTTCTAAAAATATTTATTTTAATTTATGATTTTCCTTATCAACTTCATTTAAATAAATTCTTTTATCCATGGATTATGGTCAATGTGCTCCATACAATAGCCCGATCTCCATTTGTTGGTATGACGGTTTGAGTGTGTAAAATGGTCCATGAGTATGCCACACTTGGGATTTTGGGGCGGCCGACCTAGAATTCGAAGTGGGGATGTTACAGGTGATGTTTTTCTGGGGTGCCTTCAAATGCTTGCGATTTGCAGAACAGTAAATTTTATTTTGCAGCTGGAGTTTTGTTTGTTTCCTGAGATTGCAGTTCATTCTCTCGTTCGTTGGTAGTCACTCAGATTCGTTTAGGGAGTTTTGCATGTATATTTGAGTTTATTACGTTCAATACACTAACCATACTTCACCATGGGTTCTTATATTTGCAATCATGGAGTCTCCTTCGTCTTGCGCTGTGGCTCCCTATGAATCAGCTTACTTGGTTTAACCAACTTGCTGGAACTTGTGCATTTGTTAGCCATGATTCTTCGCAAATGATTTGCGTTGTTAGTCCAGCTGGTGATTTTTCTTATAAGCATCTGAATTTTCTGTTGATTCCTAGCTTGGGGTACCAATCAGAAATTTCGACTTTACATTTGATTGTTCCTTTATATGTTCATGCTGTCGCAATTGTTTTTGAGAGGGAACCGACTGTTACAGAGTCGGCAAGATATGGGATTTTTGGTAAATTTGATGAGAGTGTCCTGTGGAGATTGAACTATGGTGATGCTATTGCAGCTTACACTGGGACAAGGTGACATTGCAGCAACTAAGTTTTATATTACTACTCTAGTTCTAGTTTACCAAACCATGAGAGGCTATATCAAGTTTGAATTCTTGGCAGAGGTAGTGGGCACTCAAAGCTGGGTCACTGTGCATTATACCCCACATGTGCTTGTTTGTCCTGATGCTCATTTCCGGCTGACTTTGCTTACAATAATTTTAACTAAGAAATTGAAAATGTTGAGGCTTTGCACGCGCAACACTTTCGGCAGAAATGGTCAAGTTCTTGCTACTGCAGCTGCTCTCACCAACTCCTTACTTAGCCTCACTATCAATGTTAGTCGACCATTTCCTGTTCCCATGATACCCAAGTAACAACTGGAGAAATCGAGAGCTAAAATTCCCTGCTAGAATTAGAACAAGAGTTAAACTGCCAATACAGGATCCAAAATTCGCAGGCTATTCATCAAATTGTGCTTATTCAGATTGTGGGCGAGTTTCATTGGCACTTTTTGGTACAAAATTATGGGATTGTTGTGCTTTACTCATAATAATTGTGCTCTCTAGTTTCTTTGCAGTTTAGGGTACTCTCTTTACTTGTCTGTGTGTGTGTCCGGAAGTATGGCTTTTTACTTGTCGGGGGTTCTTTGTGGTCATTAAGTGGAATGACTAAGGAAATTAATTCTTCACGAATTCTCTGGTGAACTTCCAAAGAAACCCAAAGAACCTAGGTGGCCCGATAGGTGTAGAATACACCTAATTTACTATCTAGTAGTTTATGCTTTCTTTGCTTTTTTTCTTGTAAATTATGTATTTTACACTTGTTTTGAGTTTTATAGCTACTTTGGAGTCGCACGGAGGAAAAGAAGAAGAAATCACCCTATTTGAGCCAAAAGGGTAAAATTGTCATTTCACCAAGGAGGGAATACTATATGGAGCCCAGTAGTGGTTAAGGGGCCCTCATTCAGGGTACCCCTTATCAATCAGCAGTGGGTGTTATTAACACCGGGTAGCCCTTATCCGGAGGATGGTCATCTTCGTGCAAGCATCCAATTGGGTCGAAAGCCCCTAACTGCATTCGGACCCATACCCTAACCCGGATCCAAACCAAACTTTCATATCCAACTCTAGACTCGAGAAATCATTCAATCATTCTCTTCACCGAGAGTTAGAAAAACAGATCAAGAAAAGATCCAAATTGAGAGAGATCGAACTCGAGCAAGTCGAGAAGAGAAGAGAGACAGAGAAGGAAAGCAGACAGCCGCTGAGTGAAATCGAGAGGAAGCTCGTGAGGGATTTGAGATCAAATCGAGAGATCGAGAGAGGTAGGGGTTCGATTCATCGAGAAGGAAGAGGAAGATGCAACGGTTGCTACTGAGTTCCTGCTGTGGTGCTAAGAGAATGTAGAGATCGAATGGGTTTGAAGAAATCAGACAGAGAAGAAAATCGATGCTGTTTGCAATCGATTCAGGGAAATGGAGGTGAAGAAGGGCGCTGATGGGATATGGAGCAATCGGTATTAGGGGTCTCTGGTAAATGTTATGAGCTGGTGAATAATAGAAATTGAGAATGGGTGTTTGAATCTGATGTTGAAGCAGTGAATGGAAAATGGATTCGGTTCGATCTGTGAAGATGGGATGGTGGTGCTGTGAGATGGGTATGAACTAAATTCAGAGAAGAACAGAAGGAGTTGCTCGATTTGTGAGTGAGTTCTGTGATCAGGTCGCGTATGGCAGGGAGGAATTGCCGGTTTCAGAGATGGAAATATTGAAGCAGCAGGTATTGGTATTGAGGTTCGATGTTGGAGTGATTATGGGATTATCATTCTGCTGCTATAGATGAAGTAGCCAGAAGATGGGTTTGCTGTTGAATACAGGGATGATACGGAGAAAGGGTTCATCTGAGATTGAAGAAATTGGCAGAGTTGGGGTCTGGTGCTGAAGCTCAAAGTGATTTCTGATGTTACGGCGAGTTGATCTTTGCTTATGAAATTGTTTGAAGCTTGAAATGAATGAATACAATAGATGAATGCTAGGAATTCTTAACAGGGAAGTGGAGCTGAAGAAGAGGCCTGAAATTGGCCGGGAAAACCTGATAAACAGCCGAAACTCGGCCAAATCGTCCTTCTGGCGAGTTGACTCGGACCGATCCGAACGATCCCGATGACCGATCCCAACCGAGCCCGATGACTGATTCCGGTGAGCTGAATTAATCAAGTCAGCCGAGTAAGGTGACTCAAGATCGACTCGGGTTGAGTGAGCCCGATTAGTCGAGTCGGAAGCTAACTCGAGTCTGACTCACTCCTTCTCCTTGACCTTTGACTAACAGTTGACTGACGGTTGACTAGTTTGACCGTTAGTCCTAACGGAGGACCGGACGGAATATTCCGTCGAATATTCTCTCGACGGAGAAATTTCCAGGTGGCCGGCGGCGACGTTTTCCGGCCAAATTCCGGCCACAATCCCAGTTTTTCCGGCGAGCAAAATTCCAAAACTTTCTATGGACTTCTCTCATGGGTGTGAAGACTTGGGCTAGGAATTGGATGGAGAATTGGACTCAAATTTGGAAAGAGAAGGTGAAGAGTTGAGAAAAGCTTGGAATTGGAAATTGAATTGCAAAAGAATAAGGATTCTATTCCTTGGAAGAATTGGAGAATATTGAAGCCTATAAATAGAGAAGTTTTCTACAACTTCTATACACTTTTCTACACACACAATTCTTTTCTTTTCTTATTCTTTGTGTGAACTCTTTTAACATGAGTAGTTAATTTTATTGATTGAGGATGAATTCCTAGTTCTTAACATGATTTGAGTTTTTGTTTTCAATTCTATCTTGAGATTTTTCACATGATTATCGATTGTTTTTACTAATAGGAGTGATCTTAAAGACATTCATGATTGATTGATAGATTGTTTGGAGTGCACGCTAAATTGATTTGTTAATTGATCTATATCTAGTATAAGTTAGGGAATACGTAAACGTTCTCGACACTTTACACAAGTAGAAAACACGAGACCTTGCGGAGGGATTCCGTGGAGCAATTGTGTGTAGAAACAACGCTAGAAAGTGAACCAAGCAAACCGAGTTTAACTACTAGTACTAAACCTAAATTCATAAATCTTAATGCATTCGGGAATTACATCTTGTAAGCGGACCTCAAGGTGGTTCTTTTGAATAGAATCGATAACTAAGCGGACCATTACTCGGTGAAATTAGGGATTTTGGGGCTAGCTAAGCGGACCTGCTATCCTACGGTTGGTGATAATCTGTGACTAATAACAAGTAGAATAGAACATAACTTGATTCATTGTTTCGTAACGAAGAAGGATTCCTTGATCTTGTCTCTCATATTGCTTTCATCTTTCAACTTTCGATTTCAATTGCTTTGTTTATTTTTATTTTGCTTTTTACACCCCCTTTCGTGACAACTTTTACAACTAAGATCTCTTGCTCCTCGTGGGGAACGAACTTGACTTCCATTATATTATTTTTAATTGAGTGGAAATATTGAATTAATTTGATTGCACCTACGACACGCATCAAATTTTGGCGCCGTTGCCGGGGAGCAGCGGATGATTTTAGTTGTTTTTATTTTTCTTTTTGGTTTATTCTTGCTTTGTTGGATTCTATCCCGTATCTAACTTGGTTTTTGAATCGTATTTCAGGTATCGGTTTCCCATGTACGGTGGACAAGAGCAAGCATATTACAACAATCAATACGGTTTTCAACCTCAACATTATGGCAACTTCCAACCATCCTTAGGATACAATCAAAACCAATATTTTGGCTATGATAAATTTCCTACGTAACCTTATGGATATTCTCATACATATCAACAACCTTATGACGGGTATGTAAGTGGACAATCACAAGGATGGGAGGATAGTTTTGTTTATGATCGAAATTCTCTAGTTTTGCGAGATAAGATGTTGGCCATGATTGGGGATCTTGGGGATCTTCAACAAAAAGATGCAAGAATCACATCGAGAAATTCAAAGGAATTCGGAGAAAATATACGAACTAATTAACCAACCTTTGGAGACTTTTGATGACGCTAGTGTAGATTACTCGAGCCTTGATCTTAATAATGATCAATCACCTATTCAAAAGGAAGAGCTTGAGGAAGATGCATTTATTGCTTGGCAAAAATTTCTTAAGGAAAGATGGGAGTCCGCGGAAGTGTATGAATGTTCCGACAATGAGGAAGTTATTCCAACTCCGGATCATAATAACGATCCTTCACCTATTCAAAAGGAGGAGATTGGGTGTGACTTACCTATTGTTGTAAACGGTGTAACACCCGCACATGAAGATCTTACAATCTATACCGATGAAATTCATTTTTGTGAATGGCCCGATTCCGATGATGAGAATGTTGAAGAGATGATGCTAGAGGATGAAACCACATTCATTGATTTTGTGGAAGACCCAATTGAACTTGCGAATGATTTTAATGATGCCGAGACTTTGGTTAAGGTAGAAAACGACGAAGAATGGTTGCAAGGTTTAATAGAGGACCACGATATACAAGAGGTAAGTAATTCACTTGAATTTTTTAAGGATGAAGAGGATTCTATAATACAAGAATTTTTGAAAGGTTTGTCTAACCCTTTGCCTATTGATTCTTCTCCTTTACCTCTTATTGGTTTGAATGTATGTGCTTCGAAAGTATTTTTGGATGATTTTGTTTCTAAATATCCACCATTGGAAACACTTGATGCTAACACTATGCAGGTTTGCCAAGAGGAATACATGGAAGTTCCGAATTCTATGTTCTTTATACACTTCCGAGTGTGGACGAGAATAAGTGTGGGGGAAATTTCTATCGAGCGATAACATCACTATTGTTTTCTTGTGCTAATATTTGTATGGAGTTATTGTTTGCAAAACAGGTATTATGGGTGGATCCTCAAATTTTCCGATTGTTAGTATATGGGGAATGAATCTTGCAAGAGCCAAGTCGGGCCGTCGACTTTAAAAACAAGCGCTTAATGGGAGGCAACCCATAGGTTTTGTATTTTTTTTTATCTTTTTGCTTTTTGTTATTTCTTTTTCTTGTTTCTTATCATGTTAAAATTTCCCACCTTGACTTTACTAGGAGGATTCAATTACATTGAGGACAATGTAAGGTTTAAGTGTGGGGAGTGGTTAAGCATGTTTTTAAAACAAAAATTACAAAAAAATTAAAAAATTAAAAAAAAAAAAAAAGTTTTACTTAAAAATTCCAACTTTTAAAGATTTTAGAGTCACTAGCATACTTCTAGGTATGTTTACATAGAGATTTTGACCGACATAATTGAACTTGGAAATGTTAGAGAACTACGTTCGGATTTCTTGTTTGTTTGAGTGTTAAATAATGGATTTAATCATGCCGGTGATGCGAATTTGGTGCGAGGAGAAAGGCGTTATTAGAGTTGCTGATCAATCATTAGTGGAGACTACCCGTATTCATATCATGTGAGGCACCGAGGTAAATCTTCCATTTACTAAAGAGCTTCTTTTGAGTGTGTGTCACCGTAAGTTAATACGGGTAGAATGGTGAGCTACCCAACCTCCCACCAATAAAAGCACTACTCTTTGATCTCTTGAGTGCTAATTTTGTCAATCATGAGGGTGACGTCCATGGATGAAAGCTTCCTTCTTGTAGTTCGATTTGCAGTTAGCACCATTCTCTCTCTCGACAACAACGGATCCATAGAAACACTCTCATCATCAACAAGGAGCGACATCAAACAAGGAAAGTTGGAAAAGTTTAAGGTTTACAAGCAACGGAATGAGAAAAAGAGCAAATTTCAAATACAAGTAAAGCAACATACAAATGAGCGGAATTCACATAATATGTTGAGGACTTACAATACAATGAGGTAATTTTATATTCAAGTATGAAGACTTATTCATGAAAGCGAAGAAAATTAAAAGGTGAGAATTTTTGAAGTTTATGATTTCAAGACGATACAAGTTGTGAAGAATCAAGCGGTAAAATACTTCTCCCACGGCCATGGTTTATTTTTGTATTTAATTTCTTTTGTTTTAATAATAAAAAAAAAAAAAAAAAAAAAAAAAAAATTGAAAAAAAAAAAAAAAAAAAAAAAAAAGAAAGAAAGAAAAAAAAAAAAAAAAAAAAAGAGAAAAAAACAAGAGAAATATTTGTTTTGTTTAAGCCGTGGGGAAGGAAAATATATAAGGAAGTTTCAAGCGACAAGGATTTTTAAGGTAAAAGAGTTACAAATTGTTAAGGATTTATGAAATTCAAGGGTTTATCATCAATAGTTGAAACCGAAGACGAAGACCATGAAGATCAAGACGAGGAGCGGAAGACGTTTCTATTGGATGCCGTGAGAGTGGTGTTATCATAATTGGCGATCGGATGTGAAGGTGAGTAAGTAATCTCATCCTCGATAATATGGTTGATTTCCTTTCTTAGAGATCGTCGAAAAATGGTTTTTCAAAATATTAAAAGATGTGGGTTTTTAAAATATTTCGGAAGTTATCCTTCCCACCATTCAACGTGTCGCGCAGAATTCTCTTTTCATTCCTACCGCACACATGAGAGAACCATAAAAAAAGCCGTCTTTTTGAGTGCAATTATCATAAAATCTTATTTGGTGAGGCGAAGTCGAGGCGAAATGCTTATTGATCGTTTCTCAAACACGCATTCTCTCATTATGGTGTGGTTATTTCTCACTCAACAATTAAGAACGAGAATATGTTCTTTAGTATTTCTAACTTCTTATTACTAGCATGCGAGAAATTCTATGTCCTCATAACTCTTTGGATGCTTGTGACGCTGAACGCTTTGAAGTTGTGAGTTTTTAGTTTGATTTGCTCGAGGACTAGCAAAGTCTAAGTGTGGGGAATTTGATAGGTGTAGAATACACCTAATTTACTATCTAGTAGTTTATGCTTTCTTTGCTATTTTTCTTGTAAATTATGTATTTTACACTTGTTTTGAGTTTTATAGCTACTTTGGAGTCGCACGGAGGAAAAGAAGAAGACATCACCCTATTTGAGCCAAAAGGGTAAAATTGTCATTTCACCAAGGAGGGAATACTATATGGAGCCCAAAGTAGTGGTTAAGGGCTCTCATTCGGGGTACCCCTTATCAATCGGCGAGTGGGTGTTATTAACACTTTGGGTAGCCCTTATCCGGAGGATGGTCATCGGGTAGCATCCAATTGGGTCGGCCCTAACCGTACCCGGACCCATACCCTAACCCGGATCCAAACCCAGCTTTCATATCCAACTCTAGACTCGAGAAATCATTCAATCATTCTCTTCACCTGAGAGTTAGAAAAACAGATCAAGAAAAGATCCAGAAATTGAGAGAGATCGAACTCAGAGCAAGTCGAGAAGAGAAGAGAGACAGAGAAGGAAAGCAGACAGCCGCTGAGTGAAATCGAGAGGAAGCTCGTGAGGGATTTGAGATCAAATCGAGAGATCGAGAGAGGTAGGGGTTCGATTCATCGAGAAGGAAGAGGAAGATGCAACGGTTGCTACGAGTTCTATTTGTGGTGCTAAGAGAATGTAGAGATCGAATGGGTTTGAAGAAATCGAGACAGAGAAGAAAATCGATCTTTGTTTGCAATCGATTCAGGGAAATGGAGGTGAAGAAGGGCGCTGATGGGATATGGAGCAATCGGTATTAGGGGTCTCTGGTAAATGTTATGAGCTGGTGAATAATAGAAATTGAGAATGGGTGTTTGAATCTGATGTTGAAGCAGTGAATGGAAAATGGATTCGGTTCGATCCGCGGAAGATGGGATGGTGGTGCTGTGAGATGGGTATGAACTAAATTCAGAGAAGAACAGAAGGAGTTGCTCGATTGTGAGTGAGTTCTGTGATCAGGTCGCGTATGGCAGGGAGGAATTGCCGGTTTCAGAGATGGAAATATTGAAGCAGCAGGTATTGGTATTGAGGTTCGATGTTGGAGTGATTATGGGATTATCATTCTGCTGCTATAGATGAAGTAGCCAGAAGATGGGTTTGCTGTTGAATACAGGGATGATACGGAGAAAGGGTTCATCTGAGATTGAAGAAATTGGCAGAGTTGGGGTCTGGTGCTGAAGCTCAAAGTGATTTCTGATGTTACAGGGCAGAGTTGATGCTGCTATGAAATTGCTGAAGCTTGAAATGAATGAATACAATAGATGAATGCTAGGAATTCTTAATGAGGAAGTGGAGTCTGAAGAAGAGGCTCCGAAATTGGCGGAAAACCCGATAAACAGTAGAAACTTCGGCCAAATCGTCCCTTCGGCGAGTTGACTCGGGCCCGATCCGAACGATCCCGATGACCGATCCCAACCGAGCCCGATGATCGATTCCGTGAGGTGAATTAATCAAGTCGGCCGAGTAAGCAATGACTCGGTATTGATTTTCAAGTGAGTGAGCCCGATTAGGCGAGTCGAAGCTAACTCGAGTCCGACTCACTCCTTCTCCTTGACCTTTGACTAGCGTTGACCGACGGTTGACTAGTTTGACCGTTAGTCCTAAACGGAGGACCAGGACGGAATATTAGTCGAATATTCTCTCGACGGAGAAATTTCAGGTGGCCGGCGGCGACGTTTCCGACCAAATTCCGCCACAATCCCGTTTTCCGGCGAGCAAAATTCCGTAACTTTCTATGGACTTCTCTCATGGGTGTGAAGACTTGGGCTAGGAATTGGATGGAGAATTGGACTCAAATTTGGAAAGAGAAGGTGAAGAGTTGAGAAAAGCTTGGAATTGGAAATTGAATTGCAAAAGAATAAGGATTCTATTCCTTGGAAGAATTGGAGAATATTGAAGCCTATAAATAGAGAAGTTTTCTACAACTTCTATACACTTTTCTACACACACAATTCTTTTCTTTTCTTATTCTTTGTGTGAACTCTTTTAACATGAGTAGTTAATTTTATTGATTGAGGATGAATTCCTAGTTCTTAACATGATTTGAGTTTTTGTTTTCAATTCTATCTTGAGATTTTTCACATGATTATCGATTGTTTTTACTAATAGGAGTGATCTTAAAGACATTCATGATTGATTGATAGATTGTTTGGAGTGCACGCTAAATTGATTTGTTAATTGATCTATATCTAGTATAAGTTAGGGAATACGTAAACGTTCTCGACACTTTACACAAGTAGAAAACACGAGACCTTGCGGAGGGATTCCGTGGAGCAATTGTGTGTAGAAACAACGCTAGAAAGTGAACCAAGCAAACCGAGTTTAACTACTAGTACTAAACCTAAATTCATAAATCTTAATGCATTCTCGGGAATTACATCTTGTAAGCGGACCTCAAGGTGGTTCTTTTGAATAGAATCGATAACTAAGCGGACACATTACTCGGTGAAATTAGGGATTTTGGGGCTAGCTAAGCGGACACGCTATCCTACGGTTGGTGATAACTGTGACTAATAACAAGTAGAATAGAACATAACTTGATTCATTGTTTCGTAACGAAGAAGGATTCCTTGATCTTGTCTCTCATATTGCTTTCATCTTTCAACTTTCGATTTTAATTGCTTTGTTTATTTTTATTTTGCTTTTTACACCCCCTTTCGTGACAACTTTTACAACTAAGATCTCTTGCTCCTCATGGGAACGAACTTGACTTCCATTATATTATTTTTAATTGAGTGGAAATATTGAATTAATTTGATTGCACCTACGACACGCATCATGGCCGTTAGGGAACAAGCCACCTATGGATATATCTCGTCGTGCATGGGTCGACCACGTGAACTAATCAGTTAAAACGGTGCAGGTTTCTGTTACCTTTGAAGATGAAGGAGGTGCTCAAAGCAAGAGGATCGGGATAAAGCTTATGGATAGTCTCTATCAAACTGGTTTGAGTTCCAAGTGGTGCCACAGGAATCACCCCTC
The DNA here is from genome assembly GCA_023531295.1 of Papaver armeniacum. Classification (NCBI taxonomy): domain Eukaryota; kingdom Viridiplantae; phylum Streptophyta; class Magnoliopsida; order Ranunculales; family Papaveraceae; genus Papaver; species Papaver armeniacum. Next base: position 23,690 of record JAJJWW010012694.1, read on the forward strand.
AAATGGTTTGTCTCTGTTTCCTCTTGTTCTTATACGTCTTTTTTTTTTGTTCTTATACGTCTCTTGTAATTCATAACATGACGTATAATGGGGGTTGTGGGTTGTTTCATCAATAAGAGCCCTGGTTTTGTCAGTCCCAGTGAAATGGAGTGTAAAAGATTGAATCGTTGTTCTTATCAAGCTGCGAAGATGTTTAAAGTAGAGATTACATATGCTATAAAGATTCCCATAAAAGCGTTTTTAGCTCTGAAAGGATGCAATAAAAAAGGTGGTGTAGATGCTCTGAGAGTGCTCGATATTATACTTAAGCGGACAAAGTCTTTGAGAGGTGTGTCAATTTTTGATGGTCTGATATCTTCAGATATTTTTCTCGTGTTGTATTGAGCTCGAGTTTCTTCCTTTTGTGTCTTTTGATTGTAGGGGCTGTCTTCTAATTAGACAATCTTTATACCTTGGTGACGCAAGGAACTTTGTTTCTGTTGGTGGTGGCATTATTGAAGTTCGAAGGTTCCATTCTAGTTTCCATACCGTACAGAGTGGTTTAACCTTGACCAAGGTAAACCATTGCTCCTGTGCTTTAATTTTTGTTGTGTTTCTTGTTTTTCTCCTCTTCCCTCTTTTTATGGTCAATATGGTATATTCTTATTTTTATGTGTATTTGATTTGTCTGCATAGTTTGGGGGTAAGAATTCTATGCTAGCTATTGAACAAGTACCACGTACTCCTCTTATAAGTCGAACTCCAAATATGATTTTTGGAATATATGTTTTCTCATCGGTCACCAAGTCGATCAGATGTGCCCTCCATTACTGCTGTAAATCTTTTGTTTTATTTTTATATCTCGTTGTATTGGATTATCCTTCTATAAACAAATTGTTAGTGCTTGGCTGACATGTGGTCGTCAAACCTTTGGATTTCCAGTTATTAGTTCTGGATTTTGGCCCTTGATTTCAAGGTACAGGGCATGTTTACGTACTCTATCCCTGGGAGAGGATATGACCCTAACATGGAAATTGTTCCCAAGTAAGTTAGTCATTTTCCTTCGGATAGATGATACTTGTTTCTTGGTTGATAGATACACTTAAATCTACCATCAGAAAGAGAAAAAAAATGACAATTCTACTTAGGGTACTTGCCTGTCTTTCTCTGTCTCAGTTCATCAATATGTCCAGCGTTAGAGGTCCGTGTATGTCCCTATTGTCCTTATCAATTTTATTCTGAATGCGGTCACTTGAACAAACTTGTTTTCGTGGTAACCAGGATTATTATTCAGCTTGCAGGGTTGTGAAGGCTTACTGCAGAAGAGGTTGTCATGGATTGTGCAAGTCTTTGGCCATTCTCTTGTGTTAGTGGTTGACACTATTCGCTTGATCTTACTTGTAGTGCTTCAGGGAATAGTCTAAATGAGCTTGTTCGATGTTAAGGATCTGTGTTTTGGTACCCTTGATTTGAGTTGAAACAAGTAGACTCTGCAGAAATGTGTAATTTTTCTTTTTTCTTCTTCAGAATGAATTTGATTCAGATTGCAATGGAATATAGTTTTTCTATTATCCTTTTTGATTTTGTTTATGTCAGGTTTGAATTTGTATTACATGTGCAGAAATGGAATTGAATATACTGTTTTTATGGGGTAAATTTGGGTTGAAAACTGGAAAGATCATTACTTTTAACACCTTGACTTTTAAAAACCTTGTCTTTTGATCTCAACTTTTCAAAACCTAATGTTCTTTGCATAGGTAAGGATCACACTTTTAGATTATACTGTTAAAGATCACAAATAGCGTACTTAGATCACACTTTTTAAGAATGATCGACAACAACGATCTGGTCCTTTGACTCGAATCCGCCTCCGAGTAGGGGTGTACAGAATGCCGAAGCTCGCGGCCTGCCATGTACCGCCCGAGTCCGAAGGAGCCCATGGGCGCCCGAAACTGACTGTCATGGGCTAGCCTCTACCGCCTGATAATTATAAGTGGGCGGACGGGTTTTTGTTCAAATATTGGAGTCCGACTTGTTAGCCTGCCCGGTAGCCTGTTTAGTTACCCGGCCTGCCTGACTGCCAATAGCCTCGAATAAAGTTTTCTACTTAAATTTCAAGAACTTAATTTCATATGTGGACAATTTATTGGGGTTAGAGAAAATTCTGAATTACATTTCACAGTAATGAATATGAATTGCTTGAACTATAATTTGAACGAGTTCTGAGATATATCATCATTCATCAAGCCAAAAAAAAACATATATACTTTAAAATTTTGAATTATCTCTTAGGCCCGAGGCCTGCCCGTCCGGACCTGGCCTGTATCGTTTCACGGGTATGGACGGGCCATGGGCATTAAATTTTTGTTATTGCCCGACCCGGCCTGGCCTGTTAAACTTAATGGGTAGTAAGGACTACAAGCCCGTCCGGCCCGGCCTGTGCTATAATCGGGCTTGGGATGGCCTGCCCGGCCCGATGTACACCCCTACTCCTGAGATACCATGAAACACGAGAATCAATCTCTTCAAGTTCAATCTTCCAATGAGGAGTGGCGGAATAAAACCGGAGAGTACTGGTTAGATCAAAATGAGAAATCCTAGGCTAGCAGTCCTTTCTCAACCACGACTCAGCTCAGTTTTCAATGTCTGTGCCAGTGGCTTCCTTTTGCTCCTCTGTAGCTAGCTAACTCTCATTCCCCTAGTTGGCATGACCTAAATTCTTCCTCATGATGTCAAATTTCCCCCATGATCCAACCCAAACTCGGCATTGGCACCCAAAATATACGGCTGTGACATACAAACTTCACCATGTGGCACCACGAAATTCGTGTATCGATCTCAAATATCTGACATTGTAAATGTGTAATCATTTCTATTCACCTAGGTAACTCATTTCACATAAAAGATGCACCGCCATGGGAAAATCTGGGGGTATCTTCTCTTCACCGGCTCTTCCTTTTCTTTCACATAAACTGTTTGGTTGGTGATAGGAAATCAGGCCATCCAACTAGCCTGAGTTAAACGGTGATTAATCAAAAAGTCAAACATTGACTTTGTGACGGATATCTCGAAATGCAATGAAGTTCACAATTACCCAAAAACATTGCTTTTGCACGAACTTACCCCATACTTAGTAGTTGTATCGAGTCACCTCCCTAGCATGTAGACTAGTCCAACCTCATGGGCTAATAGGGGGATATGCCTCTTTATACCTTGGTTTATAAGCTGCCTCCTTTTTTTTTTTTTTTTTTTTTTTTTGTGTATTTCTCGTGAAGCTCCAGTCATCACTCTAGTCTTCTGTCATGCACACTCTTCAATATCTGTCCATCTAAAATCTCTCCTCCCTCCCCCTTCAATCTTCTTCTCTCTTAACCTTGATGTTAAAAGTTGTCTCTGACCACACTAACCGGACATAAAATTTACCGAAACGATGTTGAAGTCGGAGGAGGCCATCATAACATTTGAGAAAACATTCATGGTTGATCGTCACTGACTTAAAATAATAATAACGTAGAATGATTTTTTTTTTTTTTTTTGTTAGTTTATTATGGTAGAGTTATTTTAGATTAATACACCAGTAGTTAGTTTAGATGAGCCCCTCCATAGTGCTAGCTCTAACTTGCTAGCTCTCAAATCTTCATATCACAACTCGAACACTCGCTTAGTTTTAGGATTGTTCTTTGGGTGTACTGTGGGATATATATCCTGCGGCTACAACACCAGTAGAAATTAAAGCCCTTGCACTATGATCATCATATCATAGGACCCAGTATGTTTTAATATTTGTTTTGCTTTCCAATAGTCATTGTGCTAATGAGCTTATTGTGCTGATGAGCTTATTGTGCTGGTAAAGGTTGGAAAACAAAGTAGCACCATAGCAAATATCTCAAAGTAAGAAAACTAATCACAATGTAGTATCTTTCTGCAATAGATAAGAGCATTTTCATCCATATACAAAAAACAAAATAAAATCCGTAAACATGCCGTAATTGATTGAGCACAAGAAGAGCTTGACTTATTCTTGAGCTTCTGCAGATGAATAATGAAGAGAATCAAATTCTTCACTGCCCAATACTACATCCAAAATCTTTTCTTCTTGATATTTACCAACAATGTTCAAATGCTCGGACGGATTCCACACACAAAAAAAAAACTTTTTGACAACAAAATGTTAAGAGAAACTCCATGACCAAAATATTATGTGAAACACCATAATTGTTTCCTTTGTTTCTACTGTCTAGTACCTCATTCTTCTTCTCTTCATCGCTTTGTCTCTTTTTCTCTTCCCTTTGTCAATTCTTGTCTTCCTCTCCACCTCACGTTGTTTTGACTTCTTTATTCTCCTCTTTTCCTTCCTCTCCCTTAAGAACTGTCTCCTGAACCTAATAAAGCTTTCATCAAATTCGCTAATTTTTGATGTTTCATTTATTCTTTTATCCAAAACAGAAGCCCGTTTAATCTGTCGTCGAGTTAGTAATTCAGCTTCCTCAGAAGATTCATCAGAATTTTGGTCAGAATTTTGGTCGGCATTCTCGTTGACATTAAGGGCTGCATACTCGTCGGAATCCAGGTAAGTTTCGTTGGAATGCAGAGGTGACTCATTTTCTTCTTCCAAATCAAAATCTTGGGCTTCCTCGACATCCATATCAACCTGAGCAGCAGAAACAAAATCCCTACTTTCTTCTTTATCACTGTTATTTCTTTCACCATCTCCACTGTAACCACCACCGACATCATCGGAAACAGGAACTTCATCATCACTAGAAGGACCTACTTTTTCACCAGATGATAGTTCAACTCTATGTTTATAACCATGTTGAACAAATCCTCTCGGAAGAAAACCGCATCTCCGATCCATTAAGGGCGCCGATTTTCTGATGTCCGAAAAAAGAAGAAAAATGTGGCTTTCTAATTAAATGTAGGGTTTTGTGTAAAAAGTCTAAAAGCCCCATAGGATCCTTAAAGCCTGAGATTAACTTATATCCTGGAACCAAAATGATATGGGAACCGCAACCTAACTTAACTATTTCCTCGAATCTTCCGCAACCACACCTGCAGAACTCCATTATCTTTCTTCCCTTCCTTTCCACACCTCCAAATCCTCAATGGCGTTTAATTTTGGTCTCCCAAGTTCTCAAAGGCGTTTAATTTTGGTCTCCATTATCAGTTGAAGGAATTAGAGGATTGGATCTCAGCCTTGCCTAATTTTGCTAGAAAATTATCAATTACAGGTTGGTTTTCTTCCTCATTTTGTTGCTTTAAGATGGTGATAGCAATTTAGTTTTTTAATATCGAGTCTCTCAGATTTCTTTCTATGTGAATCGGGTGATCTCTGGATTATTGTAACATTGGGTTTAGAAATTAGATTTACATTGACTAACCTAAATGCATGATATTGCCCAAAATGTGTTTGCTTTCAATAATCGATTGATTGAGAATTCATATATTAACCGAGCCGTTGTTGGGAGGTAAAGTAATTTCGAGGTGAATTTGATCTGGTTCTAGTGTTACCTAAGTTGAACTTCCACCTCAAATATATTTTTGCTGAATTTTGATACCATATTTCTGTTCGTACTAACTTCTATGCAACTTGGCATTGTTGAGAATGATAATGTTATGTTTTCCTGAATTGAATCCCAAATAATAAAGCTCCAATCTTTTCTGTAAAAAGAGGATTGATTCATAAGTGAGTGCTTTTTTCTGGAATTTTGTTGTTTCTCCTTCCTTGTTCTATACATTTTTATTTGATTTTCTGGTTGACACCTGACCTCCCTTTAAAAACAGAAGACCTCTTGCCATTACTTGACATCAAAATGATTGAACACCACTGTTCAGATTGACTATAGGAACTTTTTAGTTGACACTGAACTAAAATATCCATATTAACTTAATCAAAATGATGGAACCAGTGGGAGTTTAATTTCCTTACATGTAAGCATAATTTTCATTAACTCTTAATCAACTACTACTAGTATTAGCATACTGCACTCCGCTGTTTCTTTTTGTTTTGTTTGCCCTCAGTTTTGATTTTTGTTTAAGTTGAGCAAAAACTTTATTCTTTCATCATAGTTGTTATCTGGTGGTCGACCACGCTTAAACCTGTATGCTTGAGCTTTGTCTCTAATATCTTTATTTATCCGTAGCGTGTCATGTACCGTACTTTCAATCTTTGGAACCATAAGATAGATCTTTATTTGTTCCTAAAGGCACTTGAGGAGGTGGTCATACGAGTACTATCCTCAGTACTCTGTATTAATGGTTCTCGAGAAATATATGCGCCTCTCGTGTTACTTGTCGTCAAACTGAAATAGCTATGTACTCCAGCAATTTGTGAAAATTTTAGTATCATGTGCACACCACTAATGTGTGAAAATGTGACAGCCACTAGAGATGCCACCAATTTGCAATCCTGTTTGTGAAAATGTGACAGCCATTAAAATCTCCTGGAACCCAAAGCTAGCTTTGGTCAGATGTCACCGGAATTGATTTTTCACCCATTGCTAAGACATTGGTGTTCAGTAAAGTTCCTGAGAGGGTAATGTAAAAATTATGAATGTGTATACCGTTTCTTCATCACATGCATTCAGATTTCTAATGCACTTTGTCAACCTATTTATGCACACATTTGGTTTGTGGGTGTTGAAATTTGCAGGTAAGGGATCGGACTGACAGGGTTACTAGAGATTGGGCACTCAAGAGAATAGTTCCTGCACGCTTTGCTGCTCCAGTAAGTACAAGTAGGTCATACTTCTTGGCTGCCTTTGAATTTCTTAATGAACTTTTGGGTACATCTTACATTAGGCGTCCATTGATCTCTCTTCTATTCACTTCCATTATGGGAAATGCAGGAAGTTACTTTCCGCTGATGGTATGAAAACATTTTCTTTACATGATCATTCTGAGTCCATAAAAGGGCAGTATCCATAAAAGGGCAGTATCTTGCAGAAACATAGTAATACAACAAGAGCCTTGTATACCACTAGTTTATATTGCTCTACTGTGTAAGTGAATCTAGCAAACATATATAGAAATCTCGTAATTTTCAATCAATCGATAGTACTCGTATGACCACTTCGCGGATTTCTATCGTCATGGGTTTAACTGGCGCTTGGGTTGGTAAGCCTTCTCACTCCTTGGTGTCTTTTCGATGCCATTACGCTTTCTCGTATTTCTCTGCTATTTGAACTTGTCTTAGGATGAATTGTGCTGCACCAAATTGAACGTTTGGGATCAACTAGTTAGTGAATCAGCTCCATGCTTATTGATGCATAAAATTTACTAGCCCCTGACTGGTATTCTGATTTGACTGTTTCACTTCATCTTTAGGAAGTCAGAAGTTTGCTGCCATTGGTATTCCGGTATCGCAATGGATAACTTACTATGGTCTAGCACTAAATGTTTCCATAGACCTTCCGCACATAGCCTCATGCACTAAATAATTCATGAATTCTTATATACTTACCGCTCTTGATGTTCTGCGTCATGTTCTGTGCACCACATTACAGTTCTTACCAATCTGCGTCACTAAATTCCTCTATATGTCATGACTTCAGTGCAGTAAAATAAGCTTTGGGGAACTGGCTAACGTGGTGAATTTTAATTTTCAGAATGCCGGGAGAAGTGGATAAGTCTTGGATTTTGAGAATGATAGGTTTGGTAAATACAGAGATGGGGTGAAATTTTGTATTCAATATGCATCTGCATATGGTCTTTGGAAAACCCTTTGTCCTTGCCCATGTTCTAGATGTCTAAATGGTGGTCATCTCGATATTGAGGTCTTGACGCCTATTACAGGTATGTTTTTGCTGCACGGTATATTTTTCTTCACTAATGTGAAGTAGAATGTTGTTTGAATATTGATATTGTTTGTATTATTTGTAGGGAGTTCTTTGACAGCCTATTACCCATCTTAGATACTACTGGTAAGGAGGTCACGATGGATGAGGTAGAAACACAAACAAAGTTCATTCCATGGTTGGTTGAAAAGGTATGGCTTCTATGTATTTTGTTTAGATTATACTGATATGGAAACTGAAATACTAAACGTGAAATTTGTTTCTCTCTAATGAAAGCCTTTGTTTTAATCTAATGTTTGGTTGACTGTTGTTATTTTCATTTTGTAGTCTCTTACTATTACTTGCACTTTGCTGAGCTTTTGATTTTGTTCCAGTGCTGGATTTATATGTTCAAACTTTTGAAACCAGCCTTCATGCCAAGATCGGTTTATGCAGGTATTCGTATGATACGATTCTTCAAGCCTTAGAAATAATAGTTTCTTGTATCTTTTTCTGGTTTGAATCGGATTACGTACGCAAAATCATAAACCGATTGTGGTCGGTAAAAAGTTCAATTTCTTTTGTTGATTTTCAGAGTTGCACTCGGTTAATGTTCACAACTATAAGCACCGGTTCTGTTTGGCATCAATCCGCAATCAGCTTTCTTAGGTATTCACGGGGATGATTGAACCACAATCCGCAATCCGCAATCAGCTTAAATTGATTGAACCACCATCACCATCACCAAGTTCGTCCTCTGCTTTCTAATCGAAGATTGGGTGATTTCATTGAATTACTTCCACGTTGATTACTTTACTGAGAATCATCAACCATTTTTTCAGGAGATCCCAATTTATTTTTTTCTAATCGAAGATTGCAAACTTCAGAGTTCGGTAAAAAAATTCTGATCGAAGAACAGTTTGAGGTAAGATTAATGGGCCGTATATGGTAATTTGGTATAACTTTTACATTTTTATATTAGGCCTCATTTGAATTTGAGTCTGACAAGCCCTATTAGTTTCTCCATTGTTGAAACTTGAAAGTTGAATCTGCGCTTTAAGGTGACAGAGTGAAATTAAGATGGAAATTTGACTGTGTTTTAATAATGTAATTTCCATCGTTAGGTTGAATGTTCGAGAACAAGAAATGTTGAACTGAAATGGTTTTTGTGGTGTTGAGTTTTAAATGATTTGATTGTTTGTTTTGTTCCTAGGTTATGACTGAGATCGATTTGTTATGGCAGTGAACTGCAGGTGATGGATTAGGATGCATATGGAACTGGGTTATAGATGCTCATGGTGGTGATGTTGTGCTGGCTGTCAAGGGTTTGTGTTCATGTTTTAAAGCAGGAACTGGGATGGTGCTGTTGCAGGTGGATTTGAAGCTTAATTTGTGTTGCTGCTAAACTGGCAAAGAACGGAATGAATGATTGAGTACTAGCTGTGAATGCATTATAGGTAAGTTTGAGTGGTTGCTAGCAGTTGCAGTTTGTTGGAGATGGTGCCAGCGTTCATCTAGTGATAACCTTGATGCTTGTCTTGATGCTCTATACGAGAAGAGGTATTTGATTGTGTCTGTATTCTATCTTACCTGAAGTGCAAATGTTCAGAACTGTTTTTCCATGGTTAGGTTGAATGTTTAGAAGTTCCAACTATTATTGATTGTTTGTTTTCATGACGATGACGAATCCTCCGGTTCAGGTTAATGCTTTTTGTTGGAGTCGAATTCAATTGTTTTAGAATAGCATAGGGTGGTGAAGATACAAATTGAAATGCTGCAGATCCTAATCTGGGTAAGATTGTAGTTTATGGCGCTTCTTATCCTGCCATCTCCAAAGTATGTACTTCCTTTTCTAATCTGCTGTGTGATAAGCTTCATAATCATAGGCGGAGACCAAGTCTTCTAAAACTTGCTCCGGAAGCTTAATTATGCCAGCTTGTGAATTCATTAATTTATCCAATCTTCCGTTAACTTTATCAATGTCAGCGTTGGTTCTGGTATATGGCAGAGACATGAAAGACATTTTGTTCATGTGTTGTAATGGTGTAATTTAAGGTTGGTTTTTTTAATTTAATTCGCAAAGCTGTTTAAGCCTTGCAAGTCCTGTAGTGCAAAATGTACACTGATTTATTGAATTGTTTGCTGTTCTATTCTTAACATTGTTGTGTTCTTTTGCTCTCCTCTTGCGTAGTATTTCCTTGAATGCCATGCATTTGCTTAAAGAAAGGCAAGTAAATACAATTCTAATCTCTGCTGTCTCTTGCGTAGTATTTCCTTGATCAATAAGACCACTTTTGTTATGACTAAGAGCAATTGAGATATTTCGTAATAATGTGCAGCTACTGCTGCTATAGTAACATGTTGCAGGTCATACAAAGCACTAGAGTGTTACTGAATCTTTTCTACTGATAGTGGTAAATTTAGGTTCACAAATTGTGATCTTTTTGACTTGTTTGTTGCTTGGGGTATGTCGAATAGGAGTGTTGATTGATGCTTTTGCATTTCAAGTTGTGATTTTAATTCATTCTGAGCGGGAAGTGGTAACGTCAGTAGTAGGAATTATGATTATTTTGCTTTGTATTCTGGTGGGTATAAGTTGAGAAGTGCTGTTTGGTGTTTTTCCATCTTCAGATGTGACTCTAATTACAACTTTCAAAATTGGTTTTACAATCTCAACCCATAACATTGAAATGACAGTATCTAAATAATCATACTGCAGCCAAAGGAACAAATGTGGGAAGCCAAAGGAATGCAGAATACAAAGCAAGTATTGGAGAGCAGTTTATGAAAGAGACTTGGAAAGCTACTAAGTTAGATTTCAAAGTGTTTTTCGTGGATTACATTGTTGTCGTTACATCATAGTGATCATAATAGTAGCACTGATCAATCCGAAGATGAGCTGAATAAACCACTATAGGTATGTCATTTGTGGAGATCAAGTAAATTGTGCACTTTTTTTTTGTTGCTTTTCTTAAAGTTGATCAATCAGGAGGTTATATAGATGCTGACGAGTTTCAAACTCAGGTCTTTGGTATCATCACTCAACGAGTTACCAGTTACCACTGACTACATAGGCATCTGCAGTAATATGTGGATCTTATTTAACATTCTTTATGTTTTTCAAATCTGAATTGCGCATGAAATGGATGAGTGTATGATGATACTCTTGGACCATTTGTATAGGATTTTGAGATATATTTTGTTGTTTATCCAAGTTATAAAAGTACCCCTTGCTGATACTCTGGTACTCCTTTCTGTTTTGCTAAGTATTGCTCTTTTGTCATGCACGTTGACATTCTTATGTGCACTATTTGTTGGATGTAGGTAACATTGAATTCAGGAGGGAGTTGTCTTTTTTGGGTCATTTAGCAGTTTGATGAATCATGGATCCAGGAAGAGACTACTGCTGTTATCAAATTACCGACTTCAAGGATATCCACTCAGTCAGAGCGCTTGGGTTATGAGAGTGCAAACACCACAAGCGTGTATAACTTACTGATGGTGCGGTTACTCCTACAAGTGTTACTTGTATGCCTTCATAAGTGTGGTTAGGATCATCCATTCAAACTTATTTCATGCTGGTATGAGAATGGGAGGAATATTATGCTGCAGTTCACTTTGAATACTGGATTTTTATTTTCTGTAGATTCTGTAGATACTTGAGCTAAAAATATCTGTATTGTTCCTGCAGTGTTATGTTCATGGATATCCTCTCCTGGAAAGCTCAAGTGCGTTCAAATCATTGGAGGCTTCTGAAATGACAGTGGCTTCTCTAGTTCTCTTGTTAGAATCTTGATGTAGGACCTCGTTATTAGCAATGATGACAGACTTCCATGGCGTTCGCTAAGATGGCGAGGGAATCCGGCAAATCTCCTGATTTCTGCTAGACCGCACTCTGAAGGTATTGATGCACTGAATGAAGCGTTTGTGACAAGGATGCTTCTGCAGTTTCAGACCCATCATCATGTGCCACCTCTGTAGGTCCTGTTACCAAGGAACGCACGTGTGGCAAATGAGACTCATGCTGATTTAGATGACATGGAACTGCAAAGAACACATAGCACATCTTCACCTCCTGAAGTAAAAATTGGTAACACCAGCCAGGATCCGATGGCCCATTGCCTAGCCAAATTAAGCTCAGTCAGCCATTTGGTTTTCTTTCTAGGGGAATCATGGGTCTGTACTGTGTATTTAAAGAAAAAAATAATACTCCCTACGTTTCTGGAAAAGTGTTACTTTCACATTTTCATTTTAGCCTAAAATTAGGCCAAATTGAAAAAATGTTCCAGAAATGGATAATTAAGATTTCTCTTGCTAGTTTGGGATTTCTTTCATAGAAATAGAGCAAAAAACGAAGAGTGCTACCCAGACGTTCTTTTTATCTTCGCTACTAAAGATAACCGAATGTTAGAGGCTGTTTGGTACATTTCCTTCAAACTCTTATACAAAGATGAATGGACATCTTCTACAAACACTCTTTATTGGGCCATTGTGGGTGACACTCTTAAAATAACATCACATCTCAATTTCCAGAAGAACCATCATATGATTGAACCAGTATCAGGCCAAGATAAGCTTGCTTATGAGAACATGATCATATTACGTTACACAGGATGCACAAATTTGAATCCTTGACATGATCATATTAAGAGCAGAGGCATTAATGTCCAGAATACTTCCACTAATATCCAGAACCAGAATGCTTCCATTAAAAGCTGAAACAAGTACACGCATTAAACAAAAATTCGACTAATATTGAATAATTTATTATTGCAAACTATCTATCAGCTTCATAAGATAAAAGCATGAAACTACGTAGTTGAGTACTTCATTCCTCCAATCGGCTGTCCAGGCATTCTTTTACTTCTCACTCTTTGGATCCTTCTGCAGCGTTTGAGATATTTTGATCGTCTTTTGAAAAGAAAAACAAAATTAAGGTACTATTTTTCTTCTCGAACTTCTCACTCTTCTCGCTCTTCCAACAATTACTTGCACTGGGTCAGTAAGGTACTCCTGTGACATAGAAGCTCATCAACACAATGATCATCTTTTAAAAAGTAAAAACAAAAAAACAAACTGGTCCTATGATCATAAGTAGAGTATGCAAATCTTTGCCTGTACAAGGGCTTCAAGTTCTACTGGCAGTGTTGCACTAAACATCAACGTTTGGTGCTTTGCAGGAAGATTCTGCATCACCTGAAAGCCAAGATGCAACCAGTAAACAGTAGATACCATTACACACAAGTGCGCGCACTCTTCAACACTGAAGTTTTTAGAAGCATGACAACCAGCAAAAGCAAAAGAAGGGAGTTCAGGTACGAATCTGTACCTCTCTAATCTGCGGCTCAAACCCCATGTCCAACATTCTGTCAGCCTCATCCAATACAACGAATGAGATCCTAGAGAGACAGGTGTTTCCTTGTTGTAAATGGTCAATAAAGCTTCCAGGTGTGGCAACCACAATATTTACTCCTGCCCGCAACTCAGACCTCTGTCATGGTATAAAAAAAATGTAGAAAATATAAGTAGCACAGATATGCTTAGGCTAAATGACTTTTATGTTTTCTCTTCTTCATACTTCAGTCAAACCAAGAAAATCAAAATGATACGACACGAGTACCTAAATTACAACAAATTACCTGCTCTGCCATATTTGTTCCACCCACAGCAATAGCAGTTCTGAAGGACTCCAGAGATCTACTGAAGGCCTTAACCTGGGAAATATTTTCAACAAAGAATCAGACGAGTAAGTGAGAAAGGTAAGATGGCCTCAAAATAGTCAAATCTGACCGAAGTTTGGGGGACTCAACCTAGAGAGACAAGAAAGTCTGGAACAATATTGAGACTTGCTGGAACAAGAAACACAATAGCAAAGCATACAGATTCATACAGAGTATTATTGGTTTATTATAAGGGTAAAAAAATAAACTTGTAAAAATCTCAAGTGAAGGTCACAAATCATGAGGATAATTAATAGGGTGCCTAGGAACATTATTTAAGATGCAAGAAATCTCATTGTTAATCAACGGAAGTGGAAAGGATCGGTTGCAGAAACATTCTTACTCTAGTGGTAAATAGTCAGAAACCCCACCTCTTTCTCTATCTGTTGGGCATGTTCTCTGGTAGGTGACAACACTAAGGCAAGAGGACCATCACCTCGCTGAACAGAAGGCTGGGCTAATAAGCAATGCTGCAGAGTTGAAACAGAATAGGTGTATAAATATAATACAATTAAAAATGATCAAGAAAATGCAATGATGGCAGAAAGCTAACAAAATGAAAAACCTGGATCATTGGAATAGCAAAAGCAGCAGTTTTCCCACTCCCAGTCTCTGCACAACCCAAGAGATCCCTTCCATTAAGAGCAACTGGCATAGCTTGGGCCTGAATAGAGGTCGGTCCAGTGTATTCGTGAAACGCTATATCTTTCATGATACTTTCATGCAAACACTGAAAAGAAATTCCATATAGTTTTAGCAATGTGAATCCTGGTCATAGACTCGTAGTATCTAGAAAAGAAGACAATGTACCAAGTCTGTAAATGATTCAACTGGCGCCGGTGCAGGTGCAGAATCTCGAGCAACAGTAACATCAAGATTTAGCCGCAAGTGAACCTCTTCAATCTGTAGACGAATGCAGTATGTCAAGTTCATTAAATTTAGAATTAGAAATCAAATATGTGAACTATGCAATAGAATTTTTCCAGACTAGAAATTCTGTTTGATCACAATAGGTCTTTATCTGCTTTTGTATGTCACTAGCTACAGATACACTCTTTACATAATGCGTAGGAACTTTTTCACAGAGCAAATAGTTACATAATAAGTAAATTACTCACGTCTTGGTTGTGTCTGAATCGATGCTTTCGAACAGGCCAAAGATTTGGATGCTTTCGAACAGGCCAAAGACTTTCCGCGAAAGATGAAAATAAGGAAACTGATTCTAATTTCGAAAATAGGGAATCAGAAACTAATTTGGAAACCACACCACTTTTAACCTTTACTGTTGAAGTTTTCTTTTCCAAATCATAAGAGTATAGAGAGGCTTTTTTTATATCTGCTCGGCAACCACTTGGGTTAGATTCAATAATAATCCGGTCTGCTCCTGCAACACCATGGAAAAAAGCTGATCTACTATTGCCCCACTGAAAAGGTAATTCCAAAGTCATCTCGGTCCAACTGATATAACTACCCATAGAAGCATCATCACTACATATCCATAGTTTCACAACATTACCTGCCCATTGTTGTGATAAAGCTATCTTCCCACCCACTTCTATTAAACCACTGACCCTAGCATGAATATGCACTTGTGGATTCATACATTTCTCTCTAATTTCTTTAGGGACACGTGTTACTTTAAATTTCTCACTAGCAACATCAAATGAATTCAAAAATTCAGGAATGCCCATCGACTGATCACCCCAATAAATAAAACCATTTGCATAAAGAGAACTTTTTACACGATAAGAAAACGGCACCTCGGCTTCGATTCTTCTCCAATTGTTTTCTCCTACAGTCAGGACCTCACAAATGTTTGTCCTTCGTATGCCGTCACCTAGACCCACAGGCTTATAAATGTCCACTGGCTCACGTACCATCCAAGTGCATACAACTTTGTGAGTTTTGGTGGCAGGATCAAATCCGAAGAAATAAGTTGGTAGCCATGCCCCACGTTCATACTCTTTACTGAAATTGTACTTTTTATCTGTACGAAGCGATGAAGATATCCATGATGTTGACTCTCTAGTGCTTGGATTTAATATGCAGACAGCAGCTTGGCAACGGTTGACGAAACAGATCAAACCATTGACAGGTTTTAGAATCTCAGTATAATAAAATGCTGACTGCTCTAATCTTCTTACAATACTACTAATAGGAGGCGCTGTTCCACTTCCAAACAAATTACCTAACAATATGGATTGCTGATATCTATACTCTCTCACACCCCCATACATAGTTGAACTCTTGAACCCTGAATTATGCATTGTTCTTTGAAGAATATCGACCTCTGTATGACGTGGAACAACAATAAAGAAATCTGGACAAGTTTGCTTTGACCGACTGAAGTGTAAATCAATCAAACCTTGATCTTGGGAAATTGAGAACTGCCAATGTTTGCTGACACACTTGAACCGCATCAGTGACTTCATTGGGAGCCTGCTCAACACCTCAAGAAATATTCGATTGATATCAAAAATATTGTTGCTGTTGCTACTACCACCAACAACAACTTCTGAATCAACATGCCCACCACTACGCTTGTCCTCCACCTTCCTGCCACTACACTTCATCATTGGCTTCCAGTTAGTATCCATCTTCATCTTCATCTTCTTGACTCCTCTAATATTTTCCTCTTCTTCACTTTTGGTGCTGCTACTACCACCAACAACAACTTCTGAATCAACATGCCCACTACTACGCTTGTCCTCCACCTTCCTGCCACTACACTTCATCATTGGCTTCCAGTTACTATCCATCTTCATAACTCCTCTGATATTTTCCTCTTCTTCACTTTTGGTGCTGCTACTACTACCAACAACAACTACTGAATCAACATGCCCACCACTGCCCTTGTTCTCCACCCTACTGCCACTACACTTCATCATTGGCTTCCAATTATCATCCATCTTCTTAACTCCTCCAATATTTTCCTCTTCTTCACTTTTGGTGCTGCTACTACCACCAACAACAACTACTGAATCAACATCCCCACCACTACCCTTGTCCTCCACCTTCCTGCCACTACACTTCATCATTGGCTTCCAGTTACTATCCATCTTCATCTTCATAACTCCTCTGATATTTTCCTCTTCTTCACTTTTGCTGCTACTACCAACAATAACTTCTGAATCAACACGCCCACCACTACGCTTGTCCTCCACCTTACTGCCACTACACTTGATCATTGCCCAGTTATTATCCATCTTCATCTTCTTAACTCCTCCAATATTTTCCTCTTCTTCACTTTTGGTGCTGCTACTACTACCAACAACAACTACTGAATCAACATGCCCACCACTGCCCTTGTTCTCCACCCTACTGCCACCACACTTCATCATTGGCTTCCAATTATTATCCATCTTCTTAACTCCTCCAATATATTCCTCTTCTTCACTTTTGGTGCTGCTACTACCACCAACAACAACTACTGAATCAACATCCTCCACCTTACTGCCACTACACTTCATCATTGACTTCCAATTATTATCCATCTTCATCTTCTTAACTCCTCTATTATTTTCCTCTTCTTCACTTTTCCTGCTGCTATTACTACTACCACTACCAATACTAACACTGCCACTAAACTGGTTATTTACCTTCTTCTTAGTTTCCTGCTTACTGTTGGTGTTATTTTCATTTCTCTTTCTCTTTTTCCCATAAAATCGTTTATTAGCAAAATTTAATTTAATAGGGTTCACAAAAAAATTTAATCTCTTCTTAGGTTTGATACCCATTATCAAATTCACTGCAGCCAAAAAACACAATATATATCCACCTTAATTTCAAAAAATCCCCAAAATGTTTCAATTTATGAAACCCTAACTTTCTAATTTGAAAAATTCGAACACATTATCATAATTAAAGAAGAATAGGAAGATTAAATAATTTAACAAGCCTTTTTATTCAGCAATTTGACGTGATTTTGATCGAAATTCTTCTTCTCTAGCACTGAAAATGTTGGTGCTGACTTCTTGTTGCTTGTTAGAGGAGAAGAAGAGCTGAAAGTGGTGGTTTTGAATCTTTTGCTGGTGGTGGTGGGCGGTTAAGAGATGGAGGTCAGTTTGCGGCTGTAGGGAAGAACGACGAGGCCATAACACTCTAGGGCACTTGTTCGAGGAGAAGAGAAACTTATAGTTAGGGTTTTAAGTTATTATCAACAGTCACTATTAATAGACGAAGATGTCATGTACCAAATAAGATCTAGCGGTTAGAAAAAAACGGTTTAGTACCAAAATGCGTGTTAGTCCAGTCCGAGTTGACTAGGTACAATTTAGTCCAGAATTAATGTGGAAAGACAGTGTTATCCTTCGCACGCGTTTTGTAATGAACACGCAATTGGGGGATAGAAAAAGTAATTGGGGGATATAGATTATTTCTCCCAACCCATGGTGTCTGATAAGGGGTGATTTTTGGGTATGAAAATACTAAAATACCCTTTGGTTAATTAAAAAACATTATGAAAATACCATAATACCCTCTCTACTAAAACAATAAAATCAAAAAACCAAAACATATATCCCCCATTTCTAATTCAAGATCAAGACCTTTGTTAGGGGTTTAGTTTTTGAAAAAAAATTTTCAGTGTTCTTCATCGTTCTTCGTCGATTAATCGTCGATTCAAAAATTTCTTCGTCGATTAACCAACCCGAATCATTAACAATGCCTCCACGAAAGAAACCAAATGCCCAATCCAACTCAACATCATCGATTGCTCAACAAAAACAAAGGAAAGACTTGCTAAGATTGCTCAAGAGCAAGAACACGAAGAAGCAACGTTATCTGACGATCAACTACACAAATATATGGCTTCTGTGAGAAGGTAAGTCATTTAAAACTACTTTTTAGGTGTTTAAATCGATCTATGGCAATGGGTTCAGGTTAGAATCGCGAACCCTAACTCAAACAGTTGAGTTTCGAGAAAGTACAAGCATTGAAATTTATATGAATACAAGTCTTAGGTTTATGAGTTAGGCATTGAATCTATGATGAATACAAGTCTTAGGTTTACAACCGAGAATAACCGAGAGACTGAATTTTCACTACTAGGCATTCAATCTAGGATGAATACAAAGTCTTAGGTTTGTAGTACCGGCAGTGTTTGATAATAATTCGTGTATGCCGGTAGTGGACTTAAAACATACAGGAGAGTTTATGAATTTGCCACCAAGATCTAGGCATTGTTTTTTGGATTCATTTTATGCTTAGGTGTTAAGTACCGGCATTTGTTTCTAATATTTCGAGCATGCTTAGGTAGTACTCTTAAAACATACAAGAGAGTGTATGAATTTGTCACTAGTACCCCAGGCATAGATTTTTGGTTTCTTTACATCTAGGTTTGTGTCCGGCGTTGTTTTTAAATAATTAGAGAATGCTAGGTAGTGGACTTAAAACATACATGAACATTGTCAACAATGCCTAGGCGTAGATTTTAGGTTTCATTTGTATGCCGGTAGTTGGTACGGCACTATCGACAGTCAATGTGTACTGCCGGAACATTGTACCGGCGTTGTCTAGTTTAAAGTATTCAATGCCGGTACTTAAACTGAAGTTGAGTTGTCTTATATTCATTGCTTTCCGTGTGCTTACGATATAGGTCAAAAGCAAAGGAAGCCAACAAAAGAAAAAATAAAGATGTTGTCACTAAGAGAAGAAGGAGGGACGGTCTTGATACTCCTCGAGTCCGCCTCCTCGAGGGAAAGATGAAGGTCGTAAGATTCGTTTGGGGGCTGGTACAAGAGGGATAATTTGGGAGAGTGGTGTTGACCGTAGTCGACTTGCAATCCGTGAGCACAATGAGCAAGATGAGCAAGATGAAGAGGAAAGTCAATTAGCAAGCCAAAGCGAAGTTGGTGGCCCAAGTCAACAACCAACACAAGACAATGGCAAGAAGGGGAAGGGCAACGTCAAAGTGAAAGTTAAGGGTTCTCACCTTCCTCACATTGATGACATGATTCCCGACCTTGATCGTGGTAGAATTTGGGGCGAAGCTCGGAACCGAAAATACTATTTGGATACAAGGACTCGTGGGCTCATACTATCTATCAAACCTATGTAAGCATTTTCTATGTTGTACATATGTATTGTTGTGTATTTATGTAAAATCTCTTAATTGTATTGTCTCTCCTAATTGTAGGATCATAAGAAGGTCTGTGCGTGTTTGCCGAAACCAAGCCGCGGATGGTTGGGACTTGTCCGAGGAATGTGAAGAGGTCCAAAGAATAGTAAAGGATTCTGGTCGATATGCTTTGGTTGAAAATTATGTGAAGCCCGATTCTGTTACTGTCAATTGCTTCGTCGAAAGGTATCATGGTGAAACCGATACCATGCACTTCCCTTTTGGGGAGATGACCTTCATCCCTGAAGATGCTCAGAACATTCTAGGCTTGAATGTTATCGGCAAATCAATTGCAGAAGGAGTTGAGTCTCTAGACCTAGAATGGTCGAAGTTGCACTTGGTCGACTAACAAGCTATTTGGTTGGGACTACAAAACTTACGTGGAGAGCTTTTATGAATCCACGTCCGGTAAGACAAAGACAATCAAGTTGACGCCGCTTAAGAAGAATTTTGAAAAGACAAAGAAAAGAAGTTTGGAGGATGGATGGGACCCTAAACAAATTCGTTATCTGCCGCCGCTTACCTCGTTGTACATCTTGGGAACTAGGGTATTCCCGACACCAATGGCAACGGGGTTAGTGCGAACTACCTTCGCATACTTGGATCCGTTGGAAGATGTCTATGGATATTCTTGGGGCACCGCATGTAATGGCACATTTGATGATGGAGATGAGAAGGGCCTCTAAGGCTAAAACCAACCAATTTGTCGGGAATTTCACTCTACTTTGCAGGTAAATTTGTTCTTAAACTTATGTTATTGTGTATATTGTTCATATGTACTCTTATCGTGAACTTAGAAACAAAACTTATTGCTTCACATTGGAATAGGTGTGGGCTTATGTACACTTCCCAACCTTGTTCAAGGCCTACCCCTCCTTGAAGATCATAGATCTTCCAGAACCCGATACGCCTCTAGCTAAGAGATACGAGTTCAACAGTACTCCAAAGCCCGGTAACATGGGTCGACTGATCGATATGAGATTGGCTTTGGACGCAATGAGTACCAAAGATGTTGTGTTCGACCCTTACAAGGAGGCTAGAGGAAACCGGCAGGTTTTGAGGTTTGGTAATGTTGCATTTTACCATGGGCCGTTGTTCCACCCAAAAGGATACGTTATGGCTAATCCTACGCGTGTGATGCGTCAACTTGGATATAAGCAATTAGCATTTTTCCAGATGGCCTCTTTTCAATGTTTTGATCTCGACCTTTCTCGGTGTTATTCAACTCCAAATCGGTTGCATGTAGAGTATGTTCCGAAACCGGACCCTACAGATTGGAGGGATAGGGAACCACGTCGTTTGGTAGATTTTAGTCAGTGGGAAAAGTTGGAGATTGCTGAAAACGGTGATGAAGTTGATGCCGATTACATGGAAGAGTACTGGAATGGTCACATCCTTATGTCGTCCGCCCGGATGACGTCCAAGTTCCTCCCAGAAAAACCCTCCAGTTCCAACTCCCACGCAGGCACCCCCTACGATGACCCAACTAAATAACACCGTTGGATTGCTTGTAAGTATTGTTAATTGCTTCGTCGTTTAATATACACATAATCATATATGTATACTAATTATGTGTTTGTTATATTAAACTAGCGGCGTCGGCTTGGCAAGTTAAAGAAGATGTTGGGTTGCAAATACCGGGAAGGAGAGGTCTTGTCCCTTGAAGAAATGAAGGAATTCGAGCAAAAGCTTGATAGAATTGAAGCAACCGACCCTAGTTCAAAAGCTTTGTTCGGGGAAACTAAGAAGAAACCCGATTTAACTCTTTAAAAGAAGCAAAAGACATTTGATAGCAAAATCAAGTTGGTTGATTTAACTCTTTAGTTGTGTTTCATTGTTTAATATTTAAACATCAATTTTTTTGGATCGTGGTTGTCACGTCTTGAACAATTCCAAACTTGTTTTCGTTTGTACCTCGTGTCCATTTCTTCTTAACCATAACGTTAAACTCTTTAGTCTTTGTTTGGTTTGCTTTTGGTTTAGGATACATGGGATTAAGAACATTTGATAGCAAAATCAAGTTGGTTGGTTTATGTTGTCAATAAAGAAGCGCTGAGTTGTTATCCTTGCAAGATTTATTTGTGACTATTTCATAGCATCGGAATAGATAAATTGGGATAACAAAATGGCATTTTGGGAGCTGCTGGAAGTGAATCGTGGCATTGATTAATGGTGCATTGTTTAATATTTAAACATCAATGCATTGCACAACCAAACTACAACAACATAGTGACATCGTTGAAAGTATTTATAAAACCATGGAGAAATCGGGACAAGAATACCAAAAATTCAATGTTCATTCGAAAGAGACATTACAGTTGGCTAAAATGAGTATAGATATTCGGAGTTTCCATCCAAATAGGTTAAAAGTCAATTTCGTACATGGTCAATATCTCATTATATGAGATCTCACCGTATATTTGAAATGACAGATTTAACCTTATCTGGTGTATAATCCTCCGGTGTTACGTGTTTTCATCGGATCGAGTTTTAATTTCGAGAATTTTTAACGACTTTTGATCAACTTAACCAAATCTAGGGTTTTTATGTCTCACGGGTTTCTTTTCTTCTCTTATCTTCACACGGTTGAAGAAGCATTGAGAGGCTTGTGAGTATTTTAGTTGAAGTTCATGGGTCTTTAAAAGAGTAAGTAAAAGAAACCCAACATGACATCATGTAATGATATGCGGTTAATTGTGATACTTTGATAAAAATAGTGAATTTAGGGTTCTATAGAATGGGGTTTCTTCGATTTAGGTTAATTTGGGAAAATGGATAAATTAGGGTTATTATTAGTTTAATGAGGAACTGTTTAACAAGTACATAGGGTATTTTTGATAATTTGAAAATTTTCATAGTTTTATGCATAGAGAGTTGGATGAAGATGAAAAGGTTCAATGGGATCATGATTATGAGTCGGTATATAGTAGATCCGAAGATTTGTCTTTGCCAAATGAAAATATTGATCTTGTGCACAGTGAAATGTGTGTTAACATGGTGTTTGATGATATTCCTATATTTAAAAAGCATGTAAGGGAATATGCAGTTATGAAAAAATGTATGTTTGAATTTAAGAAGGCGGATAAAGGAAGGGCTTATGTATTTGTGTAAGCACGGGAGAACCCAAAAGTGTTTATGGCAAGTGAATGCTAGAAAGTGCCAAATGAGCCCTTTGCCAAAATCGGGTTGTGTAACCTAAAACACACATGTAAGAAGATGAAGGGAAAAAGAAACCCAATGTGCAATTCGAGGTTTGTATGACTACATGATTAAGACATTAGGTGTTACTAATTCAGTTCCAAAGCCTAAGGCAATAATGAAGAATCACATTTGGCCAACTTTTAAATCGTTTGAAATTTAGGGTATGTTTTAACAC
Organism: Papaver armeniacum; assembly: GCA_023531295.1. Classification (NCBI taxonomy): domain Eukaryota; kingdom Viridiplantae; phylum Streptophyta; class Magnoliopsida; order Ranunculales; family Papaveraceae; genus Papaver; species Papaver armeniacum. The sequence goes on from JAJJWW010012694.1 coordinate 46,658, forward strand.
TTGTTATTTTTTAAAAGTTTTTGTTTTTAGTGAAGTATATATATGTATAAAATGGATGTTGTGTTTGTGTTTTTAATCATGTAGTTAATGATAAAATTTCTTGGTTCAAAGGTATCAAATTCCCTATCAAATACTTTCAAAGGTAAAAACAAGAACAATGCTATCCACCAAACAATCAACAACAATGAACCTGCATCAAAGAGGCAAAGAAAGCCTAATTCTAAATATGATGTGTAAAGTTATATTGGTTGTTGTCCTGTTTTTTTTGTTTTACCTTTTCAAAGACAATACTTAGTGGATGTTGTCACTTTTTTTTCTTTTTTCTTTTTTTTGGAAAGACATTTGGTAGTGGTGATGTACTGAACCATGTTAGGTTAGTTGTTTTTTAAGACTTTTGCAATTAGTTTAATTAACTATAATCATTTAAAGAAATCACTATTTATATCATTGTACTTACCATCATTTGGATATGAGGACTGCCATTTTTTTAAATCATGTGGATATGGGGAAGAAGATGACCGTTGTATTACAACAGTCATGAAAATGTACATCTTCTGTCGTCCATCCAAATAAAAAGACACGTGGAGATAATCTAAATCATGTGGATATATACGTAATTATATAAAAAAGAAAGGGTAAAATAGTAATTGGGATGAACAAATCCCCAATTTTCCCTTTAAGAAATCCATAGCCATGTCTTGCTAGAGATTTTTGTGACTAGGGTTTATGGTTGAAGCCACTTTGGGTGTTAGGCTAATTTCAATTGATTATATAGCATAAGACCATCATGATATGAATAAATTAATTCTTGAATATTGTTTATTGAGTGATTAAAAATTAGTTGTTGCTTCACCGGTTTTAAAAACCTATGTGCTTAATGAATTTTTTATAGTTTTACAAATATATGTGTCTTATTATTTGATGATCCATGCTTCGTTAAAAACTTTGATGGGTTATGCTTAGAAAATCCATGTAAAACCTATATTTAGTTTAGGGACAATTTGAAGATTTAGTCTTTTGACCATGCTTAGGGTAAAATTCAATGATGTCAATCGAATAATAAACACATATTCATAATTATGTTTCATTTCAGTATTTGCAAGGAAATAGCGGTGGATACCAATAAAACCCTGGTTACTGATTCTTCTATTGAATTCATTATTAGTTTAATTTTATTATTTCATTTATATTCTTAAAATCCATAAAAAAATATTTCTGTTTAATCGATTAAAGATACTGATTATTAGTATTTCCACCGCTCCTTGTGGGAACGACATCTATGCCCTGTCTTTACTAGTTAGACACCGTGCGATTGGGCGGTTATTACAAATAGGCATCTCAGGATCCTATCAATTTGAAAATTTATTACGGGACAAGAATACCAAAAATTCAATGTTCTGAAGGTTTCTTGATAATTTGAAAATTTTCATAGTTTTAAGAGAAACCCTTTAAAATTGAATACTTCCATGCCGACATCGCTTGTTTTGAATAAAAATTCATTTCGAATGCTCTTCTATTTTATTCCTAATAATTAATCTATTACATTGGATTTGAATCTTTTAATTAAAACATGCTAAAGATAATCTACTTCCATCCCTTTTCAACAATTACGGAACCTTTGAGCCTTTCTCGAACCTCTTGAAGACATCGTCAGGGAGTGGGGTGTCAAGGATCAACTTCATTGGTTCTTCTTCTCTTTCAACATATTCCTTTCCCTTCATATAACACCCATCACACCCATCGATTGGCTTGCATTGGCCCTTGTGGTTTTCTCTTGACTATGCTAGTTGAACAGCTCTGTCAAACCATTGAAACTCATCGCACTTTGGGTGATTCAAACACCTTAGAAACATTCTTCCATTTTCAGCATCATCATTTTTGCAATCCAAACGGCGTGTCCCATCACAGCTTCTACACTTTGAATAAATAAAAAGGACAGTCCATGGCTAGATGAGAAAGCGACTTGCAAATTTGACACTTGCAATGATGACTCTGTAAGAGAAGATTATATTAGTCGTGGGTCATAGTAGTGAAGATCATATTGTTAGTAAATCTACTTACTTTGCAAATAGAGGAAGATGATGAATCCCCCATCCTTTGTGAAGCTTTAACCGTGCTTGCTTTCTTGAGAGAATGATTTTTGTTATTTGGTTCTTTGGTTTGTGTATAATTTTCCAAAGGAATGGGGGTATTATATAGAGATGAATCTCCAACGGTCTTATTTTTCAAAAAAAAACGGCTAGTTTTTTTTTGAATTCATCAACTACCGGCATAGACTTTGTTATAGATTGAATGACGGTTGCATCTACCGGCGTTTCGAAGTGTTTTAAAACCATGCCGGTATAGGTTGCATATTTGTCGCAATCTCTGTTAAAATTTTTCCTATTACCGGCATTGTAAGCTTATCGAGATACAATGCCGGTTGTATTTCTGGCGTTGTATTTCACAGTTACGACAATGCCGGAAGTTATGTAATTTCAAAAAAACTAGCCGTTGAGGTTTTTCTCTATATAAAGAGAGCTAATTCTTGGACCCAAATAGCAAAAAACTCGCGTTCTTATATATCTCCTTGAGAATCTTAACTTAAGAAACCCTAAACCCTAGAATAGTCATCTATAAATAGCTTATTATAGAACCTAATCCCACATACAACAAATGGCATCGTTTGACTCGGAGGAAGATTTAGCAATCACCCAAGCATGGTACGCCGAAACTCGTCCTTCAACTATAGATAGCAGCACGACGGGATTCCATGTGGTTGAAGATTTTTAGGAAGTTTGTTCACGATTACGGTAACCGAAAGGAAGAACTGCTCAACAAATCGAGCAACGACACGACATCATCCTAAATCTTTGTGGTTGAGTATCTAAAAATGAAGTACCGGATCGATAACGCTCATCACAATAGGTTGTCCCCCCAACAACTCGTAAGTATCTTTATGAATAATTCGGCATAATCTACTATTTTTCAATTTTTATGTAACCAACAAAGTTTGTGTGTTGTTTTGGTAGAATGAAGCCGTGAAAACGCGATACTTACGGGAAAAGGGAGAACCATTCATGTTTGAAGCCAACGTGAACCATATTGTAACCAAAGTCACTGAGTACCACCAGTTGGGGGAATCGGAAACGGATTCTTCTTAAGAAGATTGATAGTTTAGTGTAATTTGCTTAGGTTTTTAGGGTATCCAGTTAGGTATTTCGTAAGGTTTTGTGGGTATACCTCTATGTAAGCCCTCACGAGACTATAACTCGTCCACTTGGGCCACCAAGTGGTTTAAAGGCTTGATGCACGTGCTAAGTGCATTCGTTGTTCCGTCGACAAGGATTACGTTCGAAATAAATTATAGTTCCGGCTTAGTATGTAAACATATTTCAATTGCCTAATGATTCCGGCTTAGTATGTAGTATATTAATCTATGCCGGTACCTAGTGCCGGCATTTACGATAAGTTTATATCAATGCCGGAATGTTCAAAAATCAGTGCACAACGGCTATTTTTTTGAACCATAAACCGGCTTTAGAGTGCCGGCATTGATTGTAGGTCACTGACAATGCCGGCACTAAATAGCCGTTGCGCAATCATCTATATAATGCAATGGATTCACCCATTGCACTTGATACCTCCAATGGAAAATACTTCATCAACTACCGATTCCATCATTGCCATGGAAAAAGAAAAACTCAAGAAGAACAAACTATCCACTCCGTTGGGAAATCAATTATCAACCACCAACTCAGTTTCCCTTATACTAGAAAAACTTAAAAGGAAGGGAGAAACCACCAAGTCAATTGCCGCAATGGAAGAAGAGATACTTAAGAGAAAAAGAGAAGAAGAAGAGGAAGCAAAGCTTGAACATTATCGCAAAGAAGCTAAAGAAATCCTTAAACGCCAAAAACAATCTAAGATAGAAGCGGATGTCGAGGAAGAAACCGAGTGGATTAAAAATTACTACAAAGTATCCGATTTCCAGAAGATCACCGCCCTTCGAATCTTTTTGGGGTCTTGTTAGGACTGGTCCTTACAAGAATAACTACTTTGAAGGTAAGAAAGGCCGAATGGACTACGGTGATCTCTATGTACAAAATCGAACAATTGCACTCATAAAGTTATGTCGTAAATACAACGAGTTTCTTGCAAGATACAGAGGGAATAGGTTTCAAGCTCAGGACGCATATACCAAATGGAGAAAAGAGCCTTTTAGGCATTTCGAAGCGGCAATGCTTATTGAATCTCGTTCCAAGAAATGATGTTAGGTGCAATTGGTTTGAGTTAATGTTTTTAAGTTTATTTACATAAGATTATGTGGTATATGTTATTTATTTCATCAATTTTCTTTCCTTTGCCGGCATCGAAAAATAAACCAAATACTATACCGTTACCCGTGCCTCCGTTGAATTCTGCTCACCAAATACTTATTGTCATAATACCGGCATTGAATTGTTCCATTTGTCAATGCCGGCATTCTGACGGTTATAAACACAAGTTATGTGGAAGTTACAAAACTCATTCATTCCACTTATTTGACGGTTACAAACTAATTTATCCCACTTATTTGGCGGTTACAAAATCCTTAATACCAGTTTATGCGTCAGTTACACACTCCTTCATTCTATTTAAGTGACGGTTTTAGAAAGGAAATCATTCATTCTACGCCGGTACACCTGTTCCGGAGTAGACAATATAAAACACAACTATGCCGGCACTGGCATCAAAATATGATTTAATGTTTACAATTCACACTTCCAAAAAAAAAAATTTTTTTGCGTACTAGTGAACAACATACATCAAAATTATTCATCGTCGCTTCCACACGTATGAAGTTGCATCTTCTCCTCTTGGAGAGGTTTTTTTGATAAGGCCAACGCATCCCAAAATTGGTGATTCTCCTCATACAATGCCATCCATCCCTTCCAGATATTGGGATCTAGAGCCTTGTTTTTAATCATCCCACAAACAGGTGGCAATGGACAATTTTCTTTGAGTTTTAGAATAACGAAATGATTACCGTTCATGAACGCCAAAACAACTCTTCTCTTCTTAAGGGATCCTTCGCATTTTTGCCACTTTGGGGTAAATGTACATTCTACGGTGGGGGTAAAATAATGAACAACACATCTAAATGTATCCGCCACGAGATGCCCACAAAGCGGCATTCTCATCCAATATTCGAGGAAGGAAGAAAGTTCATCTGTTGTTCGGGCCCCAATACTTGAGCATGCATATCATCAAACCCCTCGCCTTCACCAAGCAATTGCTCATAAAAGCTCCTCTTGTTCACAAGTTGTTCGGCCATCCTCGTTCTAGCATATTTGCATGGTGTCATACCTCTACTAACCGCCGTGTCAAAGATTCCTAATTGTTCGATCACGACATGATAGCCACAATTTCCATCTCCGTCGACATCATCCGTATATAAAATATACTCGCGAATAACCTCAGGAAGTTGGTCTATGTAAGACTGTATCTTGGTATGATAACTTCTAATTGTCCTACCTGTTCTGGGATCCTTATACATCTTCATATTACCCTTTTGTAACAATAATATATCCAAACCATCCTCTGCAATCTCTACACTTGCAATGTCTTCGATATGTGATGGGAGTCCGTACTTCCTTGGCCTACCCCTTCTCCTTCGAACTAAAACTACGTCAACTTTGCTATCACTTTGGTTTGTCACCTCCGCTAGATCGACTATGGGTATGGCTTCGGAATGGTCACCTTGTTGTTCTTTGTCACTAGATGATGTTACTTTTGGCGGCCTACCCCTTTTCCTTGGAACCTCCGCTAGATCGACTATGGGTATGGCTTCGGAATGGTCACCTTGTTGTTCTTTGTCACTAGATGATGTTACCTTTGGCGGCCTACCCCTTTTCCTTGGAACCTCCGCTAGATCGTCTATGGGTATGGCTTCGGAATGGTCACCTTGTTGTTCTTTGTCACTAGATGATGTTACCTTTGGCGGCCTACCCCTTTTCCTTGGAACCTCCGCTAGATCGGCTATGGGTATGGCTTCGGAATGGTCACCTTGTTGTTCTTTGTCACTAGATGATGTTACCTTTGGCGGCCTACCCCTTTTCCTTGGAACCTCCGCTAGATCGACTATGGGTATGGATTCGGAATGCTCACCTTGTTGTTCTTTGTCACTGGATGATGTTACCTTTGGCGGCCTACCCCTTTTCCTTGGAACCTCCGATGAGTTGGCTTTTGGTGTGGATACGGATTCCTGGGTTAGTTGTTGACTTAGCGGTTCCTTCGGCGGCCTACCTCTTTTGTTTGGAACCTGCGCTTCCACAAACCTTTGTTCCGAAATCTCACATGCGGTTAGATCTCGTTTCTTACTTGCCGCGAGTTCTTCTTCACGTTGAGTCATTTCTTTCAATTCTACCCTTTGTTTTTTCCTTTTTGTTTTAGTTTGTGGTCTTCATGTTGGATCTCCCTTTCTTGGCTCTTCGCTTTGTACGATCCATGGACGAGCAATTAGCCTTAGTTGGCTCAACAAGACTTGTCGGCTTACCGAGGTGCCACGAGAGTAAGCTTCGAAGAATTCCTTTGCTTCGTTCGTATCCCATGGAGATTGCCCGGGATCTCCCGAAGGGGGAGGGTCGAAAGATAGTTGCTTCCAAAACGGATCAATAACCTCCAAAGGTATCGAGTTTTCATACTTCACAAGCATATGACGACATGGAAGCCCCAATGAAGACATGTCGGGACAAATACACACATCACCCGGTTTTCCGTAATTTTTCTCATATTCCATTTGTCTCATCATATGTTTTATTGCCCAATGAGAGACGTTGAATTCTATTCCTTGGAGAAAGTTACCATAACGAAGAAATGGAGTCATCCTTTCCATTGAGCTTTTCTCAAAAGCCTCCTTGATCCTATTGATATCTTGCTTAAAGTATTGCTCCATTGCCTCGGTGACCGTAACCACATTGCCTTGACCGGATTGGATGAGATCTTTAAATCTCCCATGAGCGGCCTCAGCTGCACTAGTTGCTTCCGTCTTGAAGTGTCTATACCTGTTTGTCCATGCACGTACAAATTTTTCCTTAAACTTATCCAACCATTGAGTCCGACAATACCAGACGGCGGTCGGATAAACTTCGTTCCAATCGGCAATAAACTTCTCCAATCTCTTTTCGTACATAACCTCGGTAAGAGACCAATAAACTTTCTCCCAATCTCTTAGAAATTCCAACCACTTTTTATGATTTTCCGCATGTTCTTTGTCCACTCGCTCCTTTATCTTGCCTCTCTCATCTTCTTCTTCTTCGGGGGATAGTTTGTTCTTTCGAACATCTTCCTCTAGTTGTACCATCATTCTCTTCTTAATATCCGCCTTTGCGGGTTCAAACAAGGCATGGCAAGTTTTTATCACATTATTACGTATATGATATGTACATAGGAAATTTTGTGCGTCGGGAAGACGTCGGATATTGCTCTCATTAATGCGGCATCGTTATCGATTACGATGACCATCGGAAGTTGATTTTCCGGAAGAACAACTTCAATTGTCGTAATGCCCAATGATAATTATGGTCCCTCTCGTTTTCCATTAAACACCAAGCCAATGTGAATGTTACCTTGTCCGAGGTTTGCCCCACGATGTTGAATAACGGCATATTGTATTTGTTTGTCTTGTAGGTGCAATCCATCAAAAGAACACCACAACATGTATTTGCCAAGCTGTGAAAGCAACGGATGCGAAATGAATATTTGAAGGGGCTTGTTGTCGGGCCCTCTTTTAATGATACGCGTGTAGTTGTGATCCCAAGCTATCTTCTCAAATTCTTGCATAACGGACCTCCCTTCCCATTCCACCCTCCTAATAGTTGCTTGTGCACTATAAATTGTACGTAGAGAAGACACGTTAGTCTCGTCCTTTTCCTTGAAGCCTCGAGAATTTGTCTCGGTTTGATAAGTGCTTTGGTCAATCTCTTTACATCCTCGAACTCGTCGGGTTTTAGCTTCGCAACTAAGGAGTGACCAACAAAATCTTTCGGATCCCGATGGTTATGACAGCCACACAAAACCTCACGGTCCCAATTGTTCATGTCATTTAAACGGAATACAAGCTTAAAAGGGCAATCATTCTTCCTCGTACGAGTCTTGTATACCCTATTAGTCTTCTTTGGATATACATAATCCTTTCTCTTGTGGCTATTCTTCTCCTTGTATTTCCCACTTCTCTCGCAAGCCATCTCAAAACGCCTATTCGAACCTTCGGTGTTCCTCACCAACACACACATGTTCTTAAGAGCCGTCTCTTTAGCCCAAGCGATTGCTTCCTTTCGATCAGTTATTCCCTACATAAGAACAATTTCGCATTCATTAGAAGGTTCACTACTAGCAATCCATTAGTAATGTTCAAGATACTAGGTGAAAAGTATTATTTGGTCACATACGGGAGGGATTTTATAGCATTCCGACGTATCCCGATAAAGCGGCTTTGCATTTGTTGGATCAATATATGGCACCACCTAAGGATCGAATGAAAATTAGTTCCAAACAACATTAAAACACTATGCCGGAAACCTGTACGGCATGCTCGACAATTGTTAGGCATAGTCTAAGTTTACCAAAACGGAAGACCAAATTTGAAACCTATTAGGCATATGTGTTTCGTAAGACTACAACGTAGGAAGCAATGATGCTTTGGCATTATCGTAACATATTGTTCCAAGCCGGTACAAAATTCCGGCATTGTAAAGTAATCGATATTGAATGCCGGAATTTAGCTTTGGAAAACATTTATTCTGCATGTTTTTTGTAGGTACCGGCATTGAAAAGTTGTAACTTAACAACGCCGGTTTCTGTTGCGGCATTATCGATAGTGATAGTACCACGCCGGTACTAAATTCGGCGTTAATGTTTATTAAGTTTCAATGCCGGTTTTTGGTTTGGGATGGAATTGTTTCTGTATGTTTTTCATTCAATACCGGCATGGTAGACGATAAATGAAACCATCTTAGGTTGAATATTCCGTAGTATATTCCTTGTTAGGTAAAAAGGTTAACTCTGTACTAGGCATAGTTTTTGGTCGAATTCTATGCTTAGGTTGATAATTCAAATTGGGGGATATAAGTGTACCGGCATGGTCGTAGTATGAATACAATGCCGGTACTTGGACTACCGGCATGGTATTCATACAACTACCATACCGGCACCGAGGTTTTTTAGTTGAAAAAATGGCGGGTTTAAAGAAAAAATTGGATTTTTCGACATCTTAACAGCTTTACCTGTGTGTTGGGGATGCTAGTATGTTGTGCAAGTTTACTTTCTTGTGTTGGTTCTTCATGAAACTCTCCATACTCGTCAAAATCATCATTCAAGGGTGTTGGCTCAACAATGAGTTGCAATTGAGAGTTGTTGTCGTTAGCTGAAGATTCAAGATATGCTCCTTGTTGTAGTTCAGCTAAAGATTCGGCGGCAAGACAATCCTCTCTTCACAATCATCCTCCATTTTCCACAAAAAATTTTTTTCTCTCAAAATATTTTTCCCTCCTTCTACTCTCACCTCACTCACCTAAAAACAAATAAAACACACACTAATCATTTAACAAAATCTTAAGATTTTACTAATTATTATTAACCACTAAACCTGATTAGTGAGGGGTAGATTAGGATTTAAAAAAATACTTAGATAAGGGGTGACCCAGAATTGATATCTGGATCCAGTTTTTGTCCTTTTCTTGTATCCCCCGATTACTTTTTATATCCCCCAATTGCGCGTTCTTTGTAATGCACACATGCTGCAAATTAAAAAGTGTTTTTAACTGACGATTTGATTGTGGGAGCGCCACGTGTACCATTTCAATAAAACTGAATAAAAATAACGGAAACATAAAACCCCATTTTATCAGAGAAGAAAAAGAAAAGGAAAACAATCTGTGAAAAACCAAATCAAACAAGAAAAATCAAAAACCTTAACCCTAACCGAAAACAAAATTCTTCAGAAATTCTTCATAATCAAACGTCATTGATGAGTGCAGTAGCAGTACATTATGGTGATTCCGTAAAAAAACTTGATGCAAAGAGAAAAGCAGTAGAAGAACCGAAAAAATCGACGTCAATTGAAGCAGAAGAAAGTACAGAATCACCAGCACCTAATACGATATCAAAATCATCAAAGATTACCATAGATTCAACATCATTTGTAGTAGCAGAAACTTCAAAATCCTCACCACCTAAGAAGAAATTAAAACAAACAAAGAAACCAAAGACAACAACGGGTTTAACATTTGTTAAAAAAAACAAAAGGGCATGTTCTATGTGTTTTTTATGAAACTTGTTGTTGGTGTGTACAGATCTGTGCACCACCATGTTGTTGCAGTGATTCATGTCATGTTATTATATGTGTTTTGGAGTGGTTTTTATGATATTTACTGTTGGTGTATACATATTTGTACACCACCATGTTGTTTGCGATTATTCATGGCCCGTTAAATGCGTTTTTGAGTAGCTTTTACAAGATTTGTTGTTGGTGTGTACGATAAGTGCATAATGTACATGTTTTGATTGTCAATTCTATACTTGTTTTAGCTTTATTTCTTGCATATCACCTTGTATTATGATTGTTTTCTATTTTTAGGTGAATTATCCAAAAATAATTGAAAACAACTACAAAAGAGCTAAGAAGTGAAGCACTCCAAGTATCCAAGTGTCTAAAGCTAAGAAAAGAATTCATTGCGACATGAAATAGAGAAAGAAGTCAAGTTCCATAAAAGAAGAAGGGCCAAGACCAAATTCAACTTTCTAAAATCAAGAATTTCTGGGGTTAGTGCCATCAAATTTGGGGAATTCTACCTTAGGTCTAGGTTGTTGAAACTGATTTTGCTCATGATGAATAACATAATTATGAGGCTGAATAATATTTTCACCTGGAATAAATGGATTACCGTTTGGTGGAGGGCCCAAAATTCCGCCACCCAACTGATTGTCTCGATTTAAATTCTTCCCACCTGAAACTTCAATATAACGGTTCATCTGAGATTCAAGAGCGGCATTAATTACAGTCATGAACTCCGTCGTTGACTTAACTTGAGCTTCTTTAATCTCAAAGAATCGATTTCAAAAGCGCATCATATTGAATCTGTAGAATCGCTTCCGAGATTTAGTAAGCTCATCCATCTTCTTATTCGAATGCTTGAGCCTTAGTAAGTTCATCGATTTTCTTCGTAAGTTCTTCAACAACAGCTTTGTTAGCCATTCTAGGTCCAAGAATTAGATGCTCCTGATACCAATTTGTAGTGGTCTAAGCTACAAAGAGTGAATTTAGACGGATTGAGATAAGAAAAAGGGAAGAACACAGGTTGAAAGGAAGGAAGAGGGAGATATTTGATTAAGAAGATAATTGTTTTGTTAATAATATATTCCCAATGAACGGAAGGCTACAAATATCAATCTCACAGTCTCACCTACCACTCAACAATACAAGCTACACCCAACAAAACATAAAGGCACCACACTAACAAGACTAGTGGGCTTATGAAAATTCCCCAAATCCCACAGCTTGTTGATTAGAGACGAACCAAAAACAAAATTTACATCCACTGACTAAGAAGTAAGTGTATAGAGAAAAGATAGGACATTGGTGTAGACCTGTTTACGAACATCAGCATTTTCATAGCTAAGAAGTTGCACAAGCTTTGGAACAACATTATGTCGAATCACAACTCGTGTATGCTCTGATGTGCCTGCTGCAATATTCGTCAAAGCCCACGATGCCTCAAACTGCTCACAGAAAATACATAAGCTTTAATTGAGGTTAAACAAAAAATTTGCAGCTTAAATTAATCTAGTTAAAGAGGAAAATCATGAAGTAGTTCATACATGGAGTTGATGAAGATCGTTCCTTGCAAGAAATTCTATGAGTTGTGGGACAACACTGGCTTTAATTACCTTATGAATCGGTGGTAACGCTCTATATATATATAATCACAATTGAGTGAGTAAAGAAAAAAAAATTTTAATAGATACTTTTATAAAAAAATTAGTGTTAGAGTTGCATACCAAGAGATAAAAGCTTCCAGAATTTAGTGGTCGACTCCAATGGTAGTTGATAAGAGCAACTACAGTGGACGACCAAAACTATAATTTTGGTCCAGAAACCAAGCGTATTGGGACGACTAAAACTAAATATAGTCGAGCTTTTTTATTGTTTCAGAGTATATTTGGTCTCAGACCAGAACCAAAACTATATATGGTCGAGCGGAGACTAAAGAGTTCGTCTGGTGTGGGGCGTTGATATTATAACCGCTTGGAATGGGGCGAAGATTAAATGTGCGCATGAGGGTGAAGCGAACATATAAAGTCCGCCCACTTAATATAAACCAATATATTAAGTCACACACACTTCTAGTACGTGTGGTGAATCTCAGCAGGCGAAAGTATAAAGTCCGCCTCACTTGGGCGGACATATAATGTTCGTTTGACCAAAATTTGATTTTTCCCCATTATTCTCTACCACTGACCAAACCCAAAAAATTTGGTTTATAGTTTGGTTTTACTCTTTGGTTTACTCGTATGACTGTGGACGCTCTAAGCTACACCGAATGGGATATGCAAACCAGCAATAAGATTTTATTGTCAAACTTAAACAATTTTGTCGGATAACCACCCTCCCAACGACTCTTGAAGATGGATAGGTAGATCCCAATGATATAATATTAAGTATCGCTACAAACCTGCAGAACAAAAGATATTCAACTAGGCAGTTTAATCATCAATAGAAGGGATACCCAAGTTATAAACAAGGACCTTTATCAAGCAGAGCATTGATATTATTGTAGTAGGCAATTCCTTCCTTATTGACTTTCATTCCCAAACCATCCGTGCTTACAGAATGTGACCCATACTTAGTTTCATAAAGTGTGTCGGAAGTTGAATAATGAAACGAAAGGGAGTGAGATTATTTTACTGTAAACATCTCATAAGACAATAATAAGCAACATTTAAATTTGACAGGGCAGCAGATCAAATACCAGGGAAAATAAGATACCATCATACGGAAAAGCGATAAGCACCAAAACCCAACTTGGACATAAGTTCAACATCTTCCTATAAAAGGAAAACATACTTCATCTTATTCTTTATAAAAAAGTATAACAAGCGTAATTGAATTTTGGTACTAGTGCAAGAAGAATACCCAGAACTTCTTAACAACATAGAGGTATCATTTAGTCGCCAAATTGGACAAGTACCAAATCCTTAAGTAAATTCATTACCTTGTAAAGATGATACTGATCAACTGCAATGTCCTTATTACTTCCATCTAAGATGTTTCCTAATACAATATTCAAGATTTCTTCAAAACAACCATACCGACACTGCTTCCATGTGTACAAGGATCTAACACTAAGACAAATAGTCACAACTGCGTTCGAAATGGTCTCACGCACCTTCTTTGCGTGTAAAAACATCCCAAATACTATCACCTCTGCCTCCTATTTACTAGCTCCTTCAACCTATAAAAACACAACACACTTTCATTTTCTCATCCCACAGATCAACTTTTTACATTGCACATTACGGGTACTCCAAAAAATATGTTAATCCCAAAATTCATCCCCCTCTGGAAGATCACATATAAATTCCAATTTTATCAATTCAAATAATCTCTAACAAGTGTGATTCAATAGTATTCAATAAGCAAAATTCAGAAGAATCTAAGTCTATTGAAGGTCTGGGGTCCGACTATCTTTAGCTATAAACAGTGTAGATCTCAACTATTTTCAATTAGCTTTCACAAATTTCTTAGCAAAAAAATTTATAACTTCCCTCGACTAATAAGAACCAAAATGTATGTAATAATCATTCAATCAATAACAAAACCAATCACAAAAGTATCAAATTTTGAGCTGAAATAAAGAATGGGTTAGTAAATTTGTTAAATTGGTTACATGATAAGCAGAAATTGCAACACCAAATAGAAAGTTTGGAGGGAAATCCTTACGAGAAACAAAAGACCAGCATTGTCTTCATCTAATTAAACCGTTATCTCTCGGAGAATACTGAAATTAGATTCAAGAATCATCTTCTTAATCGTTTCTGTGTAGTTTCCGGAAACTCCATCTGGTTTTATCATCGCTAGCGTCTTCTCCTTTTCAATACTTCTTCCATAGCTACTGAAAATCGAAAACCAATTGAAAAATGAAACCCTAGATTGAATTTTGAACAAAATCAGATCGAGATGGAAATGAAGATGAGAATAAAATTAAAGTAAAGATAAAATGAAATCGTTTCCTTCCAATTAGAGAGATCGAGATGAAAAATAGAATCGGTCATCGTAAAAAAAAATGACGAAGAAATCAATAAGAAAAGCAGGAAAAAATGGATTTATATAGAAAAACAATGAAAAGATAATGTCTTATACCTGATGATAGTCAACGAAGCAATTAGCTATCAAATTAATTGATTTTGGATTTCCAGAACAAAATTAATTTTCTAGGTTTAGAAATTTTTTAGATTTTTGAGAATAGATCGATATTTCTGGGTTTTGATTACTGAAATAAAAGTTTTGATTTGGTTAGGAAATCTAAAGAGATCTTTGGGTTCGATTTTGAGAGAAGGTTTTGACCTCTGGGTTAATGAAGGAGAGGTTCTAGATTTTTCTTCCAACAAAAACTCTCTGAAAATAAGAGAGAGAATAAAAAACCAAATTTGAGATTTTCTAAAAGAAAAAATCGACAAATTCTGAGATTAAAAAACAAGACTACTAAAAGCCCATAGAATTGATATTACATAAAAGCCATTGATGCACAACGTTTTAGACGTTTCAAAAAACGTTGTTCCATTTATTTTACTTATTAATAAACTAGTATTATTTATTTTGTGCAACGTATTTTCCGGTGTGCAACGGATATAGACGTTTCAAAAGGGTGCAACGCCAATATCCGTTGCACACCCACGAAATTGAAATGTTGCAAAATACAGGATATGGTGTAGTGATGGGGACCCCAGTTTGGCTCTCAATTTAGCCGTTTGCTCCTCCGGTGATCGTATTTCACTTGTAATTCCTACAAATTACTTCAAACTATATTATTAGCGAAATTAGAGTCCTAGCTAGTGTAAATATTGATAAACATGAGCATAGAGATTCTAATGTGGATGTGAGAATAATTCTCTGTGTATTCATTGATAGGCAATAGCCTGATTTATACATCTTTACACAACTAGATAAGGCAAATAAAAGATACACCTAACAATATCTAGGATATATACAACAAGAATATATATGCAGTTACAACTAAATAACAACACAATAATGTCAAGATATATAATATCTTGACCATATCTTAACACCCCCCTCAGACTCAATGTGGTGGAGTACACATCTTGAGTCTGGAAATTAAGAATTGAAGACGAGCTGCAGAGTGAGTCTTGGTGAAAAGATCAGCCACTTGAAATTCTGATTTGACATGCGGAAGAGTGATTGTACCTTTCTTAAAATGATGACGAGTAAAATGACAATCTATCTCGATATGTTTCGTACTTTCATGGAAGACATCATTGTGTGTAATTTGAATAGCAGCCTTGTTATCACAATACAGTGGTGTAGGAGCAGAAATCAGAACCCACATATCACAAAGAAGCCACAGTAACCAAATGAGTTCAGATGTGGTGTGAGCAAGAGCTCTATACTCTGCTTCAGCACTTGAACGAGAAACCACACTTTGCTTCTTACTTCTCCGGGAAATCAACGAGTCTCCAAAGAACACACAGTAGCATGTAATAGATTTTCTGTCTGTAATGTCCCCAGCCCAATCGGAATCTGAGAAAGCTTGAAGAGTGAGATCAGACTTGGATGAGAAACACAAACCTTGATGAAGAGAACCCTTGATATATCTCAGAATTCTGAGAACATCTGCATAATGAGTAGACCTTGGAGCAAACATAAACTGACTGACTATGTGAACTGCATGACTTATGTCTGGTCTCGTAATGGTCAAGTAATTCGGACTACCTACTAGTTGACGATACAATGTTGGATTTGACAATAGAGTCCCATCTGTAGGACTGTATTTTACATTCAACTCAAGAGGTGTGTCAGTTACCTTATTGTCAGACATCCCCTCGCACGCATTTGTAGAATCTCGGATGCATATTTGACTTGTGATATGAAATAACCGGTGGGTGACATGCCAACTTCAATGCCAAGAAAGTAACTTAAGGATCCAATATCTTTCATCTTAAAACAATCGAGGTATGATTTGAGTTCGGTAATACCTTGTTGGTCCTTTGCGCATTAATAACCATGTCGTCAACATACAAGAGAAGAATGACAATTCCTTTTTCTGACGATCTGACGAACATAACTGAATCATAGAAGCTTTGTGTGAAGCCATACTGGAGAATCGCATTGCTAAACTTCTCAAACCAAGCACGAGGTTCTTGTTTGAGTCCATATAATGCCCGTCGAAGCCTACATACTTGATTAGGTTCATGAGGCAAACCAGGAGGAGGTTGCATGTAAACCTCTTCTTGTAACTCACCATGAAGAAAAGCATTTTTCACGTCCATTTGATGGAGCCCCCATTGTCGTCTTTGCAGCAGCAACAACAAGTAATGTACGAAATGTAACCATTAAGCCCCTTTGGTGCAAATGTTTCTTCATAGTCAACTCCATACTCTTGTGTATAACCTTTTGCAACAACTCGTGATTTACATCGTTCAAACTCACCATCTGACTTGGTCTTCACTTTATAGACCCATCTGCTTCCAACAACTGATTTTCCGGAGGAAGATCCACCATTTCCCATGTCCCTACACTTTTTGTGCATGTGCTTCTAATTCATCATCCATTGAATCTTTCCATTACGGAATGGTTGCAGCTTCTCTCGTATGTTTTTGGTTCATAAAATGACAAAATAGAAGACAAGGAACAATGATAGTCTGCATACTTAGCTGGTGGTCTTCGATTGCGAGGTGGCAAAGAATTTTCTTCAGAATCAGGATCTCGTTCCTGAGCTGCACTGTCAGGTTGATTCGTAGAGTGGTCTCGGTCATCAGTATTTGGTGGATCAACAACTAGAGGACATGGACTTTCAGGAGCAGATATAGAAAAAGTGCTAGTATTGGATTCACTAGGGAATGGATCAGAATAAGTGAAAGACTCAAAGATGATGATTTGCTGCTTGGAAGTGACCAAAATGGAACTTTCTCCCAGAATGTGACATGACGAGAGACACGAAGCTTTCTATTAACTGGATCATAACAATGATACCCTTTTTGTTCAATACCATAACCAAGAAAGACACACAAGACATTCTTTTGACCAAGTTTATGACGTTCACGTTCTGGAAGGAGTACAAAACAAGTTGAACCAAAGACTCGAAGCTCAGAATAGTTTGGTTTCTTACCATAGAGATGCTCATAAGGTGATATTCCTCCTATGACAGCTGTTGGAACTCTATTGATGGTGTAGACTGCAGTAAGGACTGATTCTCCCCAGAAATTTGAAGGAACTGAACCAGAAATTAACTGGGTTCTAGCGGTCTCTATAATATGACGGTGTTTACGTTCTGAAACTCCATTTTGTTCTGGGAGTTTCACTACATGACAGTTGAAGAATGGTGCCTTGGGTTTTAAGGAATTCTTTGAATGGATTGGAAATATATTCCCCACCCTGATCAGCACGAAAAACTTTGATCACTTTACCAAACTGAGTTTTTATCATGGTTGAGAAATCAACATATAACTTAAGAAAATCTGCTATAGAGCTGAATAGATATACCCATGTATAACGCGAATAATCATCAATAAAACTGACATAATACAAAGCACCTCCCTTTGACATAATTGGAGATTTACCCCAGACATCAGAATGTATAAGAGCAAAAGGTTCAGTTGAAATAGAAGTGTTAAGATTAAAAGAAAGAGCTGGTTGTTTTGCCAGTTTACAAGAGATGCAATTTGGTTCTTTATCTAATTGAGTATCTCCTAGTAAACCCTTATTGATCATATATGAAAGACGAGAAAAGGAAACATGACCTAACCTAGAATGCCAAGACATGAAGGGAGATATTGACACATGTGCAGTGGGAGTAGCAGCTACGACATGACTTTTAGATTCTGCTGAGAGAACAAGAGATTGAAGGAGATACAACCGACCAACTCTACGGCCTATCCCAACTAGCTTCCCGGTTTTGAGATCCTGTATAACACAACCAAAAGGAAAACAATATGTGTTATAACCTTGATCACACAGTTGACCAACTGAAATAAGGTTCATTGTAATATTTGGTACAAGAAGCACGTCTGGTACATAAAAGTTATTTGAATTTTTGACCAAGCCTATATGACTTGCAGTTACTGTTGATCCATCGGCTGTATGAATCTTAGGGGTGATGATAGGATGAAGACTTTCAAAAAACTTCTGATTAAAAGTCATATGGTTTGATGCTCCTGAGTCGAGAAACCATTCTGTTGAGTAAATACCTGAGGAGATAGAGAAGACAAATGCAGCTGTAGGATTGTTACCAACTGAGAGTGCTTGTTTAATCATCTCTGAATATCGCAAGATTTGGTGTAGAACTACCACCGGTACATCTAACGAGATGAGTTTGATGTTGATGCATGTGAGACTGGGGCTGCCATGAATCTGGTTGGTGCACTGGGCTTGTTTCCTCCATTAGCATTGATTCTTCTCATGTTTCTTGAAGTTGGTGAGGTGCAAAATCTGGATAAATGACCAAGTTCCTTACAATACCCACACTGTGTTGTGGGTGTATCAGGTATTATTGGAGGATATGAGGAATTTGCTGATGGAATATTGCAATTCCTTGCAAAGTGCCCAAAAGTCTTGCAATTGTGACACTGCACTTGAGACATGTCACGTTGCACTGAAGCACTTGAGTTTCTTGAAAAGTTATTTGAACTTGAACGTGTAGGCACAACAAACACTCCTGATATCTCCGGTGTGATTCTTTTTCTTGTTTCTTCTGCAATAAGTTCAGACAAAGCAGCTTCCACAGTTGGAAGAGGTGATCGATGAAGAATAGATGCTCTAACAGACTCAAACTCATCACGTAAAGCCATTAGAAGTTGAACTAAACGTGTTTCCTCTCTATATTTCTGCCACAGTTCCAAATTTACAGTCCATTTTGGTTCCATAAGTGCTAAATGATTCCAGACTATAGACATCTCGGAATGAAAAAACGAAGCTTGATCGATCATGTGGTTGCTTCATAGATCTAATATCTTGTTCAAGTTTATATCTCTGAGCAAAGTTAACTTGTGTGTACCTTTTTGAAAGAAAATCCCATGCATCTTTGGCTACCTCGAAACTGGTGAGTTGCATACTTATAGAAGGAATAACCGTATTTCCAATCCAAGTGAGAATCCTGTTATTGTTAATCTCCCATTCTTCTTTTAGATCCTTTGTTTGTACTTCTTTTCCTTTGTCATTAGAACTGCTTGCTGTAGGGGCTTTTTATGTACCATCGACATACTTCCACATACTCTTTCCTTTAAGAAAACTCCTCATGAGGAATGACTAGTGGTTGTAGTTGGTTCCATCAAAACGAACAGTGATAGGTTGAGAATCTTCTCTTGACATGATTACTATGTTTTCTATGGGTTGTATTGCAGCGGAAACTGGTTCTCAGATCTTTCCTAGCTCTGATGCCATGATAAACATGAGCATAGAGATTCTAATGTGGATGTGAGAATAATTCTCTGTGTATTCATTGATAGGCAATAGCCTGATTTATACATCTTTACACAACTAGATAAGGCAAATAAAAGATACACCTAACAATATCTAGGATATATACAGCAAGAATATATATGCAGTTACAACTAAATAACAACACAATAATGTCAAGATATATAATATCTTGACCATATCTTAACAAATATGAGAGTAAAAATGTCGCATTTACGTGCATATCATGGTGCTGCTTTGGTTAGGTAAGCTTCCCCTGGTGATTTGTGTTGCATGTAACTTCAATTCTAGTGTTTGCAAATAACTTCGTCTTGCTACAATCCTTTGAGTTACCTTGTGTGTGCTCTTGTCGTATCATGCAATGATTGTATCTTGTATGCAGGATCTTAGTAGTGTGGGAATCCTTCTAAGGAGAGGATGTGTTGAAATATTCTCATTTTTGGGTGATGCTTCTACCACCAACGTCACCAGAAAAATCCCTAGATCGCCATATAGAAGATACATGGACGCAGGAATGTAAAAGTACTCTGCTTGCAACTGTTGTTCTATTTTATATACTTTCAACCTTGTTGGATGCTTGCTTTGGTATTAATTCAATATCGGGCTTCCATTTTTGGTTGTCCATTAAATCAGGAACTTAAACGGTAACAGACCAGCAACACCAACTAGAAGTTCTCCTCAAGTTTTCTGTGACACTAATACTTAACTTGAAATGGTATATGTTTTGAAGGTGTGTTCGCATTTGGTCCCAAGCTGTACACAGGCATTTTGTGTGCTTTTAAATTTAGTTATTACCTTTTGTACTATCTGGGTTGTTCTGTTGCCCAGATTCTATTTCTGAATCAATTAAACATCTTATTGACATATATGTAAGAATCTATGATGCATCAATGTAAAATTTTGTTACGAAAGTGTGATTGTGCAAATTTATACAATCTTAAGTTTAGTTTCTGGTTTTGTGTGAATGGTGTAAATTTTTATTGTTGTGGAGAAATTTTTAATTTTTTGTGTGAATGGTGTAAGATTTCTGAGAAACTGAAATCCGGTAACGGCCACCGGTACCGGATAATTCTGAACGACGACAAATTTTTATGACGCCAAAAATTTGTGACCCTACTAGTAACGACGGATAGTCGCCCGTCACAAATGCGTATTGGTGACGGTCTATTGGCTATTAGTGATGGTTTTTTCCTATTTGTGACGGTTCAAAAACCGTCACTAAAAGCACTCTGTTTTGTAGTGGATTTGGCCATAATCAAAACATGGTACGCCGAAAGTCGAGTTGTAGATCTCTCCCCCTTAAGGGTAAAACCCGAAACCTTTTGGGAGAAGATATATATTGTATAGGAGAGATTATGAGAATCGAAAGCGAAGAAGTCTTCAACAAATTCATGATAGGTATATAAGTCATCCAAAACAGGATAGTTTCCTTTCTAGTTATCCAACAACGGATCTCCAACGGTAGCCGTTTAGGCTTGTCCCTTCAACATCTTGTAAGTATTTTTATGGTTTATATAAGACTAGTAAGAAACCGATTGTTGTAATCGGCTTTAGTTATACACTAGATTTTTTTCTTCTTTTAACTTGATGTGCGCGGGGCCCTGCAGAGATGCACTGTTGATTTGGTGTGCGCGGGGCTTCACCCGCCCCGCGACGATGCATTTTTGATTTGGTGTGGCGGGGGAATACATTAAATAGGTGAAGAAAAGATAAGAAATATGTGTATATGTTATTTATTTATTTATTTTATTTTCAAATATGTGTTTTTAATTTGGAAAAAAAAAAGAGTCCTAATACGGTAGGTATACGATTTCTGAATTGAATTTGGACTTCCATAAAATTCCAAACACGGTAAGTTAAGTTTTTCTGTTGAGTTTGTAATTTTTAAACCAATCATACGATGTCAAGTGTCCTCACCAAAACAATCGTTTCACAAAAGCCACAAAATGGTTGTTTCGTCCAATAGAAAGTGAAGATTTCCACACCGTTAAACCTGAAAGTTTCTTTTGTCTAAGCCTTTAAGTCTTTAGATACATTAACCAATTTTGGATGCCCTGTGTGAATGAAAATTACCAACCAAAAATCGGTGACCCAGTCACTTTTCTGGGCTGATCCATCAGTGATCCAGTAAATTAACTAAAAACCGGCTTCCTTTGTGAAAACCGGTTGACCCGGCCGAGTTAACCCGTGCTTCAACGGGTTTAGTACGATTCAAATGGGTCAATATTTCCTTAAAAAAGTCAAAAAAAAAAAATGTTTGTTCTTAATTTCTAATGTTTAACTATAAATTTCCCTTGATCTATTTACATATCATTACAAACACCAAGTTAGGGAAAATACAGTAGAGCTAGAGATTAATTGAATTGAATAAAAAAGAAGAGACATGAAACTTGGGAGTCCTCGTTTAATGCTTGAAAGGGTTCCCCTCGTCAATTTAGATTAGTGTTGCCGGAATAGGAGAATCATAAAGATACTAATAGAATCATAGAAAGAGATAATGATCCAACCCTCTGTAAGAAATTATAGTCAGAGAGAAAAGACCTGGGAAGAACTAAACGAAAGTTTAAGAAGCAGAACTATGGAGGCCAAGCGGATAAGGGTAGATGCTATGGGTAGAATCTTGGAGGCGGAGAGTATATGGTCTCTCTTTAATTTCTAGGTTTTGATAGATACAAATAGTGTAAGGGTCAAATGTCTATTAAACCCTTAAGAGTGCGTATGGTGTAAGCCTAATCAAGCACAAGTGTTGTTTCTTTAACCCTCCACGAGATCAACTTAGTTTGTATTTCCAAATAACTGACTCGTTTAACCCGGTCAAACCACTGGTTGGACTAGTAAGACCCTGACCCAGTTACCTAACCAGTTCGACGTCCGGGCCGATTTTCAGAACACACTATTCTGGCCGGTTAGGGTTGAAGTCTTGGCAGCTCTTATAGAAGTTATCACAAATGCTATGCGGGTCGAGCAAAAGGGTAAGACAAGGTTGGAGCTGCGGGCAATGTTTGGTTGTATGCAGCGAAAAAACCCTCTGTCAATGCATGAACTCGAGGTTATAGGTAGTCCCAACATAGCAAATGCAAGAATTCATGGAAGACACAACCCAAGTAGGGATGGTCATGGGGCGGGTATGCCAATCCCAGTCACTGCCCCGTTTGTAAAAAAAAATACCCATCCCCGTCCCGTTACCCATATGAATTGGGGCGGGGCGGGTATGGAGAATACCCATATGGGGAGGGTTTCCCATGGGTCACCCGTAACACTGATTTAATACATAAATTTGATTTTAATTAAAACTTAAATATGATTCAAACAAAAATAATAACGTAAGAACAATGCATTCTGAAATCTTAAATTCAGTAATTTATCTTAAAGTGAAGAAAAGAATTTGTTACTGACTTATCATTTTTTTCTGTTTTTTCCTTTCTCATTCTATCTTCGTCCACGTTAACCATTTCATTATCTGCTTCGTTTTCTCTAACTTATAGAGAATGTGTCTGATCACAAAAAAAAAAAACGAAAGTGATGAATGTACAAGAACGATCAAGAATATGATTCTCTACGGAAGCTTCTATTTTAGAAGCTGATTTCACTAAAGAAGAGGTTTTGCATGCTATCAGTGATTTAGCTAATGATAAAGCTCCGGATTCGGATGGTTTTCCTATACTTTTCTTTCAGAAGTGTTGGCGTTTCATCAAGGAAGATATTATGAGTACGGTAAATGAATTTTGCACTACAGGTACTATCAATTCTAAACATAACTCTACTTTCATTACTCTTGTACCTAAAAAAGATCATATTGAGACTATAAAAGATTGTAGACCTATTTGTCTTCTCACAAGCGTCTACAAGATCATAGCAAAAGTTCTAGCTACAAGGTTAAAACTTGTTATGGATAAGCTCATCTCCCCGGTACAATGTGCATATATTGAAGGTAGGCAAATAATTGATGGAACCCTTATTGCTAATGAGTTGGTGGACTCTAGACTTAGGTCTGGAAATCCACGGAATTGTGTGCAAAATTGATCTTGAGAAGGCTTTTGACAGAATCAATTGGAGATATTTGGAATTTGTATTACAACAAATGGGTTTTAGCAAGAAATGGCGTGATTGGTTGAGGTTTTGTTACTCTACTTCTTCCTTCTCAGTTCTTATTAATGGGTCTTCTTTCGACTACTTCACAAGTACAAGAGGTGTTAGACAAGGCTGTCCGGTTTCTCCTCTTCTGTTTAATATTGCTATGGAAGGTTTCTCTAGATTCATGGATAGAGCATCTAATCTAAGTTTATTCAGCGGCTTTTCTGTTTCCCCCACAAGCATCATAGTCAATCACCTTCATTATGCAGATGACACTATTTTCTTTGTGGATAATAACAAGGAAGAGATACATAACTTATTTTCGGCATTACATTGCTTTGAGTTCATTGCTGGTTTAAAGGTTAATACATCTAAAACAAGACTTATTGCTGTTGGAGATGTACCTGACTTACCTATCTGGGCAGAAGAATTTGGTTGTTCAACTGATTGCTTACCTTTTGTGTATCTGGGGATGCCGCTTGGTGCAAAGTCTGGATCGAAAGTAATTTGGGATCCAATCTTAGAGAAGTTTGATGCTAGATTATCTGTTTGGAGGAGGATTTCTTTATCTAGAGGAGGTAAACTTGCTCTTTTAAAATGTATCTTGTCTTCTCTTTCCACTTATTACTTTTCGTTATTTAAGGCCCCTGCTTCTGTTATCAAAATCCTAGAAAAAAAGATGCGAAATTTTTTGTGGGAGTACAAGGAGGGTGCAAAGACATCTCATTTAGTTAATTGGGACATAGTCCGTGCAACTAAAGAGAGGTGTGGACTTGGTGTTTGCAATCTTAAGTTAGTGATTCAAGCATTGTTGGCTAAATGGTGTTGGAGGTATGGTGTCGAAAAGAATAAACTCTGGTACAAAATTATAGAAGACAAATATGGATCCGATTTCTCCTTTTGGAATCCTGGTAAAATAACTCAATCCTATGGAGTTTCTTGTTGGCGGAGCATTGCGAAATGGCAGGTTTAATCTACGAGAAGCGCACATTGTTTTTACATTCGGGTAGAGCAATTGCTTTTTGGAATGACATATGGTGTGCACAAGTCCCTCTAGCAATTGTTTATCCAAATCTGTATAAGTTATCGATAGATAGAAACGTCAAGTTAGCAGATATGATATCTTCGGATGGTAATTGGAAGTTTGATTTCAAGAGAGTACTTCATGCTTCAGAGGTTGAAGATTATGCTGCTCTTCTCACTGTTATTGGCGACAACCCACCAACTCGGGATGGTCTGCCAGACACGAGAAGATGGAGACTAAACATCACAGGGGTCTTTACAGTCAAGTCTCCATATGCTAAATTGGTTAGTGAATTCGGTGTCGACAACTTTTCGTATCATTTTATTTGGAAGTCTGCAGTACCGCCTAAAATTAATATCTTAATGTGGAGTTTAGTTCATGGTAAGTTGAATACCATAGATGTACTTCTACACAAAGGTATGAACCTGTACAATTCATGTGCTTTATGTGAAATTGGTGTTGAGTCGCAAGACCACTTATTTCTCCATTGTAAGATTGCATACAAGATATGGTGTAGTCTTATCCCTAATACAGGTTGGGTGTGGGTTTTGCCCGGTTCTATGAAGATCTTAGCGAGAGATGTGGCATCACCGTTTATTTGGAACCTCGGTAATTACATATGGGATTTGATTAGGCGAGCAATTATTTGTACCATTTGGCGAGAACGAAATTGTAGACGTTTTGAATCGAATATCTTTATAAAACAAATGATGACTTGGTTCACGAAGCTAAATCTTGATGCTAGCTTGGGCAGGCTGCAAAGAGGACACCATGTTCACTTGAATTTCTCAAGTTCTGTGCTAAATACCTGGGACTCAATTTTCATGTAATCTGTTGCTTTCTTTTCTTCCTATGGTAGAAACTCTGTACATTCTCTTTCTTCTTAATACAACTTCTCTTTTGATCAAAAAAAAAAAAAAAACGATCAAGAATATGATAAATGAAAAAATGCTCGACTAAGTGGTGGAAGTATAAAAATTATACACATTGTTGCATAAAAGTCTAAACCCCTAAGTTATGAAACGTACGGGGTGGGGACATTGAATCCCGTCCCCACCCATCCTCGTAGCTTAGGTTTCGGGTATTACCCATACCCGATCCCATCCCCATTTGTGCGGGTAAAACCCTACCCAAACAGGGCGGGTACCCACGGGGATGGGTTTGGGTGGGGCAAATGGCCATCCCTAAACCCAAGGCGTTGGGCATTGCCCACCTTGAATGGATCACCTCGTGTTCACGGTTCTTTGCAAAGGTCACTGGGTCGGCTGGCAATCCAGCAGTACCCCAACCATAGTCACCAGCAAATTCTCCAGTTAGGTAAGAAGGAGACTCACCAGAGAAGGGACCAAGGTACTTGACACGATCCGTTTCCCACTTCTAGTCGGATCGTTTTAATGAATTGAACCTGGTGTTGCTAGTTGATGCGATTGGAATTATATTGGCACCTATTTTTTCATTAAGGGCTAACAAGTTACCAAACAGCCGACTTTTTCGACCAACCATTTACTATATTAGGGAACTTCGGTAAAATACGAAATTCTGGTTCTTAAAAAGCCTTCTTAAAAATCGGCCAAACTGGAAAGTAACCCTTTTCTGTATCGAAGAAAAAAAAAAAGAAGAACAAGAGGAGGAAGGTAAAGCAAAATTCCGCTGAAACCCTAGCATCCTTTGGTATGGTAAGAGACGGGATAATGAGTAACAAACCTGAGATATGGAGCAGCAATAGATTGAAAGCTCTTATCGATCCTATGAAATTAGACTCCTACTATGCAAAAAACACAAAAACAAAGAGACGACAAAGTAACATCAAAAGTAGTGAGCAGAAGAAAATTATCAGATCAGAGAGTAAGAAGATGAAGCCGGATAACAACCGGAAGGCGATGAACAAGTGTAATGGTCGTGGCGATTCGAACGCTGTTATTATTGGTAGTAGTATTCCTAGTAACAGATGAAGAGGATAAAAAGTATCAGAGAAGCATAAGAAGATGAAGGTCGATAACAACTTGAAGTCGCTGAGAAAGGATACGCGCAGCAGCAGTATTTTCGACTGCAATGATATACTGCTTGAAGTATTGAGCAGGCTCCCAGTAAAATCACTGATGCTTTGCAAGTGTGTGAGCAAACATTGGAAGTTGACAATTTCCAAAGATCAAGATTTTATCGACTTACACTTTGCTCGGTCTAAGCAGCGTTGTTCGGATCTCTTTATTGTTGTTCCTCGTCAGACTCAAAGAGCAATCCATAATAATTCAGGGTTCAAGAGTAGGGTTGCGAGAGAGTATAGGTATCAACGGTCCATCTTGTTAGGTAATTTGTTTGAAACCGTTAATAGAACCGTAAGAAGATTGGAGCATTCACCGTTTTATTATACAGAGATTCTAAAACCTCTCAATGGTTTGATCTGTTTCGTTAACCGTTGCCAAGCTGATGTCTGCGTGTTGAATCCAAGCACTAGAGAATCAACAGGATGGATATCTTCCTCGCTTTATGAAGATAAAAGTTACGATTTCGGTAAAGAGAATGAGCGTGGGTTATGGATACCAACTTATTTCTTCGGATTTGATCCTGCCACCAAAAGACACAAAGTCTTATGCACTTGGAGTGTACGTAATAATCCTAGGATAAACATTTGTGAGGTCCTCACTGTAGGAGAAAATAACTGGAGAAGAATCAAAACCGAGATGTCATTTGACGGTCGTGTAAAAGTTTCTGTTTATGCAGACGGCTTTATCTATTGGGGTAATTATTCGACGGGTGTACCACGATTCTTAAAGGCGTTTGATGTTGGACGTGAGAAATTTAAAGTGATAAAAGTCCCTAGAAAAGTCATAGAGAAATGTATGAATCCACCAGAGCGCCATCATTTTGATTCTATCAACAGTTTAATAGAATTTGGGGGGCATGTAGCTTTATTACAACGTTGGACTAGTAACGTCGCAAAACTATGGATATGTAGTGATAATGCTTCTATCAGTAACTATAGCAGTTGGACTGAAATGACTTTGGAATTACCTTTTCAGTGGGCAGGGGCGGAGCTAAAGCCAGTCTTCCCCTGGCTGAAGCCACCCCCAAAACTTCAAAAGCCCACATTTTTGTTACGTAAATTGACTAGGGCCAAAAATCCAATGTCAATTTTATGCTTAAGCCAGGGGTTAAAAATTCTCCAAGCCCGGGGTAAGGGAAATTGGCAGTGGGTTAATCGTAGATCAGTTTTTTTGCATGGTGTTGCAGGAGCAGACAGGATTATTATAGGGTCCAACCCAAGTCTTTGCCGATCAGATATAAATAAAGTCTCTCTGTATTCTTATGATTGTGAAAAGAAAACGTCGACGGGAAAGGTTAAAAGCGGCGTGGTTTCGAAACTAATTTCTGCTTCCTTATGTTCTAAATTAGAATCGGTTTCCTTATTTTCATTTTTTGCGGAAAGTCTTTGGCCTGTTCGAAAGTGTGGATTCAGACACAACCAAGATGTGAGTAATTTTCTTATTATGTAACCTTTTGTTCTTGAAGAAGTTCGTGTGCATTATTGTAAAGAGTGGTATCTGCAGTTAGTGACATACAACATGGATAAAGACCTATTGTGTTCAAACGGAATTTCTAGTTTGGGAAAATTCTATTCCATAGTTCACATATTTGATTTGTAATTCCAAATTTAATGCAATTGACATGTTGCATTTTTCTACAGATTGAAGAGGTTCGCTTGCGGCTAAATCTTGATGTTACTGCTGCTCGATATTCTGCTCCTTCACCTGCGCCAATTGAATCATTTACAGACATGGTACATTGTTTTCTTTTCTAGATACTACAAGTCCATGACCAGGATTCACATTGCTAAAACTATGTCGACTTTCTTTTCAGTGCTTGCATGAAAGTATCATGAAAGATTTAGCGTTTCACGAATACACTGGACCGACCTCTATTCAGGCCCAAGCTATGCCAGTTGCTCTTAATGGAAGGGATCTCTTGGGTTGTGCAGAGACTGGGAGTGGGAAAACTGCTTCTTTTGTTATTCCAATGATCCAGGTTTTCAATTTTTTAGCTTTCCACCATCATTGCATTTTTGATTTTTATTATATTTATACACCTATTCTGTTTCAACTCTGCAGCATTGCTTGGCCCAGCCTTTTGTTCGACGAGGTGATGGTCCTCTTGCATTAGTGTTGTCACCTACCAGAGAACATGCCCAACAGATAGAGAAAGAGGTGGGGTTTCTGACTATTTACCACGAGAGTAGGAATGTTTTTCGCAACCGATCCTTTCCACTTCTGTGGATTACACAATGAGATTTGTTCCTAGGCACCCTATGAATTATCCTCATGATTTGTGACCTTCACTTGAGCTTGTTACAAGTTTATTTTTTTACCCTTATAATAAACCAATAAAGAACATTATTCTTTGGCTGGAATTTCACTTTGGCACATTGAAAAGAACCATACAATTTTCTCTGTATGAATAAGTATGCTTTGCTATTATGTTTCTTGTTCCCAAAAGTCTCAGTATTAGTATGAGGTTGAGTCCCCCAAACTTCGGTCAATTTGACTATTTTGAGGTCATCTTACCTTCCTCACTCACTCATCTGATTCTTTGTTGCTCTATGATTGTTGAAAATTTTCCCAGGTTAAGGCCTTCAGTAGATCTCTGGAGTCCTTCAGAACTGCTATTGCTGTGGGTGAGGTAATTTGTTGTCTTAGCAAATATGGCAGAGCAGGTAATATGTTGAACAAATATTGTCTTAGCATCATTTTGATTTTATTGGTTCAACTGAACAAAGAAGGAAAACATTAAAGTTGTTGTAGCCTTAGCATATCTGCGGTACTTATATTTTTCTACATTGACAGAGGTCTGAGTTGCGGGCAGGAGTAAGTATTGTAGTTGCCACACCTGGAAGCTTTCTTGACCATTTACAACAAGGAAACACCTGTCTCTCTAGGATCTCATTTGTTGTTTTGGATGATGCTGACAGAATGTTGGACATGGGGTTTGAGCCGCAGATTAGAGAGGTATAGATTCGTACCTGAATTCCCTTCTTTTGCTTTTGCTGGTTGTCATGCGTCTAACGTTGAAGAGTGCTCGCACTTGTGTGTAATGGTATCTACTATTTACTGGTTGCATCTTGTCTTTCAGGTGATGCGGAATCTTCCTGCAAAGCACCAAACGTTGATGTTTAGTGCAACCCTGCCAGTAGAACTTGAAGCCCTTGTACAGGCAAAGATTTGCATACTCTACTTATGATCATAGGACCAGGTATTATTTTTTTTCCTTTTCAAAAGGCAATCGTTGTGCTAATGAGCTTCTATGTCACAGGAGTACCTTACTGACCCAGTGCAAGTAATTGTTGGAAGAGCGAGAAGAGTGAGAAGTTCGAGAAGAAAAGGAATGCCTGCACAGCCGATTGGGGGAATAGATAATTTGCAATAATAAATTATTCTATATTAGAATTTGTGCCTGTACTTGTTTCAGATGTTAATGGAAGCATTCTGGTTCCGGATATTGTGGAAGTATTATGGACAATAATGCCTCTGCTCTTATTTATCATTAAGGATTCGAATTTGTGCATCCCGTCTAACTTAATATGACCTGATACTGGTACAAATACTCCTAGTTCTGGGGAATTTTTGTTTCTGTGTGTTTTATTGGGCTGGGACTAGGATTCTGCACATTAGAAGAAGAAATCCTTGAAGTCAGCAACAATGGCCAAATAAAGAGTGTTTGTAGAAGATGTTTTGGATGGTCATTCTTACTTTGACACTTCCTAGTAGGAAGTTGAATCCTTTGATGCCATTCATCATAATGGCATCAGTCGGAGCTAGGAAATGTTGGTGAACATATACATCTTCTTGGGAACTTATTTTGGTTATTTAGAAATCTAGGAATCTAAGCCTATATAAACTGGGGGATGGGATTGTCTCGGACATCTTTATCTGCAAACTCCATATTGCATTCTTATTTTTTTAAGGGTTCTTTTTGTTGTTGTTGCTGTTGAGATCAGCTTATTCCAATAAGGAAGGTTGCTGAATATATGTTGGGCCAGCTTGTTGAATTCAGTGGAAGCCAACATATACACTGCAGTAGCTCTGAACAGCTTCCTGGAAATGGCAGGTTTTGCACTCTTCAGGACATACAAAACTCAGTTCCAGGAGGTTCTAAATTTTATATCACACCATTTTGTGGATGCCCTGGAATCAAAACTAGATCCAAATCTGAATCCAGTCGCCGTGCAACTTATAACTTATACCGACACAAACCAATTCCTCAAGGAACCAGAAGGATGGCTTTTGAGAATCTGCTGTGTTCTTTTGAAAATTTGGCTAGGCAATGGGGAACCGGATCCTGGCTTGTGTTACCAGTTTTTTACTCCAGCAGGTAAAGATCTGCTATGTATTCTACCAAGAGAAGCCGCTGTCATTTCTGAAGCCTCCAATGATTTGAATGCACTTGAGCTTTCCAGGAGAGGATATCCATGAACATAACCACTGCAGAAACAACACAGATATTTTTAGCTCAAGTATCTACAGGAAATAAATATCCAGTATTCAAAGTGAATTGCAGCATAATATTCCTCCCATTCCCATACGAGAATGAAATAAGTTTGAATGGATGATCCAAACCACACTTACCAAGGCGTACGAGTAACACTTGTACGAGTAACCAGTAAGTCATATGATGGTGAGTGGTTAGGATCTATACTTCAAGTGAGTAAGAAAACCAGTGATACACAATAACTCAAATCAAATTAAAAAAAAGAACACAAAAATCCCCTTAGTTCATCATTAAACCAACATTAGTATTACCCCCATCAACACGGTTCATTTCAAACCCATAAATTCACATTTCATACGATAACAAAACCCTACCACGAAAAGGCTTTGGTGGTGGAAAACAAGCTAAGCAGGTTTGTGCTGGAACCCATTACGCTGAGCAGCATAACAATATACATATAAATCTGACGAGGTTGCAGAAGTAAATTTTAATTCCATCAGGTACAGCCTATCAGTCTTTGGGAGAGGACAATGATTTTTACTACTAAGCATGAGATCCAGTATAACTCTATAATCCATAAAGAACACAAAACAAGGAGATAACCGGCACAGCTACTGTTTGTATTACCTAAAACATGGCTAGCAGTCAGAATTTGGCTTTAGCACACACTTACGACTTCTATATACATATCAGACAAACTGACAAGCCACAGCAATTTTAGACATGAAGCAAACATTGTTGGAAGAATAAACTTGATTTGAAATGATCAAGATTAATCTAGAAGAAGGAAAATGGTCCACTAGTCTAGAGCGTTCTAGCTAGTACTCTACGGTTGGAGATAAGTCGTGGGTCTTCTAGGCAGTCAAAGTCGGTAGGTGAATATAAAAGAAATAGAAATAGTTGGAGTCATCTAGAGTGGTCTTAGGCTAGAGAGTTGGAGAGAATTCTAGAGTATGTAGAGTCGGTTAAGTAAGGCTATAAATAGCTAGTAGTGGTCTCGGTTTGTAATTGTAATTGAGTGGAAGTTCCAAAAGTGGGTAGTAAAGGTCAGTGAGAGTGAAAACTAAAGTAAGTGAGTGTTTGTAAAAGTGTGAGTAAGGTCCTGTACAAACAAAGATTTTGAATAGCAATAAAATTTGTTTTCTCCCAACCACAGTTGAGTGATCAGTGAGTTCTTTGAGCGAGTCTTAAACATTTTCAATCCTTCTTCAATACCCGTTTAGCCCATTAACCCCAAATAATTCCAACAAAGTGGTATCAGAGCCATAGAACCTAATGGCTACTGAAATGTTTCCCTTTCAAATCCCTAAAATCACCAAAGATAATTATGAAAATTGGAGCATCCAAATGAAGGCGTTATTAGGCTCGCAAGATGCATGGGAGATAGTAGAAAGAGGTTATGTCGAACCAGAGAATGAAGCGGCGCTACCGCAAAATGAAAAAGATATGCTACGTATATCAAGAAAGAGAGATAAAAGAGCTCTTTTCCTTATTTATCAAGGCATGGACGAGTTGTCGTTCGAGAAGATATCAAGAGCCGCTAATGCAAAGCAAGCGTGGGAGATTTTGCAAAATTCCTTCAAGGGAGTTGATAAAGTAAAGAAGGTGCGATTGCAAACTCTAAGAGGTGAGTTCGAATCTCTCTCCATGAAAGAGTCCGAATTAATCTCGGATTATTTTTCAAGAGTTTTAGTTTTCGTCAATCAACTAAGAAGAAATGGTGAGGTCATGAGTGATAGTCGTGTGATCGAAAAAAAATATTGCGGTCACTCGTTCCAAAATTTGATTATATCGTCGTCGCAATTGAGGAGTCCAAAGACGTCGAATCCATGACCGTAGATGAGCTCATGGGATCGCTACAAGCCCATGAAGAAAGAATGAGAAAGAGAAGCAAAGAGGGAGCAGTAGAACAAGTTCTACAAGCGAAGCTAACTTTGAAAGACAAAGGGGAGAGCTCTAGTAGTAATGCTAGAGGAAGAGGACGCGGCTACTACGGCGGAAGAGGAAGAGGCAAGCAGAATAACGATGACCAAAGGGGCCAGAGGTCAAGCTTCACAAGAGGTCGTGGCAGAGGAAACAATTCATGGCACAACAATAATAGGCCAAGGTATGACAAATCTCAAGTTGAGTGCTATAATTGTCGTAAACGTGGTCACTATGCTTCGGAATGTCGATCTTCTTCAAATAATATCGAGGAGAGAGCAAACTACGCTAGTAAAGAAAATCAAGAAGACCAGACCTTGTTGGTGGCATGCAAAGGAGGTGACTAGGATGAAAATCATACATGGGTGCTTGATACGGGAGCAAGCAACCATATGTGCGGCACGAAAGAGAAGTTCGTGGAGCTTGATGAATCAGTTTCCGGCAACGTGACGTTCGGAAATGGAGCAAAAACTCCGGTGAGTGGTCTTGGCAAAATTTTAATTAAATTGAAAAATGGAAATCATGAGTTTATTTCCGATGTTTATTACGTCCCTAACGTAAAAATGAATATATTAAGTTTGGGACAACTCTTAGAAAAGGGCTATAGGATGAATATGGAAAACCTTAGTCTTTTCATAAGAGATAAGAGAGGAAAACTAATTGCTAAAGTGCAATGACGGGAAATAGGATGTTCTATCTGAACATTCAAAATGACGTCGTAAGATGTCTGACTGCTTGTGTAAAAGACCCGTCATGGCTCTGGCATCTTAGGTATGGACATCTCAATTTTGGAAGGTTAAAGTTATTGTCCAAACAAAAGATGGTTAGAGGTTTGCCAATAATAGACCACCCGGATCAGTTGTGTGAAGGATGTTTACTTGGGAAACATTTCAGAAAAAGTTTTCCTAAGGAAACGTTCTCAAGAGCCACAAGACCCCTGCAGTTGGTTCACACAGATGTTTGTGGACCAATAAAGCCAAGCTCGTATGGCGGAAATAACTATTTCCTCATATTTGTCGACGACTTTAGTCGAAAGACATGGGTTTATTTCTTGAAACAAAAATCAGAGGTTTTCTCCAATTTCAAGAAATTTAAATCCCTTGTGGAGAAAGATAGTGGCTTTGAAATTGTGGCTATGAGATCAGACAGAGGAGGAGAATTTACTTCGAGGGAGTTCGAGTCTTACTGTGAAGACAATGGAATCCGTCGGCCTCTTACGGTTCCATATACACCTCAACAAAATGGAGTTGCCGAAAGGAGAAACAGGACAATTCTCAACATGGCCCGGAGTATGTTAAAGACAAAGAGAGTGCCCAGGGAGTTTTGGGCAGAAGTAGTTGATTGTGCGGTTTACCTGATAAACCGTTGTCCAACAAAAAGCGTGTGGAACATGACTCCTTTAGAAGCATGGAGTGGAGTAAAACCGGGCGTCTCACATTTACGAGTATTCGGGAGTATCGCTTATGCTCATGTGCCGAGTCAGCTAAGAACAAAGTTGGATGACAGGAGCGCCAAGTACATATTTATCGGTTATGACCCTCGATCCAAGGGATACAAGTTGTACGATCCAATCAATAAAAAGGTCGTTACAAGCAGATATGTGGAGTTCGATGAAGAAGGCTTCTGGGATTTCGGCGTTCAAGAAAAGGATTACAATTTCCTCCCTATTGTAGAAGAAGAAGAAGAACAAGAACAACAACAACAACAACAACCACCCGAACCAGTTGCTCCAGCTACCTCACCACCACCATCACCTCCAGCAGTGCATCATGATGATCCATCATCAGCAGATGAAAGTTCTAGCGAAAGGCCCTTACGGATGAGGAGTTTAAATGATATCTACGGAGACAATATATCTCTCTTTTGTCTCTTTGCAGAAAGTGAACCAATAAATTTCGAAGAAGCCGTCAAAAGCGAGAAATGGAGAAAGGCGATGGATGAAGAAATCAAGGCTATTGAGAAAAATAACACCTGGGAACTTGTTACACTTCCGAAGGGGCAAAGAGCGATTGGAGTGAAATGGGTGTACAAAGCCAATAAAAACGCTAAAGGGGAGGTTGAAAGATACAAGGCAAGATTGGTTGTAAAAGGTTACAACCAAAGAGCGGGCATCGATTATGATGAGGTATTTGCTCCTGTCGCCCGTCTTGAAACTATTAGACTAATTATTTCTCTAGCTGCTCAAAATAAATGGAAAGTCCATCAAATGGACGTCAAGTCTGCCTTTCTAAATGGGCATCTTGAAGAGGTGGTATACGTCGAACAGCCACCTGGGTACGAATCCAGAGGACAAGGAGACAAAGTCCTTAAGTTGAAAAAGGCTTTATACGGCCTAAAACAGGCACCAAGGGCATGGTACAGCAGAATCGACAAGTACTTCCGAGAAAATAATTTCAGTAAGTGCCCGCATGAATATGCTCTCTATGTGAAGGTGAATGAAAAAGGAGATATGTTGCTCGTCTGCTTGTACGTAGATGACTTGATTTTCACGGGCAATAACCCGACAATGTTCGAAGAGTTCAAGAAAGCGATGACGAGAGAATTTGAGATGACGGACATCGGTCTTATGTCATACTATCTCGGGCTTGAAGTAAAACAACAAGAAAATGGAATATTTATATCTCAAGAAGGATATGCGAAGGAAATTCTTAAGAAATTTAAAATGGATAAGTGCAATCCAGCAATCACTCCCGTGGAATGCGGAATCAAACTATCAAAGGTCGATGGAGGCAAGAAGGTCAACCCAACTCTTTACAAGAGTCTTGTTGGAAGCTTGAGATACTTAACTTGTACAAGGCCGGATATTCTCTATGCAGTGGGGCTAATTAGTCGCTACATGGAAGCACCTACGACTACCCATATGAAAGCTGCCAAGAGAATTTTGCGCTACTTAAAAGGTACGCTTGATTTCGGTTTATTTTACTCGTCCTCAGACAAGTACAAACTCGTTGGATATAGTGATAGTGATTGGGCCGGAGATTTAGATGAACGTAAAAGTACTGCTGGATTTGTATTTTTCCTTGGAGATACGGGCTTCACTTGGAGTTCAAAGAAGCAACCGATCGTCACACTCTCCACTTGCGAAGCTGAGTATGTCGCAGCAGCATCATGTGTCTGTCACGCGATATGGTTAAGGAGTTTAATGAAGGAGTTTAAAATGGAGCAGGAAGAACCGACTACAATATTTGTAGACCACAAGTCGGCTATGGCTTTAGCAAAGAACCCAGTGTTCCACGATCGCAGCAAGCACATCGACACACGGTACCATTTTATCCGCGAGTGCATATCGGAGAATAAGGTACAACTGAAATACACTAAGTCTCAAGACCAAGTTGCGGATATATTCACGAAACCACTAAAGCATGATGTCTTCGTCAAATTACGAGAAATTCTTGGAGTTGCTACAAATCAAGTTTAAGGGGGCGTGTTGGAAGAATAAACTTGATTTGAAATGATCAAGATTAATCTAGAAGAAGGAAAATGGTCCACTAGTCTAGAGTGTTCTAGCTAGTACTCTACGGTTGGAGATAAGTCGTGGGTCTTCTAGGCAGTCAAAGTCGGTAGGTGAATATAAAAGAAATAGAAATAGTTGGA
Organism: Papaver armeniacum; assembly: GCA_023531295.1. NCBI lineage: Eukaryota > Viridiplantae > Streptophyta > Magnoliopsida > Ranunculales > Papaveraceae > Papaver > Papaver armeniacum. The sequence goes on from JAJJWW010012694.1 coordinate 83,425, forward strand.
GTCATCTAGAGTGGTCTTAGGCTAGAGAGTTGGAGAGAATTCTAGAGTATGTAGAGTCGGTTAAGTAAGGCTATAAATAGCTAGTAGTGGTCTCGGTTTGTAATTGTAATTGAGTGGAACCAAAAGTGGGTAGTAAAGGTCAGTGAGAGTGAAAACTAAAGTAAGTGAGTGTTTGTAAAAGTGTGAGTAAGGTCCTGTACAAACAAAGATTTTGAATAGCAATAAAATTTGTTTTTCTCCCAACCACAGTTGAGTGATCAGTGAGTTCTTTGAGCGAGTCTTAAACATTTTCAATCCTTCTTCAATACCCGTTTAGCCCATTAACCCCAAATAATTCCAACAAACATCTGGAGTATTCAAAAAAGATTGTGGAC